>OZ004713.1:6984282-7371782 GCA_963924515.1 Vespertilio murinus
GGATCTGTATCCCGGGCCGGCAAGGGCATCCCACCGCCATCTCTGAGGGCCGATGGCGTGCGTTGGACCACCCTCCCCTTTGGGGTGGGTGCCAGGTGTCGGGCTCTGGCTGGTTAGCGCTGCTCTGGGGGCGCCGGGACTGACTGAGTGGAGCCCGCCGCAGGCGCAGCGGGGCTGGGATGGACGGCAGTGGCAGGTGGCCTGGGACTGCTGGCTTCGGCCCAGTTCCTGCGGCCATGCCGAGAGACCCCACGTGTGCATGGATCTGTGCACCGGGCCTCTAGTGGGAATGAGGAACAAACAGGACCCGCTGTCAGTGTTGGGAAGCCTGGGACGGGACTTGGAGTGTGTTCACACGTGCCTTCAGATTCTAAAGAATTCCTCTGGTATGTTCTTTGCTTGACTTTTTCTGATTTGTGACAGGAAAGGAAAGTCCAGGAAGTGAAGCTAAGTTTTATTATTGGTTACTGTATTGACATGTTTAATTATAATCTCCTAAGATATTTATGTTGTAGAGGAATATACTTGGCAGTCCCTCTGGAAGTTGGTTGAATAGGACATTTGTGGCCATTTGTGTTTTAAAATCCATAGCCTGGAACAGGGAAGAAGCCCGGTGTGCACCTTGAACTAGTTAACCCTCTCAAAGCTTCAGTTCTCCTCTATAAAATGGGCACAGTGACACATGTTGGGTCATGTGAGGAATACATGGTAATGTGTGCAAAGTGCCTTGTTCACTACATGTCCCGAGTTCAAGCTATGAGTGTGCACGCTCCCTCTGGCTTGTGGGGGGAAAATCCTTGTTAAACCTAAATTGTGTTTACTTACCTTGCATAGTGCCATAAACCTAATAGACTTTCTTCCTCTCCCTCTGCCCACTCTCTCTGGCTGCATGAGTACAGAGCTTTCTGATTCCGTGGGGGAAGCTGAGGTTTAGGTAGGAAGCCCCAGGAGTGGAAAAGGAGCGGCAGCACACTCCTGTCCAGGGCAGGTGGTGCCGGGACAGTGACAAGGAGCCGGAAGGAAGGAAGGAAGGAAGGAAGGAAGGAAGGAAGGAAGGAAGGAAGGAAGGAAGGCTGGAGGAAGCGGGCAGCTCTGCGACCCGAGAGTCGGGGTTGAACAGTGTCATGAGCACTGGGATTGGAGTCCTAGTTAAGGGTCCTGTCCTACATTTACTTCATTCATTCACATCCCCTCTAAGTTTTGTGTGTGTTTTTATCCTCACCTGAGGATGTTTTATTGATTTTAGAGAGGGAGGGAGGGAGGGAGGGATAGAAGGTGAGGAGAGAGAGAAACATCCAGGTGAGAAGCATTGATTGATTGCCTCCCGTATGCATGCTCCGACCAGACTCCAATCAGGAATCCAGCCTGCAGCCTTTGGCGCCCAGGGTGACGCTGTGACGTCAGTGCCGCCTGGCCAGGGCCCTCTAAGCTTTCTCTTGTGAACAGACAGCCTGACCTTCCCGCTCAGTGAGCAGAGGAGCACTGCTGTCTTTTCCTCCTGGACTTCAAAGCTCCCACTGACCGCCCTTCCTTCGCTCGGCTCCTCTGTGGGTTGCTGACAGACAGCCATGCCTTTTAGAGCCATGTGTGTCATAGATGTAGTGCATATTTGCAAATGCAAATCCTCAGTTTTACGCTTAGCATCATAAAGGAGAGTTGAAAATTAGGGCATTTTCCTTAGCTTGGATATCTGCTAAGAATAATTTTTTCCTTTAAGAAGAAAGACATGTGCATTTCCTCACTTACAGACAAGAAAATAGTGAATCCTCTGCCTGCAGGTGACTCAGCTGGAGGGACAGGCTGGTGAGCGGGAGCCGTCTGACTGGGAAGGGGTGGCAATCACAGTAACAGTCTCAACTCTGAATCTTGCAATATGCCAACTCTTTGAGAGCATTGAGTGAAAATAATTAAAGGTGTTCCTTTAATAACAAAAATCTTGAATACAGGAACTTGACAAATTAGTAGAAATAGTAGGAACCCATCTCTCGCTTTTTATGTAATTGTTACAAAGAGGGGATTTCTCTGCCACTGTACCTTGGGTAAGTAACTTAGTAATAAAAATCAGTTCTTCAGTTGCAGAATAGGATAGTGACCTGCTTTACTGCCCTTATAGTGTTTTTTTAGGGTCTATTGGGAAAATAACTGAGAATAGTATTAAGAGACTTTTCACCTTCAGATGTCTCATAAGTGCATTAATGTTCATGTGGGGCCTCATCAGGACAGCAAGCAATGGCCTTTACTGCCCTCCCTGTGGCCTTTTATAGCCCGAATGGGACACTGAGTGCCCAAGAAATGGAGACTGTAGGGCAGAAGAGTCAGAGTCACATGGATGTTAGCTGTGCATATTTCATACTGACCCGGTCATTGACCCATGTATGTGAGGACTGGGCCATGCAGTGGAGGTTTCTGACCTCTCCATGCACAGGCAGGGAAGTGGCCCTTTCTCCCTCGGCAGGAGCAGACCGCGGGGCTGTCCTGAGGAGACGGGCTGGGGTCACGGTGTGTTGCTGCCTGGGACTTCAGGGAAGAGTCCTGTTCCTCTGCCCTCAAGTCCCGAGCGTGAGCAGGTGGTTCTGAGTGTGTGTGTTCTCCTCACATGCTGCCGAGGCCATTTGTTGCCGCTAAGGCCATGCCAGGGAGCACAGCGCCTCTCTCGTGGCCCCCAGCCTCCTGGAGAAGGGCCATCCCAGATCCTCTGTGGTGCTGAGGAAATCACGCACGTTTTTATCGTTTCAAACTGCCCTTCGTGCAGCCTCCTTAGCCCACATTGCATACATGTGTACATGCAGCACATTCGGCCTTCTCAGGGCACTTTGCTGCCCATTTTGGTTCCTTTACGTATGGCGGCCCGCCCCAGTTGGTGGAATACTAGAGAGAGGGAGGGGAGAGAGAACTGTGTTGCCAGTCTCCCCACATATTGGCCGTGCCCTCTGAAGGTGAGAAATGGGCCTTCATTGACGAGGGCTGGTCCTGAGGTGGGTATCGGAGCCAGCAAAGCCTCTGCGGGGGTGAAGACTCACCCGAGTGCCAAGGTGTGAGCGCCAGGGCTCTATGCCCGGGCACTTAGCATGGCTTCACTGGAGTCTGCAGTGGCCTGGAAGCAGGAGAAGCTATGCACCTGCCCTGAGAAAGTACAGCGGTGAGTGACAGCGGAATGAGAGCCCACGGCTGCACGGACCAGACATGCTTTTCTCTCAGGGCTTTGTCTTGTTTCTCAGGAAGGAGCGAGTCAGTTTCCTGAGTCATATTTCAATTTAAAATGGAACCTAATTTTGGAAGAACTGGTATGTGAAAATCAAGACTCAAGCCTTTACTTGATCTGTTATATCTGTGTAAAAAAAGTTGGTGAATTGTTAGGTCCTAATTCTGTAATCTATCACTAAGGAAAACTAAGCCTATCTAATAAAAGAGTAATATGCAAATTGACCATCACTCCAACACACAAGATGGCTGTCCCCATGTGGTTAAAGATCCTGCCCTCACGTGGACACAAGAGGGCCACCACAAGATGGCCAGCAGGGGAAGGCAGGTGGGAGGGACCAGACCTGCAAGGGAGGGCAGTTGGGGGCAGTCAAGCCTGCAGGGGAGGGCAGTTAGGGGTAACCAGGCTGGCAGAGGAGGGAAGTTGGGGGTGACCGGGCCTGCAGGGAAGGGCAGTTGGGGGGACCAGGCTTGTAGAAGAGGACAGTTAGGGGCAAACAGGCTGGCAGGGGAGCAGTTAGGCATCATTCAGGCTGGCAGGGGAGTGGTTAGGGGTGATCAGGCTGGCAAGGTGGAAACAGTTAGGGGCAATCAGGCAGGCAGCGAGCAGTTCGGAGCCAGCAATCCTGGATTGTGAGAGGGATGTCAGATCGGGCCTAAACGGGCAGTGGGACATCTCTTGAGGGGGGTCCCAGATTGGAGAAGGTGCAGGTTGGGCTGAGGGATACTGCCCCCCCTCCCCCGCCATGCACTAATTTTGAGCACTGGGCCTCTAGTATTCTGTATAAAGCAAATACTGTGTGAACTCCAAGCTCAGCTTCTGTGCGGCTGTCCTGAGCCTTGATACACTCCCAGTCCTGAATTCAGGTGGGGAGGGAATGAAGAAGGAGCTGCTACTTCTTAACACTGGAAAGGTGTTATTCATGGACGGGATTTTCACTCCTCACATCTCACTTGCACTCTCCCGGCACCGTGCTGCTTGCCCTCTTAGAAAGGTGCAAGCCATGTGGTGTTTTCTCGGATTCTGTCAGTCAGAGATTGTTTTAGTTATTTGGAAGGAATCCCACTGCACAGAGTAGGCATGTGATTGCAGATGTGGGGGCTGACTTGGTGCTAAGGTGATGGTCTCGGGTCTCTTACATGGAAGGGGCCTGATGATAGCAGCACCCTGTCCTCAGCCCTTGCTTCTTGGATTCAAGAAAATCATGATTTGGTTTCATGTGACAGGTACGTTTGGCAATTGCTAAACAGTTCATTTCTCTCCTTGTGGAGAGAAACAAGGTTCAGGCGTCATTTATTATCAGTGCTCTGCCTGCATGTGCCATGCCCTCGGGTTCTTTGCTCAGTTTTTCTTAACAGTAAACCTGTGAAGTGGGCACAAGTTTACCCCTGATGACAGGAGGGAGCCCGAGGCACCAGTCTGACATGCCTTGAGGGGTATGAGCCTGGGAGGAGGCTCAGGGCCCGAGCTGCCGCCGCAGGCCCCTCCACACCCAGGACGAGAGCTGTCTCCTGTGTGCTGTGCTGAGCGCGGTGCTGTGGCTGCAGAACTGAGGCCAAGCTGCAGAGCTTTCCGCCCACAGGGAGAAGCCTTCCTGGCACGGTTGCGGCCTGAGGGTGGCGAACACACTGCGCCTGTCCGCTATAGGGGAGCCCATCAGCCTCATCCGGTGCTGGCCTCCTTCCTGCCCGGCGCTGGTTCCTTCTGCGCGTCTCTCAGATGGAGCCTGTCGTCTGATTGCATGTGTAGGCAGGGCAGCCTTTTCTACCAGGATCCTGGGGGGCCCAGCTGTTCCCGGGCTCCGTGGGCACCGTGAGCGTGCGCTGACGGTGCCCTGAGGCCGCAGTGAGGTGTCGGTCGGTCTGCTGAGGCTGGGCAGGCGCACTGCAGGCCTGGAGGGCGGGAGGGCAGGAGGGCAGCTCCCTGTGCCTGGCTCTGGATCTCCCCGCTGTGCTCATGGGGCCCCTCTCCAGGCAGCGCCGCAGGAGACAGGAGGGCGGCTGTGGGGAAGGCCAGGTCACAGTGTCTGCAGGGGGTGCGAGCTGGGGAGCTCTGGGCTTGGCCTGAGGGCATGTGGGCACTGGTTGCCTGTATGTGCGAGGGTGGCATCTATCCGGGCACCTGTCCTGCCGTGAACTGCAGGGCGATGGACCGTCGCCGCGGCGCCCCCCCCCCCCCCCCAATGGCTCCTTTTCATAGGTTGGTGTTCTGACCCAGTTATAACTTGAGTTCCTACGTAAACGTTCCAGAATTCTCCAGAATAAAGGGGGAGTTTTCTTAGGCTCAAGCTCGGGTGTCCCAGTGCTCCATCCAGGGCTCTCGCCCTGGTGGCAGGCTGGGGACCGTTCCTCACCAAGCTCTCAAGACGCTGGTGCTCAGGCTCTTTGCCGCTCCGCTGGGAAATGACCGACGGGCAGAGGGTGCAGAGAGGAGGGAGATGCCCAGGCACTGACCCAGTGGCCTTGCTCTGGTGAGGGGAGAAGGACCTAATGTGAATGCCTAGTGACAGTGGGGGCGGAAGGGGCCGTGCGATACTTTCAGCAATAAAGATTAACAAGGTAGAAATAGCTGGGGATATAAGTGCATGGCGCAGTTTCAGGCTCTTGGTCGGGAATTACCATAGAGCGGCGCCAAGGCCTCAGCACGCGCCCTCCCATCCCGCCCCCGCTGCTCCCCGCGCTCCGGCTCCCCCGCCTCGCCCGGGCTGCGTGCAGAGCCTCCGGGCAGAGCCTCCGGGCAGAGCCTCCGGGCAGAGCCTCCTGGCAGCCTCCGCGGGAGACTCCGCAGCAGACTCCGGCGGGAGACTCCGCCAGCCCCTTGAAGCCAAGCGCTGGGCGCTGGGAGCCGCGGGAAGAAGGCCTGTCAGTCATTGCCAGCCGTACACACGTGGAGGTGTTTCTTTGTCATTTCTTTTTTGAGTGCTCAACCTGATTTACAGAAGAACACATTTAAGTTGTTGGGTTGAGAGGTAACAATACGGAAATTAAACCCTGGGGGAAAAAGGAGAAACTTGTAAACTCACCTGTCTCAGTTGTTCTGTTTATCACGTGTGTTTCCTTGGTATTATTAACAATATTGTTCTTTTGGAAAACATGATCTATTTCATCATTATTTTGGGGGGAAAATATGGAAGAACTGATTTGTTGAAGCACCAACCATTCCGTCCTAGTGATTGTGCAGAGCAGTGGTGCCTATTAACTTTCTTTCCTCTGTTTTTCAGGGTCGACATGTTAAAACAGGTCAGCTGGCGGCCATCAAAGTTATGGATGTTACTGAGGTAAGATGGGGTCACACACACACTTAGCTGTATTGGGGGAGGCAGTCAGAGACCCCTGCCCCCACCAGTGGAAGGGCATTGTTCTGTTTGGAGGATCCATCTTGAGCAAATTGCCCTCCCGTAATAATGCAGCCACGTTGTGGGTTCATAAGACCCAGCTCAATAGTGGACTAAATGGTTACAGATGGTCCCCAAGTAACTAACAATCAGTAGCATCTTCTTAAAAAACCCAAAACAAAATAAAAACACCTCTGAGTGATGTCATCCTTGGCAACAGAATGGACCGTAATTGGAAACACCTTCTAGTGGAAAAGATGAGATTTGAGAGGGGATGGGGAGAGTCAGGGTGTGGGGGAGGGGAGCTTCTCTTGGGCCACATTTGGGTCATTTCTTTGTTTTTATTTATTTTTTATTTTTATTTTTTTAAAATATACTTTATTGACTTTTTTACAGAGAGGAAGGGAAAGGGATAGAGAGTTAGAAACATCAATGAGAGAGAGACATAGATCAGCTGCCTCCTGCAAGCCCCCTACTGGGATATGGCCGCAACCAAGGTCCATGCCCTTGACCGGAATCGAACCTGGGACCCTTCAGTCCACAGGCCGATGCTCTATCCACTGAGCCACACCGGTTAGGGCCATTTCTTTATTTTTAACATGGGGAAGAAACGCAGGGCCAGCTAGTTCCCAGAGGTTTGAAAACAGAAACATCTGCTAGAATGCTGAGCAGATTGTTGGCAAAATTAATAGCAAAAAATAGTTCTTAAAATGGTCACGTGGGGTTTACTGTGTGCTCTAGGTGGAAGGAGAAGTCAGCCCCACAGAAAGGGAGGGCCTCTCTGCGTGTGCCCGTGTGCACACGTGTGCTAAGTCATAGTGTTTGGACTGTGCCATTTTACTTATATGCAGATTTTTTTCAATAAATATTGTTAAAAGTACTTTCTTACGATTTTCTTAGTATCTTTTCTGTAGCTTACGCGGTTGTAAGAAGACAGTAGGTAGCACACACAGTACACAGAGTATGTGTTAATTAAGGCTTCTAGTCAACAGTAGGCGATTAGCAGTTAAGTTTTTGGGGAGTCAAAAGTTAGAAGCAATTTTCAGTGGTCATCACCCCTGACCTGTTGCCCATGTTGTTCAAGGGCCAGCTGCATTTTCACCAGAAATTTTACTTCACACTCTCATGATTTCTTATAAACTTGTTTAATCTGAATAAGGTTTACCATCTTATATCACAGATTCTAGAGAGAGTTAACCAGCAGCTTTGGGGCTTGGTGTATTTTTAAATCAAGCCCTAGTTTCCCCCAATCTGGGGTCTCTCAAGAGAGACGTGGCTGACTTGGTGTCAGGTGTACTGGCACAGGCGAGTGTCTAGAGAGCCTCCGCTGCCTGCTCTCCCACACGCGTGCTGGGAGAGGTGGGGAGCACTGTGGTCTGGTGGCCGGCAGTGACAGCTTTCCAGTGGGAGGCGTGGCTCTCTGTGAGTGACTGCTCCTTTCTCTGCCACAGAGGACACGGGGACTTGCAGTGGAAAAGTGCCGCTGTGTGGCTGACTGGCCAGAGGTTCTTGTAGCACCGACTGCTGTGCAGGGCCGGGGGCACACGGGCTGTGGCTCTGGGCTGTGGGCAGGGTCCCTCCTGGTGTGCAGCTCGTGGGAGATGATGCTGTCCAGGAGATATGACTTTTAAGATAAAGAGCAATAAAGGAGCAGCCAAGCCTGACTGTGATTTAAGTACAGTGCCGAGTTGTCTTGCGGGGCTCACTGACGAGGATGACCATCTCCTGACCACCGTCCGTGCCTGGCACCGGCACCGCCCTGGGAGCCGTGGGGCTGGAGCCCGTGCTCCGTGACATTCGATAACACACGCCCTGGCAGACTGACGGGTGCCACCTAACTGTCACCTTTCGCAGGTTTTGAAGTGTTTGTAAGTCAGAGGAGCCTGGCCAGCTCCTTCCCCGCAGGGAGGGGGTCTTCCCTGGAGAGGTCCTTGCGAGGCCTGGCTCTGGCTGTACATGTGCAGCACATGGTCACTGTGTAAAAACGTGTAACACAGAAGAACATGTCAAGGAGCGTTAAATTCTTACTTTTCCTCCTCCTCTCCCCTCACATAACCACTGTAGTGCTCAGCTGGCTTCATATTGTCGGTCTGTGAGCACAGCTCCAAACCACACAGCTGTGTGCAGCACACACTTTTGTCCACAACTGCTGAGTTGTATACAAAAAACAGGCCATGTTGGAAAATGCATCTTCAGGACTCCTTTAAAAATAATCATGCAAAACCCATGTGTGGGGTGAAATGGACACCAAATGGTGAGTCTTGAGAACAAATGCAGACTCCACCAAGCATCTACAGCCCTGGCCGCTCTGTCCTGTGTCCACGCAGTGACCTCTGTGCTGGCGCTTGGGTACAGTGTGGGCAGAGGGCAGCGTGCAGTTGGCACCCCTTGCCTGACCCCATGGGAGGCCTCTTGGCGGTCCTTCGAAGTTGTAGGCATTGGCCTGGGTCAGACCTGGGAGCAAATTCCTGTCGACAAATCTTTCTGCTTTCAACTCCAGTAGGAGGAGAGCAGGATTCAACATGATTTTTGACTTCTCTATTTTGTCTAGGGAGCAAAAGTTGTGAATGCCTATTTTTGGGAAAAATCACTGACTATTGAGTCAGTTCCTTAAGTGAAATTAAGAGGCAGTTACCAGGCCCCTCTGGTTCCTTCAGCTCTGAAGACCAGAGAAGCAGCGGTGTGGGGGGTGAGTGTGGGGCCGCGCTCTGTCCAGCTCGGCTTCAGCAGTCCCCAGTGGGTGTGCTTCCTAGTGGCCACACCTCACTTGCTTTGATTATGGCCCTGGACCCGGAAGACAAAGCCATCAGAGCATTCCTATCTCCCCCTGGGGCTAGGTGTTAGGGACTGTAGGAAGCCAAGGGATCTGAAAGAGAGGCATTTATTTGCAAGAGATGTAAAGATCCTATATAATAAATGGCTAATAGGCAAATCGTGTCCTCTGGAGTTCGACCCACCAGGAGTTCGACCACTCGCTATGACATGTGCTGACCACCGGGGGCAGTGCTGAACAAAGGAAAGCCCTGCCGGGCCACTGGCAGCCAGGGAAGGAAGGACCTGATCGATCGGTCCTGATTGCCAGCCGGGCCTGGGGACCCTACCCATGCATGAATTTCATGTACCGAGCTTCTAGTCTCTTAATATTGCTTCTCAGATTTTAACATTTTAAGAATTGATTATCTTTAGGATTTTCAAGAAAGCTTGTCATTTATGATTGGCAGTGGGAAGGGTTTCAGGAATAGGTTAAGGATATGTTCAAGCTGGGTATGACTAGGATATGAGATCTAGAATGTGTTGTTTTGTTTTTTAAATAATTATAGAGTCATATGAATTTGCAGAAAAGTATATAAGGAGGTCCTCTACACTCTGCACCCAGTTTCCCCAGTGGTATAACTACCGTGTTTCCCCAAAAATAAGACATCCTCTGAAAATAAGACCTGCTCACAGGTTTCCTTCTGAGTGAAATATAAGGCAACCCCCCCAAAATAAGGCCCACAGGCTCTGTCTCAGAATGAAAATTAATTTGCCATAAACTGGTCGCTAGGGCCGCCCCGACTGGCGTCTAGCAACCAGTGATGTTACGCGGAGTCCTGACGTCACTGCTGTGTGAATGGAGAGAAATCAGCGTGGAAACTTGGTGGGACCTAAACTGCAAGAAGTTGTGACTTGGGTGAAGAATTCATGGGAGAAAATCACTGACAGTTGCATTGCAAATGCACTGCGAGCAGGCTACCTTGACAAGAAGTACTCATTTAAAGACAGTGCTATTGCTAAACATGAGAGATTTGCTCCACTGATTCTGAAAGAAATGGAGTCACAAGAAATTCACCAGGAAATTCAGGAATTGGATTGTTATGATGATGTTCCAGAAGATGATGGCATGATTGTCATTGAATAAATGAGTAAATTCTTGATACTTGTAGGATTCAGTTTGTCTGGTTTGTGTTGACAACTACCGTACTACCGTACCGTATACAGGTAATACATTTCCTTTATTTTCATTTAACAATAAATGTGTACCGTATTCTTCTTCATGGAAAAATAAGACATCCTCTGAAAAATAAGACCTAGCGCATCTTTGGGAGCAAAAATTAATATAAGACACTGTCTTATTTTCGGCGAAACAGGGTATCTATACTAGTAAAAGAGTAATGTGCTAATTAGACTGGGAGACCTTCTGGAGACCTTCCGGACATCCTTGTGGACAAAGCCTGGCTTGTCTGGCCTGCAAACCACCCCCAGGCCTTCTCCCAGGCTGCCCCTCCCCCAGCAGGGACTTTCACCCCATCAGGGGGCTGTTCAGCCTACAAACCACCCCTGGCCCCTCACCCAGGCTGCTTGCTCCACCGCAGGGACTCCCACCCCAATGGGAGCGTGGATGGTCTGCAAGCAGTCCTCAGCCCCTCGCCTAGGCCAGCCTGCCCCCCAGTGGGGACCCCCACTCTGATGGGAATGTAGCTGGCTTGCAACCCTCCGGCAGCTCCTTGCCCAGGCTGTCCCCGTCCCCCAAGGGGATCCCCACCCTGATCTGGGACCCTAACCCTGACCAAGGACTCCCTTCAGGGCAGACCAGCTGGCCCCCACCAGGCCTCTGTCTTGTATACTAATAAAATGGTAATATGCTAATTAGACCAGACATCCTTCCAGACAAAACCATGGTGGCGAGGCCAAAGCAGAGGCAGTTAGGGGTGACCAGGCTGGCAGGGGAGAGAAATTAGGGGGATCAGGTTTGCAGGGGAGAGCAGTTAGGGGGAACTGGCCAACAGGCAAATGAGTGGTTAGGAGCC
Source organism: Vespertilio murinus (assembly GCA_963924515.1). Classification (NCBI taxonomy): domain Eukaryota; kingdom Metazoa; phylum Chordata; class Mammalia; order Chiroptera; family Vespertilionidae; genus Vespertilio; species Vespertilio murinus. Next base: position 6,995,606 of record OZ004713.1, read on the forward strand.
AGTGGTCCCGGATTGTGAGAGGGATGTCTGACTGCCAGTCTAGGCCTGATCCTGTCAGTCGGACATCCCCTGAGGGGTCCCGGGTTAGAGAGAGTGCAGGCTGGGCTGAGGGACACCCCCTTCCCATGCACGAATTTCATGCACTGGGCCTCTAGTCCTATAATTAAAGAGGTAATATGCAAATTGAACTTCAGTACACAAGATGGCTACCCTCATGTGGACACAAGATGGCCACCACAAGATGGGCAATTAGGTCAGCAGGGGAGGGCAGTTAGGGGTGACCGGGCTGGCAGAAGAGGAGAGTGGGGGGGGGGGGGGTTGCCAGGCTGGCAGGGAAAAGTGGCGGGCCAGAACAGGCATGGCACCATCCACAGGTTTCCTCAGCTTCAGTGTGCGTATGTTTGTATGGTGTGGGTTTTTAAAAAATACATTTTTGTTATTTCAGAGAAGAAGGGAGAGGGAGAGAGAGGTGGAAACATCAATGATGAAAGAGAATCACTCACTGATCAGCTGCCTCCTGCATGCCCTCTGTGAGGGATCAAGCCCACAACCCTGGCATGTGCCCTGACTGGGAATTGAACCATGACCTCCTGGTTCACTGGGCAGGCTGGAACCAGCGTTTGAATGTGTGCTCATTGCGGCTGAGGGTCCTTAGACTTTAAAATCTTGTATACTTTATATTAAAAAACTGGTTCATAATAAAGTAATGCATTACATATTTGCTTTATTTTAAAGTCCTTTCAGAATTTGAATAACAATGTTACTACTTATCAGTAGATTCTCTGAAGTTCTTTTTGTCTGTGCAATGTATCTGTTAGGCAGAGTGCTGTGTTCATGAGCCTCACAGAGAAAAGAACTACTTCAAGAATGAGGTCTAATAGGAATGCCCTTAGGAGGGGACCAGAACCCAAAACCTCAAGGCTGGGCACTGAGATACCCCCTCCACTGACCTCCACCTTGGCAGCTCAGAGCTCCCATCAGCTGGCTCAAGCTTGGCTGTACAGGGGTCCACCCAGAGCCCCGCTGGACTTCCCTCCACGGGACCACAGGCCCCACCGTGGCTGCCTCGGCTCATCAGTTTGGTCTGTAGCTAGATTGAATTTCTGTATTGATTCATTTGTAGGGTTTGCTTTTTGTCATGATTTAATTTAACTCCTGAATGTATAAGTACTTTACATGGTTCACAGATCAAATCTACATAAGTAGGTGTGCATTTTGATGAACAACTTAAAGAAGTTTAGGCTGACAGACCACCTCCTACCCACGTGCTGCCATGCAGCTGCGGTGCATTATTGTGCGTGTTATGGGGCCACTCGTTTCCGGGGTGTGCAGCGAGAGCAGAGGCTGACTTGGAGCTGTGTGGTGCGTATGGGGTGTTTCACCACCGCTCTCACCTGAGGGGGTGCGCTGGATGAAGCCAGGGTTCTGGCTGCTTCGGGGTCTTCCCTCCAGTAGGCCTTCGGGCATAGGAGGGGGTTAAAGTGACAGATTCTCACCCTGGGAACTTGTCAGAAATGCAGGTCAGTTGTGGGTTGGGGCCCAGCCCTCTAGGGGTGGACTGCTCCCTCACATTTGATCACAGGCCACCTCCCCTCTAGGAGGGGGGATTCTAACTCCCAGGCCCGCCCCTCTGTTCAGGGGGATATTGCTGATTAGAGTTCCGGGACTAGAACCCAGATCTTCGATTCTCAATTTATTGACTGAAACTACCAGCTATTTCAGGCATGGAGGTCTAAGTATATTGGGAGAGCTGGTTTAATCTGGACTGTAAAGGATGGATGGACCTTGACTTTCTTTTAGTTTCATGAACAAAATGTGTGTGATTGGTAATTGTGAGATATATACCCTGGAGGACAGGGGCTGCGGGCCTGAAGCCTGCCGGGGCCCTACCAGCCAGCAGGCTTCATTGGGGACTTTCCATCTTTCTTGCATTGTGCTCCCAGAGGCATGGGTATGAAACGACTTAAACATCGGCCTTGCCTAGAACAGCCAGGAACAGCCCAGCCTCTGCCTGTGCCCTGAGCAAGGGAGGGTCCCGAAAGGAGTCACACCCACCGCCGTGTCTTTCTGCAGGCCCACGTTTCTTAGGGAGACCTCCCCGCAGGCAGGTTACACACAGAGAGGGGAGCTTCTGGCTCCACGTCCTGGTCGCTGGAGGTGTCCGCTGGTGCCGAGGCAGCCACGGTGGGGCCTGTGGTCCCGTGGAGGGGAGTCCAGCGGGGCTCTGGGTGTGACCCCTGTACAGCCAATCTTGAGCCAGCTGATGGGAGCTCTGAGCTCTGTGCCTGCCAAGGTGGAGGTCAGTGGAGGGGGTATCTCAGCGCCCAGCCTTGAGGTTTTGGGTTCTGGTCCCCTCCTAAGGTCATTCCTGTTAGACCTCATTCTTGACGTAGCAGCAGACATGTGGTCCTGGCTGACAGGGACCCCACATTGGGTTGTCAAGCGTGTCCACAGTGTGCTCTCTCTTGCATGCTGCAGCCTGTCCTCACACCGGTGAGGCCAGAGCCACAGAGCGGGGGCCTCGTGCCCAGTAGTGCACATCACCGCCGGCAGACCCCTTCGGCGCAGGCCCACTGGGTCCAGAGGATCAGGACGCCTTTCTCGCTCTCGGTGTTTCCCGCTGTGGCTAGCTGGAGGGAAACAAGCAAGGCCTGTGGGCTGAGCAGATCCGCCCTTTCAGTGGGAGGAGCACAGTGTCATGAATGTGCCACCCTTGTCTGGACTGAAAAGAACAAAAGGGAGGGTGGGAGAGATCTCCGACCTTGTGACCTATTGTTCCTTGAGGCCAGTGACATGTTGCAGGCCTCATCGCTTGGTACTGGCTTCTTCCATTTCGGCCAACTGGCGGCTCTGTCTCCTGCTCTTGCCTGGACCTGGCAGCTTGCCACCGGCTCCCTCGGGTGGTGGGGAAGTCCTCACTGCTAGTGAGAACCACCGGGGGTCTCCTTCCCCAACTGTTCTTTCTGTCCATATTTTGTCTGCTGTCTCCCTGTCTTAACAGACTACCTTCTCTTTCATGTCTACTGGCAGAGAACTGCCCTGCCAAAGTGAGAATGCTGAGTTTTCTCACTTTAGGTAGCTTCTACACTTAAATGATCTTGCTTTTCAACTTCAGCTTCCTAATTGGTATCGTCTTCTTGGCTCAGTCATTCTGTAGATGGAGTAAAGGTCCTAAGTTGTACATCTTTATGTTTAATATTGGTACAAGTTCTTGGAAAAAAGCTCTTAAAACAAGTTAAAAATTGGTTGAATTTTGTTTTAATTGGAAAGTATGACAGTGATGTTGAGAACTGATAGTTTCAGTGTACTCTCATAGAATACCGCAGTTTCTTAACCTTATTTTCTTTATCACTTCCCTAAGAAGAATCCTTTTAAGATATTTTTTCCTACTCACCCCATGAAAATTTAGACACTCGCTAGTATATCTGTTCATCTCTTGTATGTGTATACACTGAGCGGCCTGATTATTATGACCACATGATGTTTGTAGGCAAACTAGCCGTATACTACATCGTACGGGATATGGAAGCCGAAGGCCTGTTTGAACACCTTCGCTGTCTGCAATTACCAAGATTCTCCAATTCACAGAGGAACACAAGGATTGGACAGTCAAACATTGGAAAAGTCATGTGGTCCGATGAATCATGTTTCCGGTTGCATCATGCAGATGGCAGAGTGAGAATTTCGTAGAAAAAGCACGAAAGCATGCCCCCCACATGCATGAGTACAGCCCTTTAAGCTGGTGAGGGGCAGTTTTTCTGGCAGATTTGGGCCCTGTAATGCGTGTGGAACAATGTCTGAATAGCACAACAGACCTAAGTACCGTTGCTGATCAAGTCCATCCTGTCATGTGGATGGCGTATCCCAATGAGACGGCTTCTTCCAATAAGACACTGCGCCATGCCACGGTGCCCGTATTGTGCAGGAGTGGTTTCAAGAACATGAGGGGGGCTTTACCTGGCTTAGGTGGCCCCACAATGACCCGATCTCAATCCAGTGGAGCATTTGTGGGACGAAGTTAAAAGCCGTCAGGCAGCTGGTTCCACAACCATCAATCTCACAGACTGGACAGTGCTATCCATCAGGCATGGGGTCAGATTCCTCGCATCACCTTTCAGCATCTCGTGGAGTCAATGCCAAGAAGAATCACCACAGTGTTAAAGGCAAAAGTACTGATGGGGTGGTCATAATCTGACCACTCAGAGTGTGTGTGTGTGTGTGTGTGTGTGTGTGTGTATGTGTGTAACATTTTTTAAAATTGATTTCAGAGAGGAAGGGAGAGATAGAAACATCAGTGATGAGAATCATCGATCGGCTGCCTCCTGCACACCCCACACTGGGGATCAAGCCCGAAATTGGCCATGTGCCCTGATCAGGAATCAAACTTCGACTAGATCATAAGTGGCTGCTCGAAAGCTGAGCCACCTGGCGGGCATTTCTTTACGCTTTATACATACAAGCAGTCGGCTTTCCCTCCATCTCCAAGAACCACCCTGTGCCCCTAGTGTGACAGCTTCTGCATTGAGAACACCTGGTATAGACTGAGATAAACATACAGCCTTTTACTGAATGAGCCAGAGTAAGCTTTGTACTGTTTCTAATATTACTTTTTTAAAACAATTCACTAGATATTAGAATTAATCTCACCGTGGCTGGGTAGCTCAGTTGGTTAGCGCCTTGTCCCCATACACCAAGGTCGTGCTTTGATCCCAAGTCAGGACACACATTTGGAGCAGCAACCAAAGACTACATAAATAAGTGGAACAGCAAATTAGTCTCTCTCCCCCACTTCTCTTCTCCCTCCCCTTCTTCTCCCTCTTCCTCTCCAATCAACTTTGAAAAATTAAAAAAGTGGAAGTAATCTTAAGTGGTAAAGACTTACTAGCTATAAAGTGTAGAGGGATGTAGATGAAGTGAACCAGAGTTTTCTAAGGACTAGTTCCTGCATCACATAGGCACCCGCTCGAATTTGTGCAGCAACCTCGGAGGGTTGGCAGGTAACAAACATCACATCCTATAAGAACAAGGTATCCCTCCTCTCTCTCTTTCTGAATCCTTTTATTCCTCTTCCCCCCTAAGTAATGTAACTGCTCAACAAACAGGTACCTGATAAAGTATTTTTTAAAAAGCTATGCTGGTGAAGATGCGATAGTGAATTTTTTAAAAGGATTAGTTCATTTGGTTTGGCTGGGGTAGAATGTGTTTCTATTTTGGATTCATTTATTCTAATTTAAGAATGTAACCAGAAGCTACAAAATATAAAAATTCTCCTCTTGTCTTTTAAGTAAATAAGCAGAGGAAGGTTCCGAGTAAGATAGTGTATTCCTCAGGCAGTTGTGTTTTTCACGTTGAAAAGTCTTCATTTTATTTATGGACTAGAGGCCCGATGCATGACATTCGTGCAAGACTAGGCCTTCCTTCCCCCAGCTGCCGCACCGGCTTCCCTCTGGCACCCGGGAGCCTGGCTTCCCTCCAGCCACTGGCAGGCGCCTGGAAGGAGGCTGGTCTAATTAGCATATTACGCTTTTGTTATTGTGGCTATGTTGGGGCAGCAGGAATGGCACCAATTGTAAGACAGGTGGGGTCAGACTCAGCAACCTCTGTTCTGGCTAGAAGACAATTTAGAACCAAGACTTAAGCCGTAAGAGAATATTTATTCAGAAATCACAGACGTAGGAGAAATGAATGGTAGAGGAAATGGGCTGAGGAAACAAGTTACCGAGGCAAAGAAGGGCCCTTGGGGCTTGGAGTGAGGGAGGTCAAGGTGACCCACCTTAAAGCAGGGTTGGGGACGGGAAGGTGCCAGTGCGCTCCTGGGAGGCAGAGGACGAGGCAGGTCCTGCTCCCTGGAGGGAGGCGCTGGGTCCTCGTCCCAAGGGCTTTGGGGGCAGACTTTGGGGAGCTCCCAGGGAAGATCTCAGTAGGACAGTCAGCAGCTTTCCTGGTGTGTCCTTTCAGCGTCATGGTCTCCACCTGGTCAGCACCAGGCCAGGGGTCAGCGCCAGAGCAGGGGTCAGCGCCAGGACAGGCATCATCTCCAGGGCAGGGGTCAGCGCCAGGACAGGCATCATCTCCAGGGCAGGGGTCAGCGCCAGGGCAGGGGTCACTTGTCTGGTTTTGCTGCTCTTCTGGGCCTGGAGCTGAACTACAACTGAGGCCCAGCTGTGACCTCTGGGAGGAAGGTCAGGGTCCAACCGCAGGCCCAGCGACCTGCTGGGGAGGAAGGTCACTCGGGTGAGGTCCCACCCACTCTACAGTTGTCCTTGGCTGGGCCCCGGGGCTGTCCGCCCGGTGACCTTCTGAGCCTGGCCCGTCGTTCTTGCCCTGCTCATGTGGGTCTAATGCCCCCTCCAGGATCCTGGCTCTGAATTCTTCCAAAGAAAAGGATCACAGGGTGTCCTCTGTAGCTGTTTCCTGCTGAGGAGGGATGATGTTTTCCTTTGGATCCACGAGATCCTTACTGTCTGAGGACGATGAGGCCTGTGCACGGAAGGAGGTGGCAGTGATGACTGGGGCGGTGTTCCCTGAGTGGCAAGTGGGGCTTACTACCTGGTGGAGACAAACTGTGTTATAAATGTTAATATTATTGGGGCAAAAGGTAGAACAACAAGTATTATGAAGAATGGTGCGGTGAAAGACAAACATTTTAGTCCTCAATAATTCCAGGTTAGATGATGGAAGAGAAATGAAACATTACTTTGGAGGTTGTAGCCAAATATTTAAGAAAACTAGAAAAAGTCAGGGTCCTGTTTAATTTATAGGTGAAGAATAAAATTTTGAAGGCAATGAAATGAACTAGACTCTAATCTTCATATCTACATTATAGATTCCTTTGAAACATAAGTTCCCCCCTAAAATCACCCTCGTTTTTATTAGAGAGCCAACTTAAGACCAATTTACTGCATTAAGTTCCATTTCAGTTTGACCTGGTTATTTGCATAAATACAATGAGAATAGCAATTGGTTGTCTAGGCTCTTTTAAATCTGCTTTGCTGGATTCCCGTGACTAAGCTTTAGTTAGCCTCTCAGAGCAAAAAGCTGAGCCACTAGGCCTGTCTGCAGTTGGGTGAATTCCTCAATGTCCTGAGGTTCCCGAAGATGCCATCTCCCAGCGAAGCAGCCTCTCCTCGTACCTGGACGACCTGCATGAACCGTATGAGTAAGCAGAGTGCCAGGCCGTTTGGTGACTGGAACAGTGAGCCCAGTGTTCCCCCGGGGCTGTGTCTCCCCACAGGGGGAGGGCACCCAGTAAGGGCTGCCCGCACAGCCCTGTGGTCCAGGGTCTAGATTTGCTAGAAGCCGCTTCTGTAGCTCTCCGTGTCGGCACCTGATTGGGTCCCTCGGTTGTTCTTGCCCAGCAGCGGGCCTGAGCTTTCCGTTCCTGTGCCTCCTCTGTCCCTGTGCTGGACTTTCTGTTCTATGCGTCCGCACACCTTGTGGCTGCAGGCCCGCCCTACGTCCCATGCCTCCCGCTCTGAGTCCAGAAGCCTCTCATTATTTCTGCTTGTTTGGTGCCTGCTCCTGCCTATGTCCCACCGACCTTTGTTTTCCACTGGACCCCTGCCCAACCTGTCTGCATTTCAAGTCAACCCTCTCAGTTTCTCCAAGTGGCTTTCATGAGCTTCGAAAGGCAATCTCAATTCCTTAAGGTTTCTGGTGACATCCAGAGTACAAGTATGTCTCTCTGACATGACGCCCCAGTCAGCATCTTTTTAATGAAACCGCAATTGGACACTGGTCCAATTGCAAATTCATGCAAAGAAACGTATTGCCATGACTCACTCATTAACTAGTTAACTGCCATGATATTTTGAATTTAATTGAAAAACGTACAAATGGTTAAGTATTACCAAATCTGGAAGGATCATATAGAGAAAAAATATGTAACTTACCATTTGCTTTAAAGAGCGGCAAAGAACCAAACTCTAACTCTGTATTAGCTTACTTTTGATCTTTAAATTCATTTGTTTAATTAAATTCATTATTTAGCATATTTATACAATTTTCTCTCAAGGTTTCTCTTCACAAATCATCTATAACTTGCACAATTTTTTTTTTACCCATTCAGAAATAACAACTTATTTTCTTCCTTTCCTTTCAAAAGTATTTCCATACCTTATACCTTCTATTACCAAAACATATAATTTCTTTCCAACTTAATTAGGATCTTAACTTTCAGAAATCTTGATTTTTATGTTTTAGTGATAGCTAAAAAGAAAGCTATTAGCATTCTTTAGATTGGTGAATACATTTTATAACTTCTAGAAACAGGCTTTTCCACTGGCAAACACTCACACTTTTAAGAGACATCTGTCTATAATAATAAGAGTCTAATATGCAAATTGACCAAACAGCTGAACAGCAGACCAACAGACCATCTGGAAGACCACACTATGACACCCACTGGCGGGCACGCACTGGTGCCAGTCAGCTAAGGCAGGTGCTCTGTGATGCCCGAGGGGCCACGCCATGGCCCCACGATCGCCACCTGGCCAGTGTGCTGTGGTGGGTGGGTGGGGCCTCCGGGCCAGTTGATGGTGAGGCTCTTGGACTGAGAGAGGGTGCAGGCTGGGCTGAGGGACCCCCCTGAGGGCATGAATTTTATGCACCAGACCTCTAGTACTTCTAATAAAGTATAAGATATTCACTTGCAGCTTCAAGTATATTTTCTAGATTTTCTGTAAAAAAATGAAAATAAAAGAAGCCCAAAGTAGGTGAATTTAAGACTTATCTAGCAATCAGTGTTTAACAGCTTTAATAAGTTAATTTGGTCTGCTAAGGTGGCTAAGGTTTTTTTCCTTTTAATGAGGATTACCTCCCAGAAACTTGCATTTTAAAAAAATGGCTTAGTTAAGATTTGGTGGGATTTGATTTGATTCTTGAGCCACACCTCTGGCCCTGAAGAGACTTCAGTTGTAACACCTCAAGAATTGGGTTCAGAGGACTGACACATTCATTTACTCAGTTTTAGATTTTTCTTTTCCACTGGCGTATATTTTTCTCTCAGGGTCTATAGCAATTACAGGTAGTACATAGCTGAGGTCATCCCTGAGAGCTATAAAAGCTTGGATATATGAAACCTCAGTCCGTTTTCCTGGGAATGGCAAAACAGCTCTAGTTGCATGATAGCATTAAACTTAATGGTGCCATTAACTGGCCAACCCTCTCCAGTGCCCACTTTAGGTGGGGCCAGGCTATGTGGCAAAAGGAGCTTGAGGGATTTGGGGTAAGATCTGGGTGTCTTGAGGCACTGTGGACTGCTCCCCAGCTACGGAGAGGCAGGCGTGTTCCAAGCCGAGAGTTAGAAGCATCCGTGTGGTCTCTGGGCTGCCCTGTGCTGAGAACCAAGCAGGTTCCCCCCTGCCCGGGAGCTACCTGGGGTGGGGAATGCATCCCCCGTGCCCTGCAGTAGGCTTACTGCGGTCTCCATGGTGGCTGGTCAGGGGAGGATGGGCTGCACTCCACAGGCCGCCCTGCTCCCTGGTGCAGGGTGCTGCCCTGTGCCCTGCGGGCAGTACCAGTGGCCACAGTGATGGCTGGCACTGTAACGATGGACTGACTCTCTCCGCTCAGCAGGTGGACTGTCCCAAGCCAGGTGTCCCTGCATGTTGGCCTCCATACTTAGCTAGCTTCCCCTCCCTCATGCCTCCATACAGGGCGCCTAGACAACTGGCCCCACACCTCTCCCCTATCGTAGTGACCTGCCTTCCATGTTCCTAGAAGCCCTGATTCTAAGAGGCCTAGTAGGGAGGGAAGCTGCCCCTTATCTTTGGAGTTGAACAAGTTTAGGCTCTCACTTATTCAGAAAAGGGTGTTGTTCGGATCCTCAGAAAACAATGTTATTTATAAGACCAAAATTAAAAAGCAGCCATCCATTTTTCTCTCTCCTATCCTTAGTTAATCTCACTTCTTCTCTACAGCATTGAGTCTATCAATAATTAACCTTTAGCTCCCCCTCGAGGATTTAAAAAAATACAGCTCCACGAAAGTCAGCCTCTTACCTTAAAACAAGGAGGTCCGGGCTTCCCAGGAAAACTTGCCCAGGCGCACCCAGTGCAAAGTGAGGAGCTGGTGGGGCCCGGTGGGCCCAGCTGGTACCCAGCACTGGTCTGGTCTGCAGGATGCTCCTGGGTGGGCTTCTCCAGAACCTGCCAGCTGTGCCCTGACCAGACAGGCTGAGTCTCACAACTTGAGTCATGTCACTGTCAGGTTGGCAGTGGGGAAGGGCACCGGTGTCTGACTGGTGGGGTCAGACCAAACCTGGGCTCAGCAGCCTCGGAACGTGGGTCCCGGCTGGGAGAGAATTCAGAGCTAAGACTCGGGCTGTAAGAACATTTATTCAGAAAATCACGGAAGTGGAAGAAATGAGTGACAGAAGAAATGGGCTGAGGAAACAAGCTGTGGAGGCAGAGAAGGGCCCTGGGGGCTGGGGCTGAGGAGGACATGGGAGCTCGCCGTGGGGACAGGGCGGGAGGCGGAGGACGAGGCAGGTCCTGCTCCCTGGAGGGAGGCGCTGGGTCCTCGTCCCAAGGGCTTTGGGGGGCAGACTTTGGGGAGCTCCCAGGGAAGATCTCAGTAGGACAGTCGGCAGCTTTCCTGGTGTGTCCTTTCAGCGTCATGGTCTCCACCTGGTCAGCGCCAGGGCAGGCGTCATCGCCAGGGCAGGGGTCAGCGCCAGGGCAGGGGTCACTTGTCTGGTTTTGCTGCTCTTCTGGGCCTGGAGCTGAACTACAACTGAGGCCCAGCTGTGACCTCTGGGAGGAAGGTCAGGGTCCAAACGCAGGCCCAGCGACCTGCTGGGGAGGAAGGTCACTCGGGGTGAGGTCCCACCCACTCTACAGTTGTCCTTGGCTGGGCCCCGGGGCTGTCCGCCCGGTGACCTTCTGAGCCTGGCCCGTCGTCTTGCCCTGCTCATGTGTGTCTAATGCCCACCACTGACTCGGTGGTTGTGGTCAGCAGTGATGCCCTGCCCGCCCAGGGTGGCATCGTTGTACAGAGTAGCACCTTGCTCCTCCCATCGTCAGGCGGCTCTCAGTCCACGGGGGGCACAGCGGTGGTGTTCTGGCGCTGGGTTTAGTGTCCTGACAGCCGACAGGGGGCATCTCTAAGTTTGCAGTTATTCAAGTCTTTGAGCATTGGCCAGAAATACACCTTGCACCTTTTTTATACGATTAGAGACAGCCCTTATTTTAATGTGTATGTGCTGGAATGTTTTTGTTATATTTACTTTATAATCATACATTTTCTCTATTGTTTTAAATGTTAAAAAGTGTTAGGGAACGATATTATTCAATCTTATTAAAAACATGGCCCAGGACTAGCCGCGTTGGTCAGGTGAATTTGGGTTCAGGGGCCGGGGAATGGCAGGTGTCAGCGGGGTGCTGGTTTCTGTGATGTTTTGTCAAAAAATCCAACAGTAGCTGTTGGTGTCCATGAATCAAAATTATGCCTTTTTTTTTTGGTCAGATCAGCAAAAAAAAAAAAAAAAAAAAAAAAATTTTTTTGGTTGCCACAGAATTTTAGTAATTAGTCTATGTGCCATGAAATGAGAAAGGTGGAAAATCGCTGCCCCAGATTTTAACGCTACACGCTAACACGGCTAGATGAAGAAGCCCGAGTCATTACCACTGTGTTCTGCCCCAAAGCGCCTGTTTGCTTTAGTTGTTCACTTTACAGATTCTCCGTGTCCCTATGAACCCTGAGCATTAGATGTAGTTTATATGTAGTTTATATGTAGTTGGGCATTATATGTAGTTTATATGTAGTTGGGCATTATATGTAGTTTAGTACAGCCGTTGCCAGCTGGTGGTCCCTGAGGTCGGAAAGGTTGTGCCGGTTGCGTATGTGTTTGAGGTCTGAATGAGCTCCAGAATCAGTGTGGAGGTTTTATTTAAAACTGGTGAGGTGAAGGGCGTGGATCCCTGGTCTCCGTCTGCGGGGGCAGCCCGGCTGGCCCTGAGGGCCCCTGGTTATTCGTTCTCCCTCAGTTGGTTAGAAAGAAGAGCCACACAGCTCACTGGGGAATAACCGGCTGTTTGTTCAGAAGGGAGAGGAGACGAGGTAGAGAGATGGACCTGGAACTGCAGAGTGAGCCCCCTGGCTGGCTGCCCTGCTTGGACCCCTCTCCTGGGTGGTGTGCGCGCCTCCCTCCCCTCTGAGAGTTGAGTAGACTAGAGCTGTTTATAAAAAGGAGATGTTTTAGGTAGAAAATATAGAGAAAAATATGGAAAAAAAGCTTTTCATAATGCCATGTTGGCTTAATTACTGTTAACATGTTAATATATGTTTTTGTAGTTTTATATTAGAGACCTATATATGCATATACATGTGACAGGGTAGCCTTTTCTCTGACATTAAAGGTAATGCACTCATCTCGAAAATTGGAGATGGAAAAATGTTTTTGCAATGCCTCACCCCTCATCCCACCCGCTAATAACTGTGGTTGAGTTTTTGGTGTGCGTTTGTCTTTTGTGGATTAAAGCTATTTGTTATTGCTGCTGTTTATCCAAGAACTCCTAGTTGAACATGTGTGTTTACCTGTGTGACTACATTTAGTTTAAAAATACTTTTGTATTTATTCTAGGAAGATGGATTCTTCCGCCTTGCCTAGTCTGACACCTCGCAGTCTGAGCTCCTTGGTGGTGCCCCAGACGCTCTGTCCCCAGCTCTGTCTGCACGTGTAGCCTTGGGTTCGAGTCGGTTGCAGAGCAGGCCGTTGAGTGAGTTCGTAGTGCTAGGGACTGACTGGAAGCTCTTTCTGCTTTAGTTGTTTGTGTGTTTGGTTTTCCAGAAAGGGGGGCACTCATCCCCAGTGTGCGCCATGGCTACTTCGCCAGACGGCTTCCTGGATAGGTGCTCCTTAAATGGCGAGGTGTTTGCTATTGTCTTTATGGTTTGAGTCAAGAACGCTGAAGTTAGGGAAGCAAGATATGCTTACACAAAGCCCGATGACCTCGTCCTGTGGTAGGTTCTGTGTTCTGCCGATCCGGGACTTCTGCCTTCCCTCAGTTGATAACGGTGGTGGTTCAGGCCTAGTATTTGCTTATCACCTCCAGCATCCACGGCGGCATTGGATGCCAGCTGCTCTCTGAGCTGCACGGTGTTGTCACGTCTGATGGGCAGGCACACCAGCTCCCAAATCCTCTGTTCTGAGAATGACGTGTTCTTCCCCGGTCATGATGAAAACCATTTGTTTGTGATGAAATCATGTGAGGTATCCTTCTCATAGAGAAGACAGCCATCCAGGAGCCAGGATGTGTTCTGTGCAGACCTGGAGATCTTGATGAGTTAAAAGTACCTGTAACCCACTCAGTTCAAGGCCCGTGGTATGTGCTGCTTTCTTCACCCGGAGTTTATCAGGTAGCCATTTGCTATAGCAGGTAGCAGAGCCAGCACTGCAGACTTTGGCCAGACAGTCCTTGTGAGTTTGTGTGAGTCATATCTCACAGGATCGCTGTACTTCAGATGCATTTCTTAGCAGTTCCTGTACATTTTTAGAGGGAGGATTTCATGGCACCACTGGGGTTTTTCTTTATGTCGATATTCACTGTGCGTGCCCTGGCCTACTTATGTTTATGTTAGATGGTATGAACTCGCACATGCCGTAATCTGTGCACAATCTGCAGGCCTTCGCCCTCCTTGGCGCTGGCACTGGAATTTGCTGGGGAAGTGTTCTCTGGTAGACACTGTTTTTATATTACCTGAAAAAGTTCAAAATACCACTTAAAACACAAAGGTCTCCAGAACGTATTTATTATATCTAAGACTAAAGATCCCGTGCATGAAATTTGTGCATGTGGTTGGGGAGGGGGGTTCCCTCAGCCCAGCCTGCACCCTCTCTGGGGGTATCTCAGCCCAGCCTGAACCCTTTCCAATCTGGGACCCTACCAGGATCGGACCTAAACAGGCAGTTGGACCTCCCTCTCACAATCCAGGACTGCTAGCTCCCAACCACTCGCCTTCCTGCCTTCCTGATTGCTCCTAACTGGGATGTGCCTGTAACCAATGTACATGCCCTTGACCGGAATCGAACCCGGGACCCTTCAGTCCGCAGACGGACGCTCTACCACTGAGCCAAACCGCTTTCGGCATGGTTCCTTTTTTCATTAAGGGGTTCAGTTTTAGAGCAGTTACTTTGTGGTGGCCAGGCTGACTCAGGAGGCGCCCCACAAACTCACCCTGTGTTGTGCTTTATAGTCCTTCAGATGCAGGGGGCTGTGCTGTTCTTCAGGGAGTGTCCTGTGTGTTGTCCTACAGAACGGGTGTGTCCAGACCAAGGCTGCCTGCCAGATCTCTCCCTCCCAGCACACACAGTGTGGCCACGTGCAGCTCTCCCTCCCAGCGCATGCACACAGTGAGACCGCCTCCAGCTCTCCCTTCTAGTACATGCACACACAGTGTGGCCACATGCAGCTCTCCCTCCTAGTGCATGCAGCGTGTGGACCCTTTCTGTGGCTGGCTGTTGGTTTAACTGCGCACTGGGAGCCTTGGTTGGCCCTTACTCCGTCCCAGCAGTGAGTGTGGAAAGCCTTCAAAGTGTGCTGTGCACCGAAACCGGTGTGGCTCAGTGGATAGAGCGTCAGCCTGCGGACTGAAGGGTCCCAGGTTCGATTCCGGTGTAGGGCACGTACCTTGGTTGCGGGCACATCCCCGCTGATCGATGATTCTCTCTCATCGATGTTTCTAATTCTCTATCCCTCTCTCTTCCTCTCTGTAAAAAATCAATAAAATATATTTTTTTTAAAATAAATGTGCTGTGGCTCACCCGCCCACCTGCCTCTGCGGAAGGCAGTGAGCCAGCGGTAATGTGGCCGAGTTCACCAGGTCTGCGCACACCGCTGCTTCAGGAAGGCTTTGTGCTTAGAATTGTCTCAGATGCTCGGCTTATAAAGCAAAAGGGAATTCTAGCTTTCCTTTGCACCGCGCGGCTGGCACCGCAGAGCTAACTAAGTGTGAGCATGTGGGGGTGGTCTCGGGTGCCGAGGAGTCCAGCTGCCCCGTGAGAATGGGCGCGGCACCCCGGGCGGGCGTCTGGCCTGGACGCTGCCACTGCACGCAGTGGCCAATGTCGGGAACTGAACTGTCTCGGTTCTGTTTCTCTCCCTCCCAGCACACACACAGTGTGGCCGCGTGCAGCTCTCCCTCCCAGTGCATGCACACCTGCAGATGTGTCGGGGAGGGAAAAGTGGGTTGGTGAACATAATCATTAATGAGCTTTTTTAGGCCAAAATGACTTAGGACAGTTTTGTGAAATTGTAGCAGGCCACCCTGAAGTTCATATAAAGTGATGACTAACAAAATGCCTGAAGCCATGAGGACCTGGTCACTCCTCTGGGCAGAGTCACCTGCTTCCTCCAGGCGCGTGGCCTGCGTGTTGGCACAGCTGTCGTTTGTGAATGCAAATTGCTGCTTCACAACTAAAGGGGGTCCCTTTGCAGACATGAGATGATCTACAGCGAGGTTAATAATTTGCAACAAAATGGCACTGTACACTCATTTAAACAGAGCCTTATTTCCTGCTGCCCTAATGGTACTGGAGCAAAGTTCTAATAGGTCAGAGGCCCTATTGATTTTGGTTTAACACCACATTTAAAAGATCACTAACCAAGGGAAGATTTATTACTTTTCTCTGAGTGGTCATTGTTTGATTTCTTCTTTTTCCTTTTTTCACTCACCTACTGTGTTGTATCATGAAACATACAGATAATATAAGCAGAAATGAGAGCAGCTTATGAAGGGGAGGCGGGAGGCAGGAAGAGGGAGGGAAGGATTAAGTAAAACTGACACCAAATGTCTCTGCTTGGCCGCTATGCCCCCAAGAACCGGAGAATCACTGCGCTCTGTAAGCGCCATCCCATCACCGCCCGCACCTCCCTTGCGCCTTTCCACCGACAGTCTGCAGCGCAGTTACTTGGGTCATTTTGGAAAATTGCATTCCTTTTTTAAAATTCTCATTCAAGGAAATGTTTCTACCAGTGAGAGAGAGAGAGAGAGAGAGAGAGAGAGAGAGAGAGAGAGAGAGAAATGCTTCCCCTTCACGTCCCACCCCAACTGGGGATCAAACCTGCACCTTTGTGTGTGTGTGTGTGTGTGTGTGTGTGTGTGTGTGTGCTACGCGATGCTCTATTGAACAGAGCCACCCAGCCAGGGCAGCGATTTTTATACTTTTGGTTCAGGCATAAACTAATAGTTTGCTGATAGTAACGGAGAGCAAACAAACATTATTTTAATCTTATCAAAAGCAGCTGATTGCACACATTAATTTTGTTCTTTTTTTTTTTTTCCTACCTGTGGTTTAGATTTTTAAAACGTATGATGATATGCTTTTAGTTGTGGAAAGTGGGAACATGATCTGTATGATGTGTGGGGCTGACTCTTCCACCTGTGTGAGGAGTTGAAACATCTGTAAGTCCAAGTTGTTGCTTTCTAAATGCACTGATTTAACGGAACATATATAAGTAACAAAGTGAGTCTCTGCCAGGACCTGCCGGCAACGCACAGAACCTGCCTGAGGGGGTGAGGATAAGAGAAAGACAGACAAGAACAGATGGGGTCGGGAGGGCTCAGACCCGAGGTCTCCAGCCCCGAATTTTATTTTTCCAACCTTTAAATACATTCTGAAGGAGGAAATATTTATTTCAGGCAATCATGTAGGTGGCCATTTCTCCTAACATGATGAGTTCCTGTACAGATAAGTTCCTTCAGCACCTGACCTATTACCACCACCTGCCTTTCCAACCACCTATCTTCCTCTTATCCCGCAGCTCCTTCTAACACTTGTTTTACCCTACAGCAAAGACATGTGCAGTTAGCAGCATTCCCAGGGGTGGTAGGAATTTTCCACGTCGGTTAGTGGAAAGGGGGCACATGGAGAGCTGTGTCCTACACCCATTCAGGCATATAGGACCTGCATTCAGGGCAGCTCCCCACAAGTCTCGCATTTTTTGTTTTTGTCTACTACTTTTGTTTCACCTGCGTTAGGTCTGGGTGCCTTTCGGTTGACGCCCTCCACCCCCATGTGTGTTTGTTCCTGCTTCTTTGCATGACTGGTTGTTTTTATTTGAATGCTAGACATGTGGTTTTCCCCCCGTAATTGGGTCTTGGATACTTTATATTCCGAGCTTGCTGTGGGATGCAGTTACTTACTTGGAACCATTGATTGTTGGGAAGGTTCCTTGGCGGGGATCGGACCAGCACGGAGCGAGAGCCGAGCTTCCCCCCCTGAGCAGAGCCTCGCGTGCTCCCAGCTTCCTGAGGAGGATGCCTTTTCCGTCTGGTCAGTGTTAGCGGGCACTGCTGCCTGTCCTTGTGAGCCCTGGCACACGCCGCCCAGTGCCCCGGGGGCCCTCTCCCTGGCCTGAGAGCCTCCTCAGGAGGTGTGAGCGTCCCGAGCTCCCTCTGCCCCCGCAGCTGCCTCCTCCGGCTCCTGTCTTGTGAACTCTGGCCGCAGCCTCTGGGCTCTGGCTCCTCCGCTCGGCTGGGCTCTGCTGGCCCGTCGCTGGCTGCAGTCTGGAGGCCTCCGGGCAGCGAGCCAGGCCGCTGCAGGGCTCTCCTCGAATTTCCTGTCTCAGGGTTCACTGTCCTCCAGGGCCTCATGGTCCGTGTCTTAGACTCTTGTATATGTTTTGTCTAATTTTAGTCTCTCTCTTTAAAAAAATATATTTTTTTTATTGACTTCAGAGAGGAAGGGAGAGGGGGAGAGAGATAGAAACATCAGTGATGAGAGAGAATCATTGATTGGCTGCCTCCTGAACTGGGATTGAGCCTGCAACCTGAGCATGTGCCCTGACCTGGAATCGAACCGTGACCTCCTGGTTCACAGGTCCGAGTTCAACCCCAGAGCCACTCTGGCCGGGCATTGTTTGAGTCTCTTCGAGGTGTCCTCTGGCAGGTCCGGGAGATAAGACAGCATGGCGGCGATCCTGGGCCTCATTTACCGTCCGTGTGTAAGTCTCCCACCAAGAAGCGGTACGACCCAAATGCTTTCATACTTGGTTGAGCAAGGAGAGGCAGTTGTGGGAAAGGAAACTATATGGGGAGGCTAGAGGAAGGTGAGAGTTATTTATTGTTTTAGATATTTTTATTGATTTTAGGGAGGAAGGGAAGAAAGATATAAACGTCAGTGATGAGAGAGAATTCTTGATTGGCTGCCTCCTGCACACCCCCACACTGGGGATTGAGTTTGCAACCCGGGCCTGTGCCCTGATGGGGAATTGAACTGTGACCTCCTGGTTCACAGGTCGACACTCAACCACGGAGCCATAGGAGTTGTTTTAACCAGGTGTGCTCGTACAGGTTCTCTTGACCTCAGCCCCCCGTCTCTGGTGCTAAGTTTCCCCATTGGTAAATGGAGGAGTCTTTAAAGTGGGAGTTCTATCTCTTGCTTCCAAAGGGAGGCCAGAGGGCCTGCACCTGCTCTTTTCCAGGCGCTTCTAGGTAAAAAGAACCGTATGTCAGAGAAGCGTGTTTTGGGTTGACATATTCTGGTTGCCTTTAATTAGTCATCAGGTGTTTTAGTGGAGGGTTTAATTTTGGCCACACTGGGTTTACCTGGAGGATTGTTTCCCATTTCAGCCAGGGTCTAGGTCTCAGGTCCTTCTCTTGGTGACCACACTTCAGGGTCCCCAGTGGCAGGACAGACATACCTTGGAGACGCTGTGGGTTCCCGATCGCCGCAGTGAGTGATGGTCATAGTAAAGCAAGTGGCAGGCATGTTTTGGCTCCTGCTGCACCTCACAGCTATGATGGCGCTGTACTGCCACCTGTTACGTGTGCAGTAGCATTGGTCTAAACCCAAGTGCATCCTGGGGCTGGTGTGGCTAGTTGGCTGAGCACCTCACCAAGCACTGGGAGGTCACAGCTGGGATTCCCCGTCAGGGCACAGGCCTGGGTTTATGGGCTTGGTCCCTAGTAGGGGGTGTGCAGGAGGCAGGTGATCAAATTTTTTCTCTCCCTACCTCTCTCTAAAAAAATCAATAAGATATATTTTAAAAATTTAAAAACTGCCGAAACCGGTGTGGCTCAGTGGATAGAGCGTTGGCCTGCAGACTGAAAGGTCCCAGGTTTGGTCCGGTCAAGGGCATGTACATTGGTTTGTGGACACATCCCCAGTAGGGGGTGTGCAAGAGGCAGCTGATCGATGATTCTCTCTCATCGATGTTTCTAACTCTGTATCCCCCTCTCTTCCTCCTTGTAAAAAATCAATAAAATATATTTAAAAAAATTAAAAACCAAAGTATGTACCTTAATTTAAAATACTTTATTGCTACTTGGGTGGTGAGCACACGGTGCAGTACACATAGACATGCGCACCTGGAACCTATGTGACCTTACAAACCAGTCACCCAGTAGATGTGATTTAACACATGTTATTGCTCAATGCTAACGATCATCAGCCTTTAGCCCAGGGGTCGGCACCGTCGCCCTTGGGCCCTATGCAGCCTGCGGAATCCTTTGCTCTGGTCCTGCCAAGGCATTGGGGTGGGTTAAATGTCTGAGGTAACTCTGTGTGGCCCACGAATGATGGCATCAATATCCAGGGGCCCTGGGCAGACAGAAGGGTCCCCTCCCCTGCAAGTTAGCACGTGCTCATCTTTTAGCTGGTGGAGGGGCCGCCCTGTGTGAGGCTGAGGCTGACGGGGCTGCTGGAGGCGGAGCAGCTGCAGTAACGCCTGACAGAGGGCAGCAGCG
Source organism: Vespertilio murinus (assembly GCA_963924515.1). NCBI lineage: Eukaryota > Metazoa > Chordata > Mammalia > Chiroptera > Vespertilionidae > Vespertilio > Vespertilio murinus. The sequence continues at coordinate 7,015,295 of OZ004713.1, forward strand.
AGCTTCTCGAAGGACTGCCTCCCCCCCTCCCCCCACAGGTGCCTGCCCTCCTCTCATGAGCGCCGGCCTGTGGCCTGTGGCCATGGACAGCGCTGACCCCAGAGGAGGTTCTTTCACCATCGGAGCCGCCCTGCCTCAGCTCAGCGTGTGGCCCTCCCAGTCCTCGAGGCCATTGCCTCATTGCCGCAGCCCTCAGGCCTCTGCACGGGAGGATTTCTCAAAAAACCTCTTTCTCAACCTAACCCAGAGGTTGGCAGACGCGTTAGTCTACAGAGCCAAATAGCAACAGTAAGACAATAGAAATTTCTTTTGAGAGCCAAAATTTTAAAACTTAAATTGTATAGGTAGGCACATTATTTTTAACTTAATTGGGGTACTCCTAAGCTGGCCTTTGCTAAAAACTTAAGGGGCCAAAGAGCTGCATGTAGCTTGAGAGCCACAGTTTGCCGACCACTGCCCTAACTGGTGTGGCTCAGTGGATAGAGCGTCAGCCTGCGGACTGAAGGGTCCCAGGTTCGATTCCGGTCAAGGGCATGTACCTTGGTTGTGGGCACATCCCCAGTAGGGGCTGTGTAGGAGGCAGCTGATCGGTGTTTCTCTCTCGCATCGATGTATCTAACTCTCTATTCCTCTCTCTTCCTCTCTGTAAAAAATCAATAAAGTATATTTTAAAAAGAAATCGCTTTCTCTGCTCATCATAGCAGCAGCCCCTCAGCGTGAAGCCCCCGCGAGGCCCGAGGCTGCAGTGCCTCAGGTCCGCCGCACTCCGCACTGAGGTCTGGCACCTGCGGGTCAGCCACGCTGGTCCCCTCCTCCCGGTCCTTACCCCTCCCCGTGGCTCCTCGTGCTCCCCATCTGGAAGGGGGAGCCCTTCCTGGAGGTTTCTGACCGACTTCGCAGCGAGTTCTAACCGGGGGCTTTGGCATCCCGGAGGGTCACTGATTCAGCAGCACAGCTGGAGAGCGTGTCATTGGGTCTAAAATGGGTTCAAAGCAGTGTTTTTCTTGAGCAAGATGTCATAACTGATTTCCACTCCAGTTATGTTGATTTTGTAATTTTTCTCTTGGGTTTTATTCTGAGACTGATGTCTTAGGAGCCTGGGCTGGTTAATTTTAAACAACATGCCATCCCCTCCTTTGACCAGGTGACCTGAACTTTGTTCTAAAATCTTTCCTGCATAGTTCTGTTCCCCTTGGGTTGAATTGCCAGGGAGTTTAAGTGGCATAACTTGTCTGTTTGGGTAAAATATTTTAATTTTGGCTAATTCGGTGAGGCGTAATGATAATAACCTCAGCTCTAGCTGGGATTGCCTCCCTGTTCACAGTCACCAAACGTGTAAACTGGCTCAGAAAACAGACACTTCCATTCTAGTGTGCTTCCCTTGCCGTCCGGCGGGGGACAGGCGGGCCCTCCGTTGCCCTGCGGGGAGGAGGCCTGCGGGGAGGAGGCCTGCGGGGAGGAGGCCTGCGGGGAGGAGGCCTGTGGGGAGGAGGCCTGCGGGGAGGAGGCCTGTGGGGAGGAGGCCTGCGGGGAGGAGGCCTGCGGGGAGGAGGCCGGCGCCCAACTCCGAGCTAGCGGGGGTGCAGTCCGCCTGCCATCAGGAAGACGAGAGAACGTAGGTACCAGCAATTTAAATCAACATTTTAAGGAGTCGTTAAAAAAAAGTTACTAATACGCACCCCTGCGTGCTCAGGTGGCGGGGGGCGGCCGTGTCACGTGGTTCATACACAAACCCGAGTTGCTTTGAACATGACCGCTGCTCTCTGGCTCCCGCCCCCGTCGCTGGCAGCCAGGGGAGCAGCCGAACCCCTGCCCGCCTGGGACAGAGGCCTGTTCTGGGGGCTGGACTTCGCTGGTGGGAGTCCAAATGCTAATGGCACCAGCTGCACCGAGCACTGTGCGGCCAGCAGCTGCGGCCCGGGGCACAGCAGGGCCTTACCTCTCTTCCAGAATGTCCTCTCGCCTCAGTTTCCTAAACCCCAGCGCTTCTTCCTGCCTGTGCATCCCAGGGCGGGGGTGGAGTGGAGAGCAGGCATTGGGACAGCCTCCCCACGGGGTGCACTCGCTGGTCCTGCCAGCCTGCCAGTTCCTCTCTCCTTTCACGTGCGGTTTGTTGTTTGAAGTCTAGTTCTCATCTGTTTTCTGGTGTGTCTCCTGAGGTAGGCGGTGGGGTGGGGGTGGGGGTGTATTTAAATGTTGGGCTGAGACCTCCAAGCTTGCGCTTAACGAATGGTGACAGGAGGTGTGAACTCGGAGCTCGGTCCGCTATTCCTGTATCTAGAGACAACACAACCCGTGTGAGCGCCGCCACTAGGGTTCCGGCTGCCCGGCTCCAAGTCCATGGCAGGGGCCGCCTCCGGCGCTTTCCCCCGAGGCGGGCGCTCGTACCGGGTGTGCGCCTTCCGCCTGGCAGATGTGTGACAGGCGCTGCTCTGAGCATGGCAGCGAGGGGAGGGATGCTCCAAGTCATGGGATCACCACATGATGTCTGCCAGCCCCCTAGCTTCCGGGGCGCAGGCCGCCCTGCACCCGTGTGCCCCGCGTGTTCGCCAACGCCCACATGGTGGTCACACCGGGGAGGGGAGCCCTGAATTTAGGCCTGCAAGGAGTTTAAACGGGTAAGAATTTCACCCTGTTGGGAACCAGTCCTCGGAGTCCTTCATGATCCTCTATTGTGCTCGGGCTCACCGCCTGGGAGCGGAGAAGCGCGTGCGCTCCGTCCTGGGGGCGCTGCGGGCCCTGGTGCCTGCCGCTGCGGGCGGGCTCGGGCCGGGGGAGCGCTGAGCCCGCACAGCGCCTGCAGCTGCCCCGACTTCAGAAGCGATTCCCTACTCTTACCACCAACACAATTAGGATTAGTGCTTTTCTTTTCCTGCCCAACCTCAGCATTGTTCTTTTGTTTTTCTAGTCTTTATAGCGCAGGTCCTGTAGGTTTGCTGATTAGTAAAAAAAGAGAAAAGACAGATCTCCAGTTCACTTCCTAACGACCTAGTCCGTGTGAGGAGAGTGGAGGCCAGCTCTTCTGGCTGGTGTGTTTCATGGTGGCCGGTCCGGAGTGACGCACGCCTCCGACCGGAGCGTGGTGAAGGACTGCTGCCAGGAACCCTTCCCTCGGCCAGCCTCAGGGAAACCGGGGCTGCTCCGGGGCCACGTGCTGGCTCAGGAGGCCAGCTGTGTGCGCCCTGTGCCCACGCCAGGTGGCAGCCACTGCGTCCCCCGCGTGAGGGAGTGGGACAGAGCCCAGGACTGCGCCGTGGTGGACTGGGCTTCTGGTTCCGCTCAGGCCTGGCCCTGGGTGCCAGCTGATGCCTTGGCAGAAGTTCCTTTGGAGCGGGCTGTGCTGGACCCCCTCGCCGGGCGGCACACTGGTTCTGTTTAGAATTAAGGTAGCATCCTAGTTATTCAGCGTCACATTTTTTATCGTTACTTTCAACATGGCCCTGTTGAAATCGCAGATGAAATGATACGCATTTGGTGTGATTTTCTATGTACATAGCTCAAAGGAGTCACTGCACGGGCTGCTACAGTGACTGTGCTGGCCACAGGACTCCGCTTTTATTTGCAGGCATGACCTCGTGAGTCACGTGACAGCTATGCCTCCAGAATATCTGGAATATTCTCATGCGGGGGCCAGTCTGAAGCCACCATTTGAGAATTGCTTTTCTAAGATGATTCCACGTTTGTTATGTGTTTGGTTTCTAATGCAGTGGTGTACAACTGGAAGTTTCTCTTTAAAAGGTAGTTTCTTTCCCTCGCTGTTCTGGCTCAGTGGCTAGAGAGGCGGCCCACAGACTAAAGGATCTCAGGGTTGATTCCGGTCAGGGCAAGTCCCCAGTTCTTGATATGAAGGTAGAATGGACTGGAAACTTCTGTCGCTGCCTGTGGGGAGGGAAGCAAAGTCGTGCGCATTGTCAGAAGCCACACATTCTGTTTTTATTTTTTCTTAAGGATGAAGAGGAAGAAATCAAACTGGAGATAAATATGCTGAAGAAATATTCTCATCATAGAAATATCGCCACATACTACGGTGCTTTCATTAAAAAGAGCCCCCCCGGACACGACGACCAGCTCTGGGTAGGCGCCGTGCCCTTCGGGGGGTCCTGGGGGGCTGTGTGGAGGCAGTAGACCTTCCAGAGGGGGGAAGCAGAGGAAAGGGCTGGTGTCTGGGACCTTTCGTGGTGGACACTGTACTGATGTTTATTTCACTTTGCCTGGAAAAGAGGTAAATTTGTGTTTCAGGAATAAAATGGCATGTTTTAAAAGCAATGTAATTAAAGAGCAAGAAAATTAGTATCTTGAAAATAAAAGCAAAAAAAGAAAATAAAAACTTTAATAACGAACATTAACCAGGTAACTGCTATGCGTCCAATATGAGAACCATCCTTGCTTCGTAGACGCTTATGTGTACAAAGGGTAATTAACACGGAAGCAGTAACCGAATGCATCTTTCTTCCTTACCTGGCAGTGAGAGACAAATCACAAGAAAACAAACATGTTAGTAACTTTTAATAGTATTGGTAGTAATAGTTCATTGAAACCAGTAAATTCCAGGGAAATTTCTGGGCTTGACACCTTCACGCTTCTCTCTTCTCCACCACAGGTATATTTAGGTGGTGGGACAGGGACTGTGAGGAACACGGTCATCACGTGATTACGCCAAAGGCTCTGCACGTAGAGAGCAGGAATATAGATTAATCCTTTTCCGACGTTTTAAAAAAAGCCATTGTAGACAATTTGCAAAATTAATAAAATGCAAGGGAAATTACTTTCATTTCAATTGCCCAAATGTCATCATAGTTAAAATTTTAGTTCAATTCATTTGATTTTTCAGGTACTTAAAAAAATGCTTATGTTCTTGTTGTTCAAACATTAGATACAGTATATATAATACAGTTTTTAAAACTATGTGTTACTTAAAACTAGCATTTCTCTTTTGTTCTAAACCCAGTCAATGTAAAATAGTTTGAGAATCATAATAGTCTTGATTTGGGCACATGAGAAACAATGTTCGGGAGTATTTGCACCAGGTTTCTGATGATGGGGCATTGATTAAGAACAAAATGGTCTTCCTGTTCCCGTGCCCTTGGGAAAGAAAGGCCCCGTCAGCACCCGTGCGCAGGGGCGTGGCGCATCGGAAGCCTCGGTGGCCGGCACCAAATGTGCACAGTCAGTCATTGGGTGGTGACGTGCTCTCAGTAATTCAAATGTCTCCCAAACGGACACGTGCCTGGATCTTCAGGAAGGGCAGACGGAGGGCAGACCCTGGGGGTGCGGGTGCCCTGCCCCTGCCTGCCCCAGGCGTGTGAGCGCAGTGTGTGCTTCCGCCCGCAGCTGGTGATGGAGTTCTGTGGGGCGGGGTCCATCACGGACCTGGTGAAGAATACCAAGGGGAACACACTCAAGGAGGACTGGATCGCGTACATCTCCAGAGAGATCCTGAGGGTAAGGACAGCACGGCTCTGGTGCCCGCGGGATCTTGCATTTTCACTTTCCCTGCCCCAAGTAATCCTTGGTTGTAACTGTACAGCTCATTCTTGTCTTGACAACCAAGGCCTCTGTATTGCTAGCTGGCTTTGGTAGTTTAAGCTGCATCATGGTTTTGATCTAAAGAATCAAAGTATTCTGGCAAGAATCTAAAGAAAGTAGATTGAAACAGGAAATAACTTTTCCTGTGTCTCCCTGAGTTCACCTCCAGGAGTTGAGAAAGTCAGAGCAGAGGGCAGAGGAAGCAGCCTGCTTTTGTCTGAGAGCCCGCGCCGGAGCTGCGGGCCAGCCGGTGGTCCGAGAGCGGGCCCTGGTCTTGGCCGTGGGGCTGGGCGCTGGCTGCTGGTCCACACGTGAAGGAGCGGTCCAGTGTTACTGCTGCCCATAGCCACCTGGAGGCTTGTCTTGTGCCCTCGGAGGAAGTGTCCGCGTTACCGGTACAGCAGCTTCTGACGGCCCCCTGGGGCAGCGCCGCGCTGACCACAGCCAGGGCCCTCCGTGCTTGCCCCGGATCTCACACATGAATGGCTTGGTTTGGTTCATTTACCTCCAGGCTCCACTGAGTTCAGCTGGAATCCAATTACTAGGCTTCTCTCCTTAGCACAAAAAATTGTTACTTTACTTTTTATTTGTAGGTGAATTTACCTCCATTTTTATATTGAAGTTTCATAGAGGACCACAGGTTTTAAAATGCCAAGTGGAATTCATAGGGATAGGTTTTACTTTCTTTTTGTTTAGACACTAAAAGCCCAGTGAATGGATTCGTGCCCTAGTCGGGTCCCTTGGCCTGGCCCGCACCCTCTCACAATCCGAAACCCAGGACCCTCCAGGGTACATCGGAGAGCCAGCCTTGGCCTAATCCCTGCAGGCCAGGCCGAGGGACCCACTGGGGTACGAATCCCTCCTTCCCTCTGAGGGACCCACTGGGGTATGAATCCCTCCTTCCCTCTGAGGGACCCACTGGGGTATGAATCCCTCCTTCCCTCTGGGGTTCATCAGTCTGTTCCATGTTTCCATGCCTGTGGTTTCCAGTCCTGCATTGAGCATCTGCTCCCTAGTGGTTAGTGCATGTCATAGCTTCCAGCTGGTTGTTAGGCTTTTATCTATTTAGATTTTACACTGCCTTTGACAAAAGGAAATTCCCTTAAGGAAACTAGTTGTGTGGATGAAGTGGAAGAACCATCTATTTATAATCACATTCAGATTTCATTATTAAAGCATCAGGGTTCTGGCTAAGGCTGCCACGCGGAGCAGGGTGTGAGGCCTTCTTCTGCGATGGAGCACGGGGCGTGCACGGGTGTGCGGGCAGCTGTTGGGAAAACAGCCTGCTGGACAGGAGGGCCTGGCGCCGGCTGTGGCCTCTGGGATCCTTCGGACGTGGCTGTGAGCCCGGCCCTGCTGCTTGTCTGACGGGCACCGTAGCTGCGCACGGGCTTTCGGGACGGCCCCTCTCGCCTGGGAGCTGTAAAGGGAGTGCCTTCATCACGAGACCAACGCCAATGTGTCAGCGTCATTTGATGTAACGTGCATACACAGCTAATGCTCATGTACTATTAGTTGTCCTTACTCTGTTAGAAGCACACACACATGTTTTTCTATGTGTAATTCCAGTATAGGATTTCTCAAGCAAAGAGCTAGGTTTCACTGTAAATGTCTGAGGCATCAAATAAGTGTATTTTAGATGCATTTCATCACAGTTTCATGCGTTTTGTCTTTTCCAAAGAGCTCTCATGGTCAAAATTGGAGCAATTTTTTAAATGTTATTATTGATTTTAGAGGGGAAGGGAGAAGGAGAGAGAGAGAAACATCAGTGATGAGAGAGAATCATTGGTTGGCTGCCTCCTGCACGGTCTCTAGTAGAAATCGAACCCACAACCTAGGTATGTGCCCTTGACCAGAACCAAACTGAGGACCCTTCAGTCCGCAGGCCATTGCTCTCTCCACTGAGAGAGGTAGTTTCATGCTTTTCTGTGCACAGACATACGTGTTACTGGTGTGTGCACTAAGCATGTCTGGGCAGCATGTGCCAGCAGCCTAGTGTGTTCCCCAGTGAGCGCGTGGCTTCTGTCTTTCCTGTGACAAGGCCGAGTGAACGTAAGCATAGCAGCCTCTGGGCTCCAGAAGCAGGCACGGAAGTGGGTGTGCATGTATCAGGAGGTGTTGCTAGGAGTGTGGTAAGGAAGGGCAGCGGGCTGGGAGGGGGAGCTCCCATGGGAAAGCAAGGCTGCGCCCCCGGAGGCTTGGGCTCAGCAGCACGAGAACCCTGCAGGGGCTGGGCTGCTCCCACTGCTCAGCGGGGGGAGGGGGTTCGGCCGCCCGCGCTGGGATCCCTCAGAAGGGCGTCCTGAGCGTGTAGGAAGCTCAGGCCGTCCACTGCGCCTCTTGCGCCAGAAGGTTGACTGGCTTTCCAGCCGCTTTGCGTCAGTCTACACGGCAGTCCCCGCATTTGGGAGGAAGGGCATTTGTAAGCGAAGGTGGGCACTTAGAGGCTTTTGTGGCCAGTGCCGAAGGCCAGCCTTCGACTGCCCCTCTTCTCTGGCCACCGGTGAGATAGTGGCGGGGAGACTGCTCCCAGCTTTGGCACGTGGATTCATTTGGTCTAGAATGTTTACTTGTGTGTATTTGGATTTGTCGTCCGTGTCTGCTAAGAAAGAATCGTTGCAGCTTGGTTTTTGATATGGGAGCTGCGAAATACACACATTCCGCCCCTCCCGGGCACGCCTTAGAGGAAGCATGTGTCCACTGTTCAGAGCCGTGGGGGTGGCACTGGTGACAGCATCGGAGCCCAGTGGCCACCCTTGGCCACACGGCACAGGAGACACTCCTGAGTGTGTTATTTGTTCAGAATAAGAAAAGCCAGGCCACGATTGTCTGAGGACACTTGGCATTTGTGTTTGTTGCTAAGGTGATGCTATAGAAGTGTAAGAAGGGGTTGTGCAAATTATAGAATACATGATGAGCGGAGGTGGTAAAGTAGGAGATGGGAAAGAAGTAGGGAAGCTGCGCATTTTTTGCCTCCTCTTTTGCTGTCAGTTACTTCGCGCGGAGAGGAGGCTTTCTCTCTGACTGGCCCTTGGTGGCTCCTGTGTTAGTGCCCCCCCCCCCCCCCCCCGCACCGTGGCTAGCCCTGCACCCTCCCACGGCTGCACGCGTGGCTGGCGGAGGCCGCGGGCAGGCCTGCGCTTGAGAAGCGAGTATTGTAGAGCAGCCGGCTCCCTTACTTCACAGCCTTCAGAGCCGTAGCAGTAAACCCGCCAACAATGGACGGAGGGCCGAACCTCCTCTCAGCCTGCCCCTCGGACCAGCCCCTCCCGGAGCTGGCTGCTTGTACCGGGAGGAGGCGGGCTCTCGGTTGTGCTAGGATGGGGCAAGGAAAGGAGTTGGGAGGACGGGGCATGTGTATCTTTCAGACCATATTTGGATGCAAAATGTAGTTGTGTTCCTGCTCCCCCACTCCGAAGAGACTGCTCTTGGGCTTCCTTCCAGAGACAAGGCCACCGGAAAGCACCCTGTGCCAGGAGGTCTCTCTGGGAAACAAGCTCTCTCTCACACAGCCCTCGGTGGCCTTGGGGCAGAGGTGGGATGATGCGCTGTGTGCGGGGGACCCGGCTCACCTTCGCTTTCCCCCGGGTCGTGTCCAGTTCAAACATACCTCGGGGTCACCCCCTGAAAGATGGGTGCACTGCATGGGAAAGGCACTGCCCGGTGCACAGATAGCACCCACAGTCACCCACAGTGTGTCTTGGGCAGCGGGGACGTGATGGCGCTACCACAGGGCCTAGCCCCCGGCGGGCAGGGTGGGCACTGCTCTGCCCGTGGAGTGCGTGAGCCCGTGTCCCGGGAACGCCGAGGCCGGGTTGTACGTGCAGCTGTGGTCCAAAGCCTGTGGCCGCCCTTCTCAGCAACGGCGTGCCCGCTGACTGCCTCACAGAGATGGCGACTAAAGTTCAGTCTGTCTCCCTACTCAGGGCCTGGCGCATCTGCACATCCATCATGTGATTCACCGGGACATCAAGGGCCAGAACGTGCTGCTTACCGAGAACGCAGAGGTGAAGCTCGGTACGTGACGGGGCCGCAGGCCAGGGCTCGCTCCTGGTGCAGCCAGCAGCACCCCTGCCATCTGCATTAGCCTGGCTCCTCCCTTCCATCCTGCCTCCCCTCCTCACCCCTCCTCCACTCCTCCCCCCAACCACCACTCCCCCCCCCCCTCTCTGTGCAGTAGACAGACTCAATTCTAAATCAGATCATGTCATTTTCCTGCTTCAAGATCACTAGTAACTTCCTATTTTACTCTGCATAAAAGCCACATTTCCCTCATGGCTCATAAACAGCCGTGGCCTGCTACTGCTGGCCCCCTGGTGAGGGCCACACGCTCCTTCCTCGGTGACTGACTTCTGCGTCCTGGGCACGTGCCTCGGGGCCTTCGCCATCCTGTTCCCAGGTGGAGCTGCGGTGCTTCTCCCTGCTCACTGGCCTGCCTGCCCCTGGTCTGTGCTGGGTCCCGCTGCTTGTTTCCTCCGTAACAATGATCACGGTTTATAATTATACATCTACTTGTTTTCTTATATTTCTGACTCCATTGTGAGAATATAAGTTCTGGGGGTACAGCGACCAGGATGGGTAGATTTGCCAGAATATTCTTACGCAGCACCCGCACAGGGCCTTGCATGTGCTCAGTGACACGTGGTGGTGGGGGGGAGCCCGTGGTGTCCTCTTGGCCGAGGTTTTAATGGTTCTCTATGCTCCAGTGGCTCTCTGGGCTTCCGCTTCCCCTTGCCTGGATCGCACCTCACTCGCACCCACTTTCATATAATTCTCCTGCCAGATTTAAACAGCTGTAACCTTGTTTTCTCCCTCTAAGTCAGTGTTTCCCAAACTTCTCTCATGATGAGAATCACCTGGTGGAGTTGTTAAAATACAGATTCCTGAATCCCAACCAAGAAGTGCTAAGCTAGAATTTTTGCCTATATGTTCCCAACTCCACCAGGTGATTCTCATCCTGAGAGAAGTTTGGGAAACACTGCTCTAAGTCATCACAAAACTGCTGACAAGAATGTAGTCACCTGTGAAGAGTTGTAGGCGCAGTGGCTGGTACTGAAACACAAGATCTGTCATTGCTCTCGCGCAGTGCCTGCAGTTGCTGGCCATCCGCGGAGGAATAGTCTGGAAATGCCTCCGGCTAAAGGTGGAGGCCCTGGAATGGCTCTCACTCCTGACTGCACGAGCCGCGTGTTCCCACGCACCCCGCGTGCCACCTGGGCACCCCTTAGTGGTCACTCGCTGACCGACACCTGGCCGGCGAGTCTCTGTCTCAGAGGAACGTGCACCCCAGAGCTGTCCGGGGGCTCCTCAGGCGGAGCCACAGGCAGGAGTGGACCCGCCCGGAGCGATCTCGGCCTCCGGCAGAAGCTCGGAGCGAGCGGCCTGGCCGCTCCCGGCGGGAGGGCTGCTGGCTGCCTCTGGAAGCGGCTTGTCGTGCGGCGACCTAGGGCTGCACGTCCATGCACGTTCTGCTCAGTTTGCTCTGAAGACACTGCCTTCAGGTTCTCGTGGTCTTATGTTCTTGTTGTTGGTTAGTTGTGATTTCCATTTTCTTTCTCCTTTTCCAGTCGATTTCGGAGTGAGCGCTCAGTTGGACAGGACTGTGGGGAGGAGAAACACGTTCATAGGCACCCCCTACTGGATGGCTCCTGAGGTCATCGCCTGCGATGAGAACCCGGATGCCACCTATGACTACAGAGTAAGAGGCGCCTGCGTGCTTGGCTCCCGGGGTCCCTGCCGCTCCTGAGGGCCAGGCTGTTTACACACCACCCACCCTCCTCCTGCCTGCTCCCCGGGAGGGTGCCTGGGCCCCTGTGCAGGGGCAGCTCTGTCAGCAGAGCGTTTCGATGCTGCCTTCTCTTGTGCATTCCGCACCATCACCGGTCTTCTTACTAAGGAACAGACTGCCTTAGGCCAACCTGGGCCACTGGGCGGACCCTCCCGCCTTTTATTAGGTCATGAGTGTGTTTGCATGACTGCAGTGCCTCTAGGCACGTGGCCTCCTGGCACATGGCTCAGGCGTGCAGTCCCGATCCTCATGGAGAACGATATTTATCCCTCAGACTTAGGCTGACTATATTAACCCAAAGGGGTTTTTAAAAAGTCCTATGGCCTTATCTAACATGTCAGAGTGGCTAATGTACCTGTTAATAATATTCGGAATTGCCTTCATGTTATAACACTGTCCATCTCCACAGTGTCTGTATATATAAAAGCCTACACAAACATTACACATGACCAGTCGACCGGTCACTATGATGCACACTGACTACCGGGGGCAAATGCTCAACACAGGAGCTGCCCTTGGTGGCCAGTGTGCTCCCACAGCCAACCTCCTGCGGTCACCCCCTGGCCGGCCCGTTAGTTCCGATGTGCACCAGGCCTCTAGTTTATTATACCCAGTTAATGAAATGTAATTTAAGCTTATGGTGTAGAGAGGAATATGCATTTTATTTTTTTATTTGCTGAAGTATTTTCAAATTATAGACATCATCCTGAACCTGCAAAATTTGCAAAAGTTTTCCAATATTTTCATACATAAGTAAATTTAAAATGATTTTTAAAGACAAAACCTGTAGTTAGACCCAGCTGGTCACCTGGATTATCAAGGTTGGCTCCGCTGCACTGGGCACAGGCATGCTGCGGCGGTGGTCCCAGGTCCAGGTGCTGTGCCCTCCCTTGCTCCCTGCAGTACAGACACTCCATAGAACCAAGGAGAGGTGTGTGGGCCTCTCCTTAGTCTTGTGATCAAACATACGTGTTTGCACGCTAAGTAATTACAGGTTATTTGGAAACCATGAAGCTGAACAACTTTAGTGATTCCTGTGTTAGGATAGCTATAAACAAAAGAATGCTAATGATAGCAATCCTTCATTAATTACTGTAAAGGCCTTATTTGGATTTTGAGAAATTGGCTGATGAGCCAATTCATTCATCATCCATTGTTTATTGAGTGCCTACCACACACCAGACATAATTCCTGGGACACAGAGGTGAATAAAACAGATGAAAATGTTTGTCCTCGTGGAGAATGAAGTTAAAATTCAGTTTGTCAAACTAAGAAAAGACTCCATGCACAGAAAGCCCCAGGCCTAGTGCTCACTCCTTCAGAGCGGGCGGGCGGGCGGGTGGGCGGGCGGTGACCCGGCGGCAGTTTCCTCCGCGGGCGGGGCCTGCACAGGCGCCTCTGCTCTTCGCGCTCAGCGCCTCGCGAAGGTGGAGAGGGAACCTGAAAGGAAGCAGCATCAGGGCCAGGGAGCTGCCCGGTCGCACTCTCCTGAGGAATGAAGCACTGGACAGAAGGGCGGGGCGGGGCGAGGGGGTGGTGCTTGCCCAGGCACCACCTCTGCTCCCTCACAGACACCACTGGTTCTGATGAACACATGACTGTTATCTTTATCTTGTTCACCTAAAACAATTGTGTGTGTGTTTAACTTCCTGAGCGTTTTTTGGCTTATACACCAAAGAATGCATCTGTCTCACTTGTGTGAGTAAACAGCAGTGCTACGCTGGGGGGCTCGTGTCTACTCTGATGGCCGTGACGTGCTGTTCTGTTTTGCAGAGCGACCTGTGGTCCTGTGGCATCACCGCCATCGAGATGGCAGAAGGCGCTCCCCGTAAGTAACGCTCTCTGTCGCCCGTTGTTAGCTGTGACGTACACCTAGCTTCCCAGCCTGGTAACGAGCAGCTCCGTGGTGAAGCCACTCCCGGCGGGCGTCCCGTGCAGGAGCCCAGGCGCAGGAAGCTTTAGGTGTGAGGGAGCAGGGACCCCGCTCCTCGGGGACATCCCGTGAGCGCCGCAGGCTCCTCTGGCCTTTTGTAAGCCGAACTCGGATATGGGCCTGAGGTGCCGGTGAGTGACTCCCGTCACAGCAGGGATTTTCCTTTATTCCGTGAAACTGGTCCTAACAGCGGAACTTAGGTATTGTTTGTGTTTCACTTTACAAACAGAGGCAAAACTTTTTATCTGTAGAGTAACATTTTTTGGTATTATGACATTTTCTTCTGCTTTGGATTAAATCAATTTCATTAACTGATTTTTTATCAGGGATGTGGTATAATTGCAGAGAACAGGAAAAAAAAAAGCATTTTCTGCTGGTTCCCCTAATAAAAAAGTATACACAAAGAATGTATAACTGTCTGGTAACTGGTTGTTGCTGAGTAAATTTTTGTTGAATGAATGAAAAAAATCGCCAACAGCGGAGAATTAGTTTGCAGAACAGGAATGGGTTTCTGTCCTGAACACACGTGTCCCTCGTGCTTCCTCCCGAGTGGCTGACGTTGCCTGGCCCTGCCTTGGTTCCTCACGGTGGGAATGGGGTACTCTTTTTTGGCCCCCATCTCCCACCTGCCTTGTAAGATTCTCATGAAACACATCAAAGTGCCCGTTGCCCGGTGTGCATAGAATGGTGTGCCTAACGCGCCTTAATTGGGCGAGTGGTAGGAGAGCAAACAGCAGCTCAGGGAACTGAACGATTCCCTTTCACCTAGCGGGGCCGGTCGTTGGCACCAGGCGTCCCTGAGCGGGCGCCTCCCTGAGGGCTGCCTGCCCGCTGCGGCCGGCCTGGGAGCCTTCGCCAGCAGCGCCTGCACTCCCCACAGCAGTCCCCGTCAGCCTGTGGCTAGCTTAGGAGCTTAGCTGTTGAGTCTTAGAACACTTTGAATCATTATATATTTATCTTTGATTCATGAACACTTTTCAGTATCTTTTGAAATTATATATTCTTCTTGTGCTGGTCCTCCTTATGTTTTGCTGGGTTTAAATGGGAAATTGAGGGTTTGCCCCAGGGCTCAGAGCTAGAAGCCTGGCCTGCTTGACACAAGAAAGCTTATCGGGCAGAGGACGGGCAGAGCGTCTGGTGTTTGAGTGAGCCCTAGAGATCAAGAATGAGTCAAATGCGTGCCATACTGACACGACCGTCTCCTCTCCCCAGCTCTCTGTGACATGCATCCAATGAGAGCACTGTTTCTCATTCCCAGAAACCCTCCTCCCCGGCTGAAGTCAAAAAAATGGTAAGCTACAAATGGTTTTGTTGTTGTTGTTCTTTTCTTTTAAAAATTGTTCTTTTTAGTTTTACTTCAAGTCAAAATTCTGGCCATTCTAATTCCCAGAGAGCAAGTGCCAGGGCCCCAGTCACCAGTTACATGGATCGTTCTGTTCTCTTCCGTGGATTCTCTTTGTGTTACAGAAGTAGTCACAAGTGGCCATGTGAGACACCGAAGCCTGGTTAAAGAAAATATCCCATTTTATATTTCAACACACTAAAGTTTGCTCTATTTCTGAACATTTTTGCAGTAAAAAGCAAAGCTGAATGGGCTTGCAGTTCCTCAGGTGAAACGATGCCCTGTATTGTTGTTGTCGCAAAGCATGGACCCAGGCGTCCTCTTCATCCTGGAGCGCATGGGAAGGCCTCTCTCGTTGGGCTGCTGCCTGCAGCTCTCGCTTGTGTGCCAAAGAAAAGGGTGTGTCGGGAGCGCTGCGGCCTGCCGGGCTGGTGCCTGCCGGGCTGGTGCCTGCCGGGCTGGTGCCTGCCGGGCTGGTGCCTGCCGGGCTGGTGTCTGCCGGGCTGGTGTCTGCCGGGCTGGTGCCTGCCGGGCTGGTGCCTGCCGGGCTGGTGCCGTGTCAGTGCCGCGAGGGAGCGCTGCGGTCTGAGCACGCTGCCCCTCGCTCCCGCCTGCCAGTGGGAGCCTCAGCCCTGCGTGCTGTCTGCCCACCGCCGGCTCCCTGGCTCTGTGCCCCTTGGGGACTGTTTCCCAGGGAGTGCTGTCCTCTTGGGTTCTTGACGCTGACCCTAAAGTACGCAGAAGACCTGGGGGTTAGCCTGTCATTCTGGATTTGGTCTTTCGCTGTCCTGTCTGCTCTTTTCTTCTCGGCTTCTCCTCTGATGTTCAGTGGCTTCCGTTTCCTGTCTGGTGTGTCTGCACACACGTGTTTCCGCTCCTGTTTCTTTCCTGCCCCTCACTGTCCCTCCCCCAGCACATTTCCCTACCCTTCCCACCCTTTGTTTGCAGGCAGCATCTTTCTATTCTTTATGTACTGTCTTGAACCACATTTAACTCCAGAAACCTGAGGTCGCTCGTTTATAGTAAGGTGTTGAGGCCGCGTAGTTGTGAAGACACTGGAGCTCCGTGGGTGGGCAGCGGAGGGAGACCAGTGCCTCTCGTGGAGGTCCGGAAGGAAGCCGAGGCCGGCTCACACACATCTGGCTTGTGCTGCGCTGGGCGCTGTCACTTTTCCCTCTCCCCTCCCCTCCCCTGTCAGACTTTACCAGAGTGCAGCTCCGTCTTCAGGGTGCCTCTGCTCACAGGGCTTGTCACAGGGCCCTCCGATGACTCTTCATCCGTTTGGGGTCAACCACTACTGTGTGCGTGATCCAGTGGTGCACAGGGACAGCTTCTCCTGAGAGTGCCTGCCCACACGTCCCACTGAGCTTGGGGAGATGCCTGTGCAGCCGCTGCCCCGGCCTCCCGCGTTTTCTAACGCGGCGAGCGAGGGGCTCCCTCAGGGCTGCTGTCAGCTTCCTCTGGGTGCAGCGGGGCTCCAAGAGGTGGCCAGGAACTCTTTGCCAGCAGAATGTAACGGTAGATTTTAAAGGATTTGCTGCAGACCCTCGATTCCCAGATGTTTATCCGTGGGCAGGGTATGTCTTTGGAATCTTACTTTAGGGCTCCAACCTCAGAGCTCCTGGTTCCTGGTCTGAGGGGGCCCAGGCTGTGCGTCGCAGTGCAGCCCCGGGGCCTGTGAGGGGCGCTCCTCCACGGCGGCAAGGCCCGCCCGCCGCGCCCCGGGATGATAAGGCCCCGCCCGCCGCGCCCCGGGACAAAGCAGCAGCCCCCGCGACGGGCCTTCTCTGAGCTGACCCCGGCCTGGTGTTCTGTTCTGTCTGTGTTTCCCACTAGCACTGGGACAGGACTCATCCTTCTTCAGTTTCCTACCTTTGTTCCTGTCATTCCCTTCCCTCCGGGATGATGGCTTGTCTCGCTCCCCTGGGACACAGGGCCTGCTCTGTGCTGTGCGGCCCACCCTCGTCCCTGTGACGATCGATCCATAAATATTTGTTGAATTGAAAAAAAAACCTAGTAAGTTTGAATGGAAATATAGGACAATAGAAGTGATTCTTAAAAGCAGTGAAAGTAATGGGAAAGAATTGAACTAATTTTCTAATATATATTGTTTTAACTGAATAACTCATTCATTCAACAAAAATTTATTATGTACCTTTTGGGGTCTGCCATCCTCAGTGCTGGGCCTGCTGACAGGTGGGGACTAGGAGCCCAGGTCCGCGCTGCGCCCTTTCCGCCGGCGGGAGCAGTGGGCTCGGCGCAGAGGCCCCGAGGAAGGGCTCCTGCCGGGCGGGGTGCGGGAGGCTCACCCGGGAGGTGGCGGCCGGGCCGCAGGTGGAGGGCCCAGCGTCTGAGGCTCCTCAGCAAACCCCAGTGGCTGGTCTGCGAAACGTTGGTGGCAGTCACTGCCCCTCCAAACCATCGTTCCCACCGGCATAGAGAGTGGATGGCTGGGGTTGGAATGTCACGTTAACAGGTTCAAGAGCCCCAGCCTCTGGTCACTTACTCGGCTCCTTCTCCTTTGTTTCTATGTTGTCCTTGTCTTCCAGGTTCCAAATATCCACCCTCCACCTACCTTCGTTTTAGCAACTCCCCCCGACTAAGGGATTACTAAGCAACATGACATTCAGACCTGTTACTTTAGATCAGGCTCTCGTGAGGAGGCGTGTGGCCTGTGCTGGCCGTGGGCGCCTGCTCCGGGCCCGGGCCTGAGGCCTGTTTGTCCCCCGCCATGGTGTGCGCTCCAGGCTCCTCGCCGGCCGGGGCTCGCCCGTCTTCAGCCGACGCGCCCCTGCTCCTTTGGAGGTGTGCTCTTGGTGGTAGACGTTTGATGATCTTTTTACTTTCTCTCACAGGTCAAAGAAATTTTTTAGTTTTATAGAAGGGTGCCTGGTGAAGAACTACATGCAGCGGCCCTCCACGGAGCAGCTTTTGAAACATCCTTTCATAAGGGACCAGCCAAATGAGAGGCAAGTGAGAATCCAGCTTAAGGACCATATAGACCGGACCAGGAAGAAGAGAGGAGAGAAAGGTATTAGATCTGCTTTTATTTCATCTTAAACATGTATATTTTGCCTCCTAGGGTAGGGTGCTTCTGCCCGCAGGCCCGCAATGGGCCGGGGCCAGCAGCTGCGGCGGGCCCAGGACCTGTGGGTCTTGCATGCTGCCGTTGGGCTCGCCCAGCCTCCGGGAGGTGGTGCGTGTGTGGCCGGTGACCTGGGTGCGGGCGCAGGCGCATGTGACGCAGGCGGAACCTGTTTCAGTTCTCAGGCGGCATTTTTCTTACCAGGAAACTGGTTTTAAATGTACATCTCTGAAAAAAGTTAGAAATACGTTTTTTGTTTATAAATCTCTTCAACCTTCCTGGTTTTGATTGCTCCGTGGAGGGAAATTGCTCACTGAAGGGCAGGTACTGACATTAAGGTCGGGTCCAACAGAATGGACTGTTACTTTGGGGAAATGGCATAGAGCCTGTTGAAGTGAAAGTTAAGTTACTCGTGTGACACTTCGTCTTGTCTACGGAGAGCCAGTTTTGTCTCCCTCTGCTGTATGGTTTCTCCCGTGTCTCCACGATTCTACCTTCATAACTGTGGGAACATTACATTTTGTTTTTTCTGCCATTGGTATCTGCTTCCTGCGTCCTTCTGCCAGCCCAGCAGACTGCTGCACTTTAGGGGGATCCCCGAGCACTAACCATAAGCATCTTCCTATGTATATGCAAATGTACACACACACACACACACACACCTTAAATCTTTATTGTTGAAACTATTCCCTATGTCCCCTTCCTCCCACATTAACCCTTCTAGCCTTAGTTTGGGCAGTTAAGTTTCCTTCTTTTGAAATTGAGCATCAGAGTGGGTTTTCTGAATTTGCTGACGCTCTTGGGCCATTTTTCTTCTGTGTCCAGGGCTCTGGGCCTGTCCTGGCCTGCTCCCCAACGGACATCCTGTGGGGGTGTCTGGGATGCAGAGATCTGCTCTCGCCTGGGGAATGCGGCCAGGGAGCGGCCCTCCCCGTAGAATGTGCGACCACGGCCTCCTCCCCCACGCTCTGTACACATTGCTGTTTTCACCAGGAACACGTTCACACACTCCTGAAGACTTGTCTGTGTGTGCATGTGTCATGATTTGTGAACAGCCCGTTCATCTTTCTGAACAGATGAAACTGAGTACGAGTACAGCGGCAGTGAGGAGGAAGAGGAGGAGGTGCCTGAGCAGGAAGGAGAGCCGAGGTACGTCAGCCGCTGGTCCGCAGAGCGACACGGGCTCTCAGGAGCCTTCTCCGTGGCGGCAGGATTTCACCTGGCTCCGGAAGGGCCTTAGTAGCCTCCATTCCTCTCTATTTTTTAAAACATTTCTAGCCCCTCCCCGCTGATCCTTTACCAAGATTCCATTTCCATTTCTACACCCCCTCCCGCTCCAGTCCTTCGGGAACAGTGGGCTGTGTGAGGTCTGAGGAAGGGAGCTGGCACCCCCAAGAGGCCCTGCGTGCACATTGGCCGGCGGGTCGCCGTGGAGAAACTGCACTTGTACCAGAACTTTTTCTTGTTTTGCTCCCACAAGTGGGGTGACAGCATTCCGTTCCCTTTGTTAGGTATACCTGTCCTGACCATCTCGTGGTCCACGGTCCTCTGCCTCCCAGTGTGCAGAGAAGCAGCAGGATAGAGAGTTGGTCGTGTGGACCGCGCGGTAACTAGTGAGTCAAAGGAGAGAGGAGTTTAAAATTGTGGTACTGGTTTGCCTGGCTCACGCTGAGGCTACACATACTGACTGACCCGCGGACCGCAGGCGGGCAGGAGGGTGAGAGCTGGGGGCACTCGTGTGCAGCTTGCAGAGCACAGCAAGGAGTAGGGAGGATGTGATGGAAAACTGTGTAACGTCCCTTTCTTCAGACAGAGACTTGAGTCCACTTGAGACTGACACTTTGAGAGTGAGTGAGTTAGTGGCATGAGCAGCGGTTGTTTGGGGGCAGGAGCGTCACCTAATGGAAGGGGCTGTGGAAGCAGGTTCCCGTGCCATGTCACCCACGTGCTGGGAGTGGGGGGAGACCAGCTGGGAAGGGTGCTGCTCGGCCAGTGCTTCGCGCCTGGGCCTCCCTGGGCTCCGCGGCTGCCCCGGCCCCGCGGGAGGTGAGACTCGTGTTCAGATGAAGCACAGGGGGTACTGAAGGAGACGTGGTGTTTCCTGCCCAGCAGACCCAGAGGATGTTACTGTCACTGGGGAGTAAGGTGCTCAGAGAGGGGTGCTCTCAGCTTTTAATTTTAGAGTTTGAGTTTGGGAGAGTCCTAGGGAGATGTCCCAGGCCAGAGTGCTAGGACATTTATGAGGTGAATGAAAGCAGCAGGGCAGGAGGTGTGCCTACTGCCCTGGGATTGTTGGAGGGCGCGGCAGGGTGATGGGAGCAGAGCCGCCCGCAGAGGCAGCGCCACGCTGAGCGCCCCTTCCTCCCGCAGCTCCATTGTGAACGTGCCCGGGGAGTCCACGCTGCGGCGCGACTTCCTGCGGCTGCAGCAGGAGAACAAGGAGCGCTCGGAGGCTCTGCGGAGACAGCAGCTGCTTCAGGAGCAGCAGCTGCGGGAGCAGGAGGAGTATAAAAGGCAGCTGCTGGCCGAGAGGCAGAAACGGATCGAGCAGCAGAAGGAGCAGCGGCGGCGGCTGGAAGAGGTAGAGAAAGGACATGTCCCATTGGTTTCTCTTTCTTTAGTCACATGGGTCGCTAGACGCTCACAGGGCATTGTCTGCGGCCTGGCCGAGCCCTGCGCCGCTGGATGCAGGCCCTCACGGTCCCCGTGAAAACGCCGGGGCCTGCCTGCTGCTGCCCACAGTGTGGCCGCTGGGCCGGGCTCGCCCTGGCTCCGAGAGCCGCTCCCTGGGTTCAGCTCGGGCTCCACCGGATTTCTTCGCACTCTTGGCCTCTGGGTTCAGGTTTGGGTGTACATATTTTTTCTGAAACCTCTGAGTTGTTCACATGAAAATCTTTTGTGCAAATGCCTTAACTTCAGGTACATTGAAGGTAAGGAATGAAGACATGAATCCTGCTGCGTGCAGGGCAAGCGCTGTTCTGTCACCTGGCTGCGAGATAGGCCACGTCCTGTGGCGGGAAATACATTGTGTCCCACCTGCTCATTGACCTCAGGGACACTGTTAGCATTGGTAATGTGGGCACAGCTTTTCATTTAATTCACAGACACGTTATTTTCCTATATTTCACTTGGGGCTCAAAAGAGGTTTTTGAAAATCTTTTCTTAACTGGTTATGTTATATATTTCACAGCTCCAAGTTTCTCATTCATAATATTTCTGTCCACTTTATTTACATACTTATCGTTTCACCTCTGTCTTTCACTCCAGAAAAGGAATGCAAAACAGATGTGGATATAATATCAGTACTGGGCTTTACTCTACAAATAAAGTAACACATGCTGTTACCCAAATTACTTCAGAGTACATTTTGTAGGGGAAGACTTTGTTTCATTTCTGTGTTTTAACCTGAATTCTGCAAGCCTTAAATTCGCCGCAGCCTTGGAAAACCCAGGCCTGTCTGCCTGAGAGAGTGGGAAATGCATCCAGAGCGCGTGGAAGAGAACGTAACACAAAGGAGGAGGGACGCTCTACGGGACCTCGGCAGTGTGTGTGCACACCCGGGGGTATATTGTAGGCTGCTCTCAGTGCTCTGTGACAGTAACGCACACGCTGAGCACAGGACCTGGGCCGCTCGGGCTCGAGGCTCTTCCCGGGTGTTGACCTGGAACCTGCAGCCTTGTTTACTGTCCTGTTGGGTGGTTTGTGACTTAAGTGCGAAGGCAGCTCAGCCAGAGCTGGCTTGGGGCCCCGGCCCAGGAGCTGCGGCCAGGCCAGGTGGTGGGTCCGGCTTCCTGCAGCTCTGCAGGCCGCGGGGCCTCAGCAGCACTTCTGCTACCTGAGAGCTTTGCGCTCACTGCTCCTGTCACGTGGCCTCTAATGCCAGCCTCAGTGAAGGGTCACACTCAGAGTCGCCTTTTTGCAACTCGTGTCAGAAAAGAGGAACTGCGTGCTGCACCGGGCATGTGGGCAGGAGCGTCCCTGGAGTGGCCCCTGGTGCCCGGGCTCTCCTGTGGCCTGGGGATGAGGCCATCGCTGGCTTGTAGCCCTGAATCGGCAGTAAAGGTTCAGTCAGAACTGTTTGCGGATGAGGGGTGTCTTTTGTTATTAACAGACAAAGTAGATAAAGGTGGTCGGCTCACTCCCAGACAAGTGACAGTTAAACCTGAAGGGAATAACTTCCTGCCTGTGAGTGGGGGAGCAGAAAGGCCCACCCCCTGAGATTATGGGGACACAGTGCAGCTGTCCTTTCTTTGAAATGGCCATGGGGGGCAGTGAGGACTTCTGCCAGCCCCCTGTTCCTGAGCCCTGCAGGTGAGCACTTCTGCTCTGCCTGCGCACCCCCCTCCTGGGGCTCTGGAAAGCGCTGCTGCCGCCCCTCGCTCTGAGGCCCGCCTCCTCCCTGGCCCCGCTGTGAATGAGGGGCTTGGAAGACCTTAAGGACCTGTTCCTGTCTCTCAGTTTTGCTGAAACTGCGGTTTTTGTTTATGTTCTCATTTTCTCTTGCTTTTGGCTGCTCCAGGAAGATGGGAGCCGAGGGCATGAGCGTGTTAGTCCTGGGCTTCCCTAGGTTCCCACTCGTGCGTCAGTGCCCGCGACGCCCTCCTGGCACAGGGCTGCTCGGCTCACGGTGTGTGTCTCGGCTGCAGATCCCTTTCCGCACAAAGTTACCTGCCACAGCTAGGTGCATCGTCATAGCTTGGGCTCATACAGAACATGGTCTCTAGCTTTTTTCCCATCAAAATTGTTCATGGGCTAGATTTTTCACCCATTCTATTCTCACTTGTTTTTTCCTTTTGATTAAAAATAAAAATTATTTTATAGTATTGTCCTTTTACCCTAATGCTTAATGTCAGTGCTCTTGTTTTTATTGAATCTTGATTTGATACCTATTAGTTCTTCCTCTTTATTCCCATGACATCCAGGTATTTGATGAATATGTTTTCTCCTTTGTTTTTAAAATTTTTTATTGTAATTTTTGCAGAGAGAGAGAGAAGGGAGCAATAGAAACATCTATTGGCTGCCTCCTGCATGTCCCCCACTTGGGATGGAGCCTGCAACTCAGGCATGTGCGCTGACCTGGAATTGAACCGTGACCTCTTGTGCACAGAACAGCGCTCAACCACTGAGCCATATGAGCCGGGCTATTTTCTCATTCTTTGTCCAAGTTTAATGTAAAATTTTAGACAGAAGTTCGTCTTTGAGAAAAGCCCACTCACTGCCATACTCGATGTCCGTGGATAAGGCTCCGGTCTCCCAGTCTCCCTTCATTCCGGCCTCCGGCAGCTGTGGGTTGCTAGTGAGCCAGGCGGCGAGTCTGGTGTGCGGCACTGCCTCTTACTTTCTAGAAAGGAGCCCAGGGTCCGTGCCATGGCGCCACCTGCTGTTCCCTTACTGAGTGTAAGTGACCTTTTTCAGTATACATAGGAGTCAAAAATCATGCCTTTTCTCTGACTTTAGAACTTATCCTTTTCTTAGAAAACAACCAAGAATGTGGGAACAGCTCAATTTCCTGTCTTCCAGCCCTGCCCTGGCCCTGCGGGTGCTCCTAGACCTCAGGGGTCGCCTTGCCCTGCCACCGTTCCCTTTCTGTTCTTTCTGTCCCGTCTCTCCCTCCCTTCCTCCCCCCCCCCCTCTCCCTCCTTACCCGAAGGTATTTTCCCTATTGATTTTTAGAGTGAAAGGAGGGAGGGGGAAAGAAAAGAGACATCGATGTGAGAGACATCAGTTGCCCCCCCCCCCACCCCCCCTGAAATGCTACCAGGGCAGGGAACCTACAGCGCGCCCTTGACCGGGAATCAAACCCTTGACCATTCGGTGAGCAAGCCGAAGCTCTACCACTGAGCCACCGCAGGGCCCTCTTTCTGTTCTTGAACAAACACTGCTGATGGGATGTCCCGGACCTGCCTGTCTGCAGTATTTCTGCAGGTATTGAAAAATAGCTGTCTCTATGGCCTTCGCTTTCCAAGCATCTAGCCACAGATACTCTGGCTTGGGAGCTGCTTGCCCCGGGGGCGGGTCTGTGCCGGCCTTTCCTGCCTGTCCTGCGGAGCCCAGAGGGCTGGCGTTTTAGAGGGGGGGGGGGGGGAAATGAAGAAAGGAAAAACAAAGGAAGACCGGAGGAAACTGTGTGTGTGACATGGGATAGTACTGAAGCTAAGGGGAAACACTGGGAAAACGTGTTTCTGAGAAAACAGTTAATAACCTGGCGTGTTGTTGGGTGTCTTGGCTCTGCAGTCTTGGAAGGCAGGTGAGCACCACCGCCGTGTGCCTGTGCGTGCTGGTGAGTGGCCATTCCTCCCTGTCCGCTGGGAGGCTGTAGGGCCCTGTGAGTTCTCAGGTCTAGCGTTCGGCCATATTGACAGTTACATTTTGTAAGAGGAGTTTCTCACAGCTGATGCCACTTGTGGCCTAAACATGGGGAGAAGCCAGTGGCTTCTCAGAGGCCCCACTTAGCGAAGCCCAGATTTGGTGGCACCCGTGCCTGGTCCCGTGACCACGGGGTGCTTGGAAGTGGTGGCTCGGGGTAGCGTCTGGTTCGACTGAGGCCGGAAGGGAGCCCAGGGCCGTGTGTTTAAGTGGGCCTCACTGTTACCAGTGCACAGTTAGAAACGTCTTCAAAACGTGAGGTCAAAGCATTGCTTTTTAAATACCAAAACAAGAAGGGGAACTTACAATCATCAAAGGGGAACTTACAATCACTCAGGCACGCTTGGAAAAGGAAATCTCATCATTTTGGGGATTTGGAAATCACAGCATTACGCAGTTTCTGTTTGATCTGTTTCTAAAGAATTACCTAAGAAAATAATGACTGCAATTTGCTGATGCTTCGAAGCATTCTGTCCCGTTGCTCATCCTCAGCAGGTGAACCTGAAAAGGCGTGTTTCTTAGACTCCCCTGAGTTTGGTTACTTGAAATCTCAGCATAGATTATCTGGGGTGGGAGGCTGTTACTTAGTGCTGCTTCATTTTTGCTCGTTTTCTTGCAGGAGGACAGCTCTCACGTTAATCACGTGTAAGGAGGTACTGACTAGAGCTTTTCTTTAACTTTTAGTTACCTCTGCCCCCTCTCCCGGGAGGGCCTTTCTGGTGGTGATTTTTATGGTTAGTGGTTATAATTCTTGCTCTTGGTCCCATTCGCGGTTCCCAGTACTGGAACGTAATCTGGGGAGGCCTTCGCCACAGCCGCCCAGCCAGGTCCTGCTTAGCGAGCGGGCTGGTCCCGGAAGCTTACCACTTTGCACTTTGTCCTGTGGGTTCGTAAAAAGTACATTCCTTACCTTACCTGCAAACTGGGGGGAAGGGGCCTTTGTGAACCCTGGTACTTCATAGATATTTCCCAGGGGTGAGCCGCGTGGAGTCCTCGGGGTATCTCTGGAAAGAAAGGGCTTGCTCATGAAATCTCCGCCCATCCTTAAATGGACCTTGGGTCTCGGGTTTCTCTTTGGGGCTCAGAGCCACTTTAAAGGACCCGATAGACTGTCCCGGCCATAAGGGGTGTGCTGTGTACCCCCGAATGGCCTTTGCAGGTGTGACAGTCGTCACTGTCCAAGCCTTTGTATACTCACTAGGTGGTCTTGAAAAGGTGACTCCAGGTTAGGTTGGATTTCGTAGGACCTAGAGATAGGAATGGGGTCTCTGCTGACTGAAGTGCTACATGCTGGACATGCAGACACACCCTTTCGCCTTGGGTGTCAGGTGCGCCTGAGGGTGACCTTACAGTTCAGAAAAGCACCTACTGGGACACTCACTGCGGTCGCTGAGGGTCCTCCACAGGAGCGAGGGAGAGGCCTCGGGCTTTCAGCTATCATGGATCGCCAGTTAGCGCGTCCCCGTTTGTGAGGTGTCTGGCCACTGCTGTTTCATGTGCCTTGACTAGAATCATTTTTAATTTTTTTAATTACATAATTTACTTCCTGACTTTGGAAAAGTTGAGCACAAACAGCTTGAAGCTTACTGGCTGGAAAAGCAAAAATGGCACAGTACAACCAAGACAGCGAGACTAGGAAAGGAAATCCAGTTGTGTTAGTTAGTGAAGACCAGGCGCTAACACTGCAGATTCGGGAGGGGATGGGGGGTAAAAGGTGGGTGGTGACATGTGGGCCAGTGATGCCCCCACGCCTGCAGCCCGGCTGCTGCGCCCCCCCTGCGGGAGCTGGTGTATTCGCCCAGAAAAGTGAGCCACGGGGACTCAACATGGAGGGAGGAGTCAGGTGTGCACAGGCGTGTGGCCGCGGGTGCTCACCTCACATGCCGCACTGGCAGCCACCTCCTCCTGCACCTCCCTCACCCCAGGCAGTGGAGCATTTTCAGAACCGTGCAGACTGCTCTCCGGAGATGCTGGCCAGGCACGGACACCAGGCCCCAGCGAGATGACCAGGCTGCTGCCAGCCGCTCTGACGCTGAGGTGGCAGTGCCGTCTGCAGCCCTCACTGTGTGCTTCTCGCTGTCTGAGGTGGGGGGTGCAGCCACATTGCATATCCCGAGAAAAGTCTTGAACAGGAAAGATTCCAGGGTAAAATTTTCATTGTGACATGCAAAGTCCCTAAAGTCTTCTTCCTCGAGAAGTTATGGGAAAATGTTCCAGCAAATAAAGATGCTGAGGAGGGCTCCAGGAAATGGGGTCACACCGGGAGAGTCCAGAGGGTTCTGAGAAGTCGTGGACAAGCGCAGGATGCCTGGCACAGCCAGTGCAGCGTGGCACGGAAGAGAGGGCCTGCGGGGGGCTCTGAGGTGAAGAAAGGGTACCTGCTCATTTGACCTGATTGAAGGGGCTTTTTCCTGGCTGGTGGCCTCAGTTGAGCTTTGCCCCACGCACTGAGAGGTCACCGGTTTGGCATGCCCATTTGCAGGCTTAATCCCAGTAAGGAGGCAGCCGAACAACGTTTCTCTCTCCCTCTCCATTCCTCTGTCTCTCAAAATCAATAAAAACATCTATTAAAAAGAGAAACTTATGGTAGTATAAGAGACTTTACAGATGATTTTGTGACATGATGGGTCTATAGAAAGTCAAACAAAGAAAAGACAATTAACGCCTCAAAAAAACTAAATGAAAAGTCACTTGTACATGACTCCTCAGCCTTGAGTGTGGTTTTCACTTGACCAGAAACTGTCCCAGGACTTGATTGGAGTAGGATGGGATGGGATGGGATGTTTGGGAGAAGTCCGTAGATGGTGTCTGTGAAGTGGGAAAAGTTAACTCTATAAGCACAAAGATGTAACCGGCAAAAACTGAAAGCATTGACAGCACTTTGCCAGTAAGAACTGGGAGTGAGAAGTGGGGTGGCTTGCTTTTTACACAAGCCTGATTGTTTGGAGTTTTAAATGTACTTTGTACTTTGATTTAAAAATTTAAAACATGGATAAAATGGAAAAGCTACTTATACAGGCATTTTAAATTTGCCTCTGAAATCAGACTTCACAGCAGGCAGGGACCCCGCCTCAGTGCAGCTGGAAATAACCAAGGCATCGGGGTCCGCACGCTTCTGCTCTTCGGAGCTCCGGCCCTTGTGAGTGCTGTCACCTGAGCAAGGCCAGGGCTGCGCACAGGCCCTCCGGCTCCCGAGGCCCCGCCGACGGCCGCGCAGGGAGAGCGGGGGCGAGCGGAGGCTGGTCTCGGGAGTGGGCTAGGCTGAGACCGCCAGCCCTTCGTGGACCTGCGGCAGGTGATGCCCGAGAGGGCAGCCTCGTCCCTCCCGGCCCTCTCCTCCGCTGGGTGCTGGACTGCGTCCGGACCGCGGCGTGGCAACGGACTCCAGTGAAATGTTTTCTCGTCTGATTCTTTCTGAGGACAGGCCAGGCATCAGCAGAAATCAAAATGAAAAAAATTTTAGCAAGAGAGGAAAAAGCAAGTGCAGCCCATGGCTTTTCTTTCTGATAGTGTGATGAGGTGGAGCTCAATGGCACTTAATTCACTCTCATTCCGAAAAGTCAGAGCTGTGGTGGCTGCATGGTGTGCAGGGGCCGGCAGCAGCCGTCCCAGGCGGCCTGCAGAGCGGCCGTGGCTCTGGCCCGGCCCGGCGCGGTGTCTGATGTGCATGCACGTGCGTAGGACCAGGCAGCAGTCACTGGCTGGAAAGGACTAGTCCTAGGTGAGTTGTTTTCCTGCCCTCCGCTCACTGTTCAGAGAGATGATGTGGAGGCAAAGCCGCTCGGTCTTTCCGTCCTTCCCTCTGTTGGTCCTGCCATCTCTCCGCATCTGGGCACACTTTCAGGCTGCGGGCAAGGGAGGGGAGAGCCCACATCTGGCCTGGAGCAATGGTCCTCTTACAGTTCACTGTTTATGAGACCTTTTAAAGTTGTTCTTACTTAACAGATCAACTATTGACTTCTTCCAAAAGTCTGTGCCTTGCAAACTCTATGCCCCGATGGCACCTGGTACAGAAAGCCTTCTGCTCCCCACACACTCGGGCAGGCAGGGGCCAGGCTCCTGGGAGGAGAGTGGCTTATGCCAGGGCACCAGTCAGGACAGCGCCACGCCTGCGGCCTTCAGTTCCAGAGTGCCACAGCGCATACCACAGCTCCTGAGAGCCGGGGCCCCCTGGCTGCTCTGGTGACGGAGTTACAAAGATCCAGCGAAGCAGGTCCTTTGCCTCCTGGGCCTGTTCACACGGAGTGGCTTGGAAGTGGAATGCTCTGAAGCTGAGGGCATTTTAAGGGTGTAGCCCCTGTCCCTGTCCTTTGTTTCCTTCCGCCTGACTGGAGGAGGAGGGTGGTTGACATGCCTGTGGGATGCCTCCCAGTGACCTGGGAGAGAGGACTTCTTACAGCCTCCCAGGTATCTGCTCCCCCCACCCCGCCAGCCTTGGCCTTGAGCCTCCAGCCTCCGCTGTGGCCGGGGGAGGACAGTGGGCTGCTGCAGCCACACTTGCCCGGCAGGGCGGAAGTTTCCAGAACACTTCTGTTCTTACCTCTTTAAGGAGAACACTATAAAGTTGAAGCTCTAAAACTGATTAAATGAGATTAAATGAGAAACAGTCTTCTTTGCATTTCAGCTTCAGGTTTTATTTTTAATGTGTTTTTACTCAATAAGAAAGTTCAGAAGATATTTCTTTTGAAAATTTTGGCTAGCCAGGGATATCTGAAAGAGTTAATGTCTATTTAAAGGTAAAAAAAAACAAACACCCCCCCCCCAAAAAAAAAAAAAAAACCCTATGTTTTCCAATTGGAAAATTGTGATTTTTATTGCCCATGATGGAAAAGTGGTTGTGTTCTCAGTAACTGTAAGATTAAGTGGTGTGCCGGCGAAAACCAGTGTTCTGTGTGTCTGCGGAGGAGATGCCGCAGGTGCAAGCGACGGTCTGCGCTCACTTTGCTCTGACGGAGGAGGCCCAGCACCGCTGCGTGGCTGTGACTCGGGTCTCTGACCTCAAGTTTCTGCGTGCATTTGTCCTGGTGAGGGGAGTGTTGCTGGTTGTCCTCTGTTCTGGTAGCTAGTTTTTAAAAGAAAAGGGGTGCAGGCGGGAGCCCAGGCCATGCGCCTTCCTGCCCCTGAATGGGAGCCACACATGGAAATGGCATCAGTGTGGAAAGCTTGCTTTTGAGGTCTTCGTTTTGAATAAACTCTAGTGTCCTTTTCCCCCTCTTTTCTAAGATTGAAACAGTAAAAAGTCATTAAGCTAGCAGGCGGTGGGCAGCAAGTGGGTGTACCGGGCATTCAGTGGAGATGCCTCAGCCATCGGAAGTTGTGGTTTCTAAAAGAGGCCTGGAGCTCTGTTCTTTCCATGACCCTCCTCCCACCCATGGGAACCTGGTGAATTTTGTGTGTTGAATTCAAAGAGCAGTCAGTGGAGAACAAAGCCACAAAACATGGAAGGTATGAAGTAGGAGGCAGGGCCAAAAGTCCACTCGGCTCCACTGAGGATAATGAGGATGTAGTTAGTACTTGGCCGCGGGACCAGATAGATACCGTGTGACCCTTTATACCCAGTCGTTCCACAAGTACAGTGCAGGACATTCTCAGGAAGTCATTTGTGAGTGTCTACTTCAGACTGAACACTCGTCCAGGGTCAGGGGGGAAATCCAGAAGGAATGCTTAGACTACAATAAATACTTTGTATACCCATTGTAAAAGCTTGTGTCTAATATCCTCAACGCTTTACCTCAAACTGTGTCTTTTTTTAAAATATGGTTTTATTGATTTCAGAGGGAGAGAGAGATAGAAACATCAGTGATGAAAGAGAATCATTGATTGACTGCCTCCTACACACTCCCTACAGGGGATCAAGCTCACAAACCAGACATGTGCCCTGACCGAGAAGCGAACCATGACCTTCTGGTTCATAGGTTGATGTTCAACCACTGAGTCACACCGGCCAAGCTGTCTTGTTTTTTTTTTAATATTTAATCTCAATGTCACATTAAAGTTTGTGGTAGTAATATTGGCTTCCTGTGTCTTGAGAAATTTGATAGCTGTTTATTCTCTAGAGCTATGTAATACAATACATTAGCCACTAACCACGTGAATGTTTAAATTAACTTTAATGAAATAAAATTAAAAACTCAGTTTCTCAGTCAGACCAGTCACATTTGAAGTGCTCAGTGGCATAACCAAAAGGGGGATGTGTGGATGAAAAGCGGCCACATGCTAACCTGACTAGCTTGGGCAAGGCCTGTACAGTGACCTTGCAAACCTAGAGACCTAAAGTGACCACAAAGGACGGTCTGAAATTAAAACTTTTAAATTAAAAAGTCCTAGGCCAGTATCTTCCCTGACAAAAGTCAACACATGTGGCTTCAAGCTACTGCATGGAACATGCTAAGAGGTGTTTCACCTGCTCAGGTCTCCTGGCTAGCCCCTTTCTCCTCCATGGGGAGAACTGGTCTGTTGTTCTCGGGCCTGCGGAAGTGTGTACCGTCAGACGTCTGGGCTGGAGGGACAGGCAGCCAGATGAGTGCCTGTGTCCACACTGTGGGTCACTAGGGCAGCTGTCGGAGCCAGGCTGGTGAGTCAGGCGCTTTTACACCTGTTGGTGGATGCAGAGTGAGGTTAATGTTAACGAATTGGCTTTAGGGACCACGTGTCCTTGTAGCTGGGGCTTATGACTGGCAACACTGCAAGTCCTTTAACTTTTCTGAACCCGTTTTCTCCTCTGTAGAATTGGGATGAAATACCTACTTACTAGGTTTGTTATGAGAATCATACTAGGTAAAGAATCTGGAATAAGGTATATCAAATACTCCCTGGCTGGGTCACTCAGTGGCTTAGAACATTGTCTGGATTAGCCAAGGTTGCAGGCTCCATTCCCAGTCAGGATACATACAAGAACTGACCATGAACTAGGAGGTCACAATTCGATTCCCTGTCAGGACACATGCTGAGGTGGTGGGCTCACTTCCCAGTGGGGGATGGTCAGTGATTGTCTCTCATCATCGATGTTTCTCTCTCTCTTTCCCTCTCCCTGAAATCAATGAAAACATGCTTTTAAATATTTTTTAAAATCATCCAATTAATGCATAAATAACTTGAACAACAAATCAATGGTTTCCTCTTTAAAATCAATTTTAAAAAATCAAACAGCACAGTGTGGGATGTGTAGTACACATGTGCTTAATAGCAGTTGTTTATACTCATACCAGAGGCCGTGTATGGGGGGGGGGGGGGTATCCCTCAGCCCAACCTTTTCGCTCTCCAATCTGTGATCCCTCTCACAATCCAGCATTGTTGGCTCCCAACTGCTCGCCTTCCTTCCTTCCTGATTGTCCCTAAGTGCTTCTGCCTGCCAACCTGATCACCCCCTAACCACTCCCATGCCAGCCTGATTAATGTCTAACTTCTTCCCTGCCAGCCCATTTGCCCCCAACTTCCCTCCTCTGCTGGCCTGGTCACCTCTAACTGCCCTCCCCTGCAGGATTGATTGCCTTTAACTGCCCTCCTTGTAGGCCTGGTGCCTCACAACTGCCCTCCCCTGCTGGCCATCTTGTGGTGTTCATCTTGTGTCCACATGGAGGCAGTCATCTTTGACCACATGGGAGCAGCTATTGTGTGTTGGAGTAATGGTCAATCTGCATATTACTCTTTTATTAGATAGGATAGAGGCCTGGTGCATGGGTGGGGACCAGCTGGTTTGCCCTGAAGGGTGTCCCAGATCAGGGTGGGGGTTCCCTTGGGGCATTGGGTGGCCTGTGGTTGTTTGCAGGTCAGCCACACCCCCTGTCGACCCAAGTGGAGGCCCTGGTATCTGGAATTTATTTACCATCTACAATTGAAACTTTGTAGCCTAGAGCAGAGCCAAGGCTTCTGCTTGCTCTGTGGCTGCCATTTCTGTTTGGATTTGTTTACTTCTATAATTAAAACCTTGTAGCTTTGAGTGGAGTAGGCAGCAAGGGCAGGTAGAAAGCTTGGCTTCCTCTGTTGCCTGGGAAACCCAAGCCTCTGTGGCTGTTGCCATCTTCTTTGGGTTTATTTACATACTCACTCTGGTTGGCTGGTGGGCGTGGCTTGTGGATATAGCAGAGTGATGGTTAATTTGCATATTACTCTTTTATTAGGTAGGATCCTAATATATAAAAACCCAGGGTTCATAACATCCACAATGACTGAAGGCTCAACCAACCAGAAGACTGCCTTAGCTGTGAGAACCAAGACCCAGCACTGACGGCCAAGGGGGCTGCAGATCAGGCCTGGAGAGATGCCTGGGGGGAGAGAAGCAGGGTCTGATCCGTAGCCACCCTGGCAGCTGTTGATCAGCACTTACCTTCTCTTTTGCTCTGGGCCTGGCCAGCAGCCGCACTTCTCTTTCTCTTGGGCCTCCACTGGGGCAGCTGATCAGCCTGCCTCTCTGATCAGGCCCATTGATAGGCCCGAGACACTTACTGGCATGGAAACTGACCAGTATCTGGGTGAAGTGCAAGGAGCCAATGGCTGCCTAGGAGGCGGAGTTTTTGACGCTACTGGCATAGAAACTGACCAGTCAGAACCAAGTCTGGGTGAAGTGTGAGGAGCCAATACTGCCTAGAAGATGGAGCTTTTGACACCAACTGGCATAGAAACCAACCAATCAGAATCTAATCTGGGTGAACTACGAAGGCAGAATCTAAGGTGGGGTTTGAGGCGAGGTTTTAAGGGCAACAGTTGTTTGGTGTAAGAAAGTGGTTCAATTTTTAAATAAAACATATTTTATTGACATTTTACAGAGAGGAAGGGAGAGAGATAGAGAGCTAGAAATGTCAATGAGAGAGAAACATCAACCAGCTGCCTCTTGCACACCCCCCACTGGGGATGTGCCTGCAACCAATGTACATGCCCTTGACTGGAATCAAACCCGGGACCTTTCAGTCCGTAGACCGACGCTCTACCACTGAGCCAAACCAGTTTCGGCCAGTGGTTCAATTTTTTAATGATCAGTTTGGCAGTATAGTGCATATGGCTGGCTATCAGTCCAGATATAGGGGTTATGTATTTTTGTCTGCCAAGATCATCACCCGATGAAAAAGGATTCCCCACCCCCATTTAAGCAAGCCTATTTTATATAACCTATACTACTAAAAGGGTAATATACTAAATAGACCAGGTTAACTGGCCATCTTCTGGATATCTGGCTTTCTTCTGGACAAAGCCATGGTGGTGGGGGCCAAGGCAGAGACTGATAGGGGCAATCAGGCCTGCATGAAAGGGCAGTTGGGGCGAGATCAGACTGGCAGGGGAGGGAAATAGTGGGCAAGATCAGGCTGGCAGGGGAGGGCAGTTGTGGGCAACTAGGCCAGCAGGGAAGGGCAATTAGGGATGATCAGGCAGATAGACAGAGAGGTTAGGGGCGATCAGGCAGGCAGGCAGGTGAGCAGTTAGGAGCCAGTGGTCCCAGATTGTGAGAGGGATGTCCAACCGCTGTTTAAGACATCCCCCACGGGTCCCCGATTGGAGAGGGTGCAGGCTGGGTTGAGGGACAAACCCCCCCGCCCCCGCCCCCCCATACATGGTGAATTTCATGCACCAGGCCATTAGTTAATAATGGCATTTATTATTCTGGTTGAGGTCAGTTCTCTTCTTGGTGAGTGCTGAAACCTCTTTAATTCTTCTTTACTTGCCCTATATCTACTTTGCTTTGTTTTATTGTGGGGGTTTTTTGTCTTTGTCTTTTTATTTTTATTTTTTTAGGGCCTTGGGTAACTGTTCGTGATATTCAAAGATTAAGAATTCCCTGTCCCCTAATTGCTATGATACAGTGAAGAATGGGGAATAATAGATACAAAAACTAAACCTAACCCTGTAAGGATTCACAGAAACACAGCACTGTTAACCAGTATTTAGGAGGAAGCTGGTATGTGTATAAAGGCGGGGGCCATGTGGAATAATTGGCCAGTAGAAATGGGATCCATGAGCCCCCTTCATTTGTTATAACTGTTCCGCAAACTGTCATGAGAGCCATGCCTAGAAGATCCCTGCTGATTCTATCTTTCCTTATGCAGCAACAAAGGAGAGAGCGTGAGGCTAGAAGGCAGCAAGAACGTGAGCAGCGAAGGAGAGAACAAGAAGAGAAGAGGCGGCTAGAGGAACTGGAGAGAAGGCGGAAAGAGGACGAGGAGCGGAGGCGGGCCGAGGAAGAGAAGAGGAGAGTTGAAAGAGAGCAGGTTAGTTCACAGGGATGTGCCCACCTGAGCTTGTGAGGTCCGTTACTTTTGTAGAGTTGGGATATTTAGGGCAGAATGTACACACACATGTGGGTGCACATGTCCAGGACATTAGAGGTTCAGGATGCTGAAACAAATTGGAAGTAACCAGTAAACTGAGCCTCTTGTCTTTTTTAAAAGTTATATAAATTATTATACTTTAGGAACCTTGAAACCAGAAGAAAAGTGGTCTACAGATAGTATGGGAGCTGAAAGATTTATGAATATATCTTCTCGGGTTCAGTTTAAATGCTTCAGACCTAACACTTTAAAAATGATATTAAAAGTCAATTATAGGAAATTTCTTATGAGCAATATTTGAAGTAAGCATTGGCTAACCAAATATTTAATACTAGAGGCCCAGTGCACCGGTGAGGCCCCTCGGCCTGACCTGCTGGGATCGGGCCACAACCAGCAGTGCACTATCCCCCGGGGGGTCCTGGATTGTGAGGGCACAGGCCAGGATAAGGGACTCCACCCGTGCACGCATCCATGCATCGGGCCTCTGGTAGGCACGTAAGATCTTTGGTTAATCTCTTCCCGCCCTCCCCACTCCCTCTGAGATTCATCAGTCAGTTCCATGTTTCCATGCCTGTGTGTTCAGCATCTGCCCCCTGGTGGTCGGTGCACATCATAGCTACCGGTTGAATGGTTGCTTAGGCTTTTATATAGATAGATATCTTTGCATATACACATCTTTGCAGTATACACATGTAGCATTTTAGAAAAACTAGCAACATTGTTGTTTTGTTTAACCACAAAAAGATCAGGTTTAATAATATTTATAACATTTTATTAATTCCAGATAGTAGTTTTCCTTAGAACCCTCTCTGTTTCTTGAACCAGCTATACAAACAAAAATTGAGCTTTCTTTTGTCTGTTGTCAGTGTGGAACCCATCACTAGCCTCCTTGCCTTTCATATCTTTGAAGGAATCACTGTTTGTTATGAGCTTTGAATAAAGAAGAAAGATATGAATGGGACCAATTTAAATGAAACTTGTGATTCATGTTTACAGTACCTTAAGACAGTGGTATTAACTTCCAGGTGTGGTGGTTCAGTTATTATCCTTGATACTAATTAGACACCTCAGTTTTTTTAAGACTCGGTCTGCCTGCTGATTCCCAGAGTTCCTAGGAATTCGAGTGACGTTCTTTGTCACCTTTCTGACATTGTGGGCCAATTAACTGATGTGTTTTGTTTGTTTTCCTCACATTCCAATTTATATTTGAGAACTGCAAAGAAGACATAACATGCACTACACGCTTTTAAAAATTAGATCACAATTTAATCCTCACAATTCAGTTGTGATAAGATGATAAGAAAGTAATAGCCTTTATTTTTCTAGTGACAGGCATTAGCTATTATGTATAGCAAGCATTGTTCACCTCTTTAAAAAAGTAACATTAAAACAAACAATTTAAATAACAGCAAAAGTGAGTTTTATTCGGCTTTCCTCATTCTATAGCAGCGTTGCCACAAGAACAGTGTGCCTGTGCGTGCGCGGTGACTGCTGTGTTCGTGGGCTAGAGCCTGTGACGTGGGTAGATGTGCACTTTCCAGGTGCCCCTGTGTTTTGAAGGCAGGAAACAAATGAGTGGGCTACTTGATCCTTTAGCTTCTGGCTTAATTCTGTCTAGTCCGGAGGACAGAGGAGGGGAGTCGGGTCCGTCCTCGGTCACGCCGGGGGCAGCGTGCTCGGGCGCTGCTGGCTGGCAGGAGTCGCCTGGGACCAGTCTGGAGAGCCTGGGCTTGAGTCGGGGCGTGTTTGCCACTGGCCTGGTGGATGTACTCTTCCCAGACTGGCTTTTTTGTTGTTTTTTACCTGAATCTTCATTGTAAGATGAACACTTCTGAGGAAATTCACACGTCGTAATTTCTGTTACCCAGCATTCTCGCAATTAGATTGATTGGTTAGCCACACTTCTCTTCAGGTGTCTCGGGTGCCGTTTGGGTGGAGGGGGTTGTCAGCAGGGGACTC
The DNA here is from genome assembly GCA_963924515.1 of Vespertilio murinus. Classification (NCBI taxonomy): domain Eukaryota; kingdom Metazoa; phylum Chordata; class Mammalia; order Chiroptera; family Vespertilionidae; genus Vespertilio; species Vespertilio murinus. The sequence goes on from OZ004713.1 coordinate 7,051,553, forward strand.
TGTAAAGAACTCTCTGGATTTCAGAGTGAAGGCTGCCCTCAGGGACCCCTTTTGAGTAGTTAGTTTCCGTTTTTTGTACCAACTTTGTTCTTTCTGAGGTTATCTGTATCTCATATTTGAGCCTCACAAAACCATCCTGAGAGTGGAGAGAGAATGCCCCTGAAGTCATTTCTCAGACGTGGGGTCTGCGAGCCTGGGAGGGGCTTGCTTGATCCACAGCTCGGGCCACTGGTTCCCCAGGCCATTCATGTGCGTGGACACTCACTCCAGGCTGGAGCTCTCCTCTTTGGACACACATGTTGGATGTGTTTGCCCGTTTCCACTCTTGATCCTTCTCTTCCCATTGGAACAAGCCACTCCCTCTCCTCTCTCCGCCCCTCGTGGGAAGAGCCTGGGCCTGTGTTGGTGGGAAGCCGCCGACGTGTCCAGACCGGGCTTTCAGAGCGTAGTTATTCTAGGCGCCTTGTGATCTCTCACCAGTGAAAACACAAATCATGTTTGTATTTTAATATTAAACAGGTTTTGGTTTGGGGTTTTAAAAATTGACAACCCATGCTGGGTATAAAGAATGACTAAGCAGCAGTCATTTGTGAATGAAAACGCTTTGGTTCCTAAATATAAACTGCCGGCTTCAGCGTCTGCCATCCTGAAGGAGCCCGCGGCCTGTAAAGCTGGCATCGGTGTGGCAGGCGCACCCGGCTCCTCGTGTGGACTGCGGCGTCACGCCGTCACCCGTTACACTCTGAAGGTCCTGGTGCCAGTGTTGGACGCTCTTGGGAAAACTCTGAGCATAGATTTTGTTGAGACTCTTTACTGAGTGAACGACCACCAAGGATGGCCGGGGCCGAGGCGGGCGCGCTCCGCTCAGGGTCCTGGTCGTTCTGTGCTCCATTGATTGCTGGGTGATTTCTGTGTGACAGGAGTATATCAGGCGGCAGCTAGAAGAGGAGCAGCGGCACCTGGAAATGCTTCAGCAGCAGCTGCTCCAGGAGCAGGCCCTGTTACTGGTAACGCCCGCGTCTGTCTGTCTCTAGTGCCAGGGCGTCTGTCCTCCCCGCGCGGCACCGCTGTGCGCCACCAGACCACCTGGCAGTGCTGGGGCTGGAGGCTCAATGGAGACACCTCCGTGGTCCGACTGCTTGGGACACATCTCCAGGTGGCTTTCACTCGCCTACTCACTTCCCACCGGCAACGCCGTCGTCTGATAGGTAGAGAGGCTTTGGACAGAAGCTGGCATTCAGCGAGCAGACAAGAATGCTAGGGGCTGATGGTCGAAAGCGCTTGCATAGGATTTCACCTAGCTTACTCTAGGGCCCTTTTGAAACCACTGCTACTGACATTTAATTGAATTCTCTCTTACTCTGTCCAGTGATATTTGTTAGCAACAAGCTGTCAGATTTTCCACAGGTAATATGCTATCTGAAACCCCAGCATTTTACTTTGTTACAAAGCATGGGGGGGGGGGGTAGCATGGTCTGTAGAGAGCTGAGAAGGAATTGGAGAAGAGGCGAGCCCTCGGTGTCCCTAGATTCAGTGTTCTCCTCTCCTCCCCAAGGAGTGCCGCTGGCGGGAGCGGGAGCAGCAGCGGCAGGCAGAGAGGCTCCAGAGGCAGTTGCAACAAGAACAAGCCTATCTCCTGTCTCTACAGCACGACCACCGGAGGCCGCACCCACAGCCGCCGCCACCCGAGCGGAGCAAGCCCGGCTACCACGCCCCGGAGCCCAGGCCCCACTACGAGCCTGCCGACCGAGCGCGAGAGGTACGGCTCCCTGCGCCGCAGACCGAGTCCTGTGGCTCCTGGCCGTCAGTGCCGGACGTGCCTGCAGCTGAGGACCCTCCCCCTGGGTTCCAGCTGAGAAAGGCCCTGAGAAGCCAGGGCTGACTCGCAGGGTTTCGAGTTCAGCGTGTTCCCACAGAGGACCAGAGTGCCTTTGGTGCCAGTTCTCATAAACACAAGGGGATGATTGTCTGGCAGAATCATCCTTTAAACTGCAAATGAGGGAATGGGGGCCTGGTTAGCTCCTTTTCCCAAACGGGGATGGGGATGAGGTGTGTCCTCGGCCTACTTCCTGACTGTTCAGAGATCCTGGCGTGGTTCCGAATTGCTGCCGCTGGGAGAGCCAGCCGGTGAGGTGGCACAGGTGACCGGCTCCCGATGCCGCCGGCGCCCGGGAGCAGCTGATCTGGAATGCCCTTTGTGCCCAGAGAAATCCCGGCGCAGTCTTTTCCTCTCCTGGTGTAGTTGGTTGTGACAAATTTCGTTGTTGTCTGGTTTGTCACCCTCATGTACGGCCCTAGAACTCCTGCCAGGCGGAGATGCCAAAGCTGCCTCTTAACTGGTTCTCTAAGGGTTTCTTTGTCCTGCTTCATGTGCTCCTCCCTTTTAAGCTCTCCCTTCTTTTCTTGTCCGTGAAGTTTACGGACAATGCTGTGCAGCCCGTCCACTTCCGGCTTTCTCTGGTCCCTGCTCTCCCCACTAACACTGCGTTATGTCTTCTGATTCTCCGATGCAGGTGGAAGATAGGTTTAGGAAAACTAACCACAGCTCCCCGGAAGCCCAGGCTAAGCAGACAGGCAGAGTGCTGGAGCCGCCCGTGCCTTCCAGATCAGAGTCTTTTTCCAGTGGCAGCGCCGAGCCTGTGCACCCCGCCCTGCAGAGACCAGCTGAGCCCCAGGTGCGGCGGCCCGGCCGTGGGCCGCGGGCTCGTGAGGGCTCGGGCCACGGGCCTGTGTGTGATAATCACATCGTGGTGTGTTCCCACATCGAGAAAGAGAAGGGATTAGCAGGAGTGAGTTCAGACTAGCCCGAAGAGGACAAGGCCCTCTTTTGATAGGGAAAGATAGGAAGTTTTAAGGTTTCGGTGATTTTTTCGTCGTCTAGCATTCTGTCAGATGTTCATGAATAAGTGTTTTCTTATTCTAACATGAAGGATTTTTTTCAGCTTAGTTTTTAGAAAGTTAGTGTTACAAGTACATAAGACCTTTTCTTAGCCAGACCTTGGCACCTGGCTAGGCAGAGTGGGCATCAGAAGACCAGCACCACCCTGAAGTTCCAGTCCAAGTTTGGGGTTTGTCCAAATGTGCATGCTTTTTGTTTCCTTTTTTCCCCTGGGAAACGAGCCTTGTATCAGATTCCCAAAAGGTTCAAGACCCTGAAGAAGTCACAGTGCAGTAGGTGCGGTGTGGCCCTCCTGCAGCCGGAGGAAAGGTCCAGCTCCCACCGGCCAGCTCGTGGCGGGTGGAGAGCTGGGCTGGGTGCTGCTGGCCGGAGAGCCCGCTGCTGTCTGGAGAGAGCGGGCGGCAGAGGGTGCCGCGCAGAGGCCTTGGGTCCACTGATGCCCTTTCTCGCTGAAACGGCAGACTTCCAGTCATTTTGCTCTGCGCAGCTGTGTACCTCAGAATATTGGAAGCAAGTTCTGAGGACCAGGTTCACTGAGGTGTGCAGGTGTTGGGGGCAGAATTCACGTTCTTGTGAGAAGTAGCTGCAGTGCTTCGAAAAGCTAATTGAACAAGGATTTGAATGTGCTCCCAGTAACTAAGCCCTGTGGAGGCGGTTAGGGCCACAGCCAGGCTCTGGCCTGGCGCGCAGGGGAGTGCCCTGGGCCGTGGGCAGTGTTCCCCGAGTCAGCAGCTCCTGCTCCACAGGAGAGCTGGCGCACCAGCGGTCAGCAACTCTGAGTAAGGATGGAAAGACAGAGCAAGGACAGGGTGAACGGGAAAGGAGGAGGGACTAGGGCAGCTGTGGGCAAACTACGGCCCGTTCAGCTGTTCTATCCGGCCCGCGGAGCCGAAAGAGCGGAGGGTTCTCTTGCTCTCCCCTCCGCTCCTTCACCAGCAGCCCAAGAGGAGAGTGCCAGCATGGTCAGGTTGCTTTTGTTCCGGCCCTCCGGTCCAGTTTAAGAACCCATTGTGGCCCTCGAATCAAAAAGTTTGCCCACCCCTGGACTAGTAGGATCAGTTTGACGACGTTCCTGGGGAGAGGCCAGACTTAGTTGTTCATCTGAAAGTTAGCCCTGCAGTGAGTAGAAAACCTTTACCGTTTGGGCCACGGGCAGTGTAGGAGGCAGGCGCTCCTCGTTCCGCAGGCTGCATTCTGTGCGGAGGGCTCCTTACCCTGGGAGGGTCTGCGGCGGCTCCTGCGGCACACGCGCCGGTGCGGACGTCCTCCGGGCTCTCAGAGGACCGAGCTGAAGCCAGGCTTGGAGCTTTGTCGTCACAGACAGCACTTTCAGGCCCGCGCTTTCCCAGACTCTGAGTACTTGCACATTCTAGGCGTCTGAGATTGTACCAGTAACTAGCTCTGTGACTCTCAGCTACAACTCTCAGACTGGAACTAATTTTGGATCTTGCTTTAGTGAAGATTGAAATCAGTTGTGATTTGGCATTTCCAGTTTTCATTAAGTGCATTGATGTAATAGACATATAACTGGAGTTATATAAATTGCAATATTAAACATTTTAAAACAAAATAATAATTTAAAGAAAATGCAGATTATTTCAGAGATTGTTTGCCAATTTAAAAGCAACCATATAAAAACCCAGTTAACAAGTGCTGTCAAGTAGATCAATTTAGGGAATCATAGTAATGAATATTTCTAAAGAAATTAAAGTTTTTTTTCCTAACTATTGTGAAGGGTTTGAATGTTTTAAGACTTGGAAGAAGAAAGAAGGAAAATGTTGGTGTAGGTGGAACGTTGGCTGTTTTTAAGCTGCTGTATTATAATTTGTCAGAACTGAGGGCTCTGTTTGCCCACTCAGCGTGCTGTTCACTGCAGCTGGTCAGGGCGTGCCCTGCAGGGAGCGGGCGGGCGGGCAGGCAGGTGTGCAGGCACAGCCCCTCCCTGCTCCCGCCGCCTCCAGGCTCTGCTCGGACGTGGACAAGCGAGAGCACGTGTCCCCCGTCAGGACGGGGCGACAAGCCTTCTTTAAACTTGAAACCTTCACGTTTGCTGCTCTCGTGGTGCTTATCTGGGTTAAAGAGTTTCCCGTCTAAGTGTGCGTTGGTTCTCCTGTGCACACTGCCTCCCGGGCCCTTTCACTTTACAGGGGAGCAGCTTGCACCTGTTGCCTCCCCCAGTTCCTGTTTGAATTTGGAATTGACCAGAAAAGCCTTTTATGCAGAACGCATTGAATGTTTTGTGTTTTGTTTTCTTGTAAGGTACAGTGGTCCCACCTGGCATCTCTCAAGAACAATGTTTCCCCTGTCTCGAGATCCCATTCCTTCAGTGACCCTTCTCCTCCCAAATTTGCACACCACCATCTTCGCTCTCAGGACCCATGTCCACCTTCCCGCAGTGAGGCGCTCAGTCAGAGTTCTGACTCTAAGTCCGAGGCGCCTGACCCCGCCCAAAAGGCTTGGTCTAGATCAGACAGTGACGAGGTGCCTCCAAGGGTAAGAAGCAGACAGACAGATGTGTGCTGCTTTTCCTTTTTGTCGTTTTTTAAAAAATTACTAATTTCAATTAAGGGTATGGTGACATCACCAGAATTAAGGGGCCGTGAAATTTCACAGGAGCTTTTTACGGTGGGGAGAGAGCTGCACAGTGAGGAGTCAGTCCACCAGTGCTAGCTGTTCATCTTTGTTGTTCACTCTGTATAAACACTGGGTAACAAAGGAACCTAGGAGCATGCTTTCAGAACAAACGGAATAGCCTATATTTTAGCAGCTGTCTGATGTTTATACAGAAGTTACAGATTATTTTCAACATTAACCGTTATCTAACTTTTCAGAAAAGGTCTTGTAAAGAAAAATCATTAACCAAAATTTCAAAAAGGAGATACTCTTTTTAAATTAAGGAATTTTTTGGCTTTTTTTTTTTTTTTTGCTTTAAACTTTTTAATTTTTAATTTTTTTGGCAATTACTTAATGGTGAAATTAAACATAAAGGTACATTTTAGTTTATTTTTCCTCCACTTAGAATTTGCTTCCTCTGAATATTTCTTGCTTCCTACCAGTCTTTGTTTCCTACTGATCCACTTGTGGACATTGTTTGGTTTCTTTGAGCTCTTTTTCCTGATTCTCACATTTTCTTAGCAAAATGTTTTGTGTGCCCCTCCCTGCCAGCAGACCTGCGCCCACACGGCGGGGTGCTGCCGCGCACCTGTGTGGTCCGGACCCAGTTTTCTCCTCCTGTGTCAGCGGAGCGGAGCAGGGCGGGCGGGCGGGGCGGGGACAGCCAGGCTAGCAGAATTAGGACTGCTGTAGGAGATGTTTGGGAGGGAAATCCTTTTCCCCTCATATTTTCAAGACTGTGATTGCTGTGTTTTCTACCCAAAGGTTCCTGTGAGAACAACGTCTCGCTCCCCGGTGCTGTCCCGTCGGGATTCCCCGCTGCAGGGCAGTGGGCAGCAGAATAGCCAGGCTGGGCAGAGAAACTCCACCAGGTAAAGGGGGGCGGGACTTAAGAGCAGCTTAGGTGCAGTTGCCTTCGGGGAAGTTCTGTGGCAAAGAGGAGATTACCAGTTTATGAAAGAAAAATTGCCATGAAATACATTAACCGCCTGTCTGGGAGGGCGAGCGCAGAGCAGTGGGGGCCTGGGCCGTGGGAATATGGAATGACAAGCAGCACTAACGTCGTGGTTGGCTCACATTCGCAGTAAAACAGTGAACTAGCCAAGTCCTGTTTTCAGTGGAAAGCTCTTGTGAGCAGCTGTTAGCTGCGTGAGGTTAGTGGCTGCTAGATTATAACTTCATTAAAATGAAGAAAGTAAAACTTGATTTTCTTGGTAACACTGGCTGTGTGTCCAGTGTCCGGTAGCCACCGCTCACGCTGTGGAGTCCCCACCACCTCCGGGCCGGAGGAAGAGGCCCTTGCCGAGCCTCAGGTCCTCTGTGCTGGAGGCGGGCTGGTCCCGGAGCCGCCGAGCCCTCGTCCTTGGTGAGCAGGTGGGCTGGCCTCTCCTGGGCCTGAGTGCCTCGTGCCTCCGCCTCTGCCAGGCCCAGCAGGTGGCATCTGCCCGCGCTCCCCGTCACAGCCACACAGAGGAGGGTGCTGCACAGTGTCAGCGCTGGAGACATGTGGTTGGCTGAGAGCAGCAGCCGGAAACCGTACAATTTTGTGCAGAATTTGTATAGGTGGATTTTTTATAATGTTGCTATGACAGAAATGCTGACACTTCTAGACCCAACAATAGCATTAGCTTTGCCTAATGAAGATTCGGGTCTGCTAATGGTAGGATATCATGTACGGATTTGTTTTGTTGGGCTATCTGAGATAAAAACCATGAAGAACGTTAGGGCTTCCTGTGTGCAGGCTCTCATCATACCTGTGTTTCATGCGTGCGCATACAGTTCGGAGCGGCATCTTGTGTAATATATGAGCTGTTCTCCCCTTCTTTCCGACAGCAGCATCGAGCCCCGGCTGCTGTGGGAGAGAGTGGAAAAGCTGGCGCCCAGGCCCGGCAGTGGAAGCTCTTCAGGATCCAGCAACTCGGGATCCCAGCCTGGCTCGCACCCTGGCTCTCAGAGTGGCTCTGGGGAGCGCTTCCGAGTGAGATGTAGGGTGCCTTTCTACACCCCCGCCCCCGCCCCCGTCCCCGCCCCCTGTTAGCGGCGGCTCTGGGCTCTGGGCAGTGCCCGGAGGCTGCCTGGCATTCGCACAGTGCGTGTCACAGCGTGGGTTTAGTGGCACCGGAGTCACCATGGTTTTATACGAGAGCTGACTGAGCGCTTACACGTGCTCGCACTGAGGGAGCGCTTCACCTGTGTGTCTCATTTCATCTCCGTCATAACTCATGAGACACACTAACTGGGCATCCACTTTACAGACCGCAGGAACCAGTTCAGTGAGATTGAGTAGCTGGTCCAAGGTGACCGGCTAAATGTCTGAGCTGATCTTTGAACCTACTTCTTTTACCACAGACTCCATCAGTATTGGCATTACTTTTTAAACCTGCTCGTCATAATAGGTTATGTTATGGACGTGACCAGGTTCTGTGAGGACGTGTCACGTAGAGAGTGGTGGTGGTGGAGGCTGTGAGGACGTGACCATAGAGAGGGGTGGTGATGGAGTCTGGGTGGGAGTCAGAAGCCCAGGAGCACAGAGCAGCGTGTGGAGACCCTGAGAGCAGTGGGCAGGGGCGAGGGGGGGAAGCAAAGGTGGCCAGTCTGCCTTGTGGCACCATCTGGATGCTTGTATGTATCTGCCTTTCTTGTCTCTTGAATTTCACAGCATCATCCAAATCTGAAGGCTCTCCGTCTCAGCGCCTTGAAAATACAGCAAAAAAACCTGAGGACAAAAGAGAAGTGTTCAGACCTCTGAAGCCTGCGGTAAGGCAGGCGCAGCCTCGTGCTCCCTCCGGGTGGGCGGGCGGGCGGGCGGTCTTCCTGCTGTGGCATGCCTCTGGGCACTTCCTGTGGGCCTCTCGGAAGTGAGGGGTTAGAACGAAGGCCAGGCCCTCGGACACGTTCATGCCCCTCCCACCTAGTCACCAAGGGAAATACAGAGGAAAGAAAGCCGCACTCTTTGCTTTGCATTAGCCTCTACGCATCCTAGATGAGCTGGGTGTTTGTAATACTGGCTTTAGAATCTTTTCCCTCCCCTTTTAACATCACCTGTTATTTAAGTTCCGCCTTTTGGTACCTAGAGAGGCAGCTGTGACTTTCCCATGCTCCTCCTGTAACCCCTGCCGCACTAACCGACCCTGTCTCTGCATACATTGCGGATTGTGCACCTGTTGGAACTGTGATTTCCTGCTTGATGAGTTCTGTGCTCCATCTCCCTCTCTCCGTGCTCCCCGTGCTGTGCTCCCGCCCCACCGACGGCATGGCTGCCGGACGCAGAGTGAAGTGGTAAGCGTCTCTGGAAACCCCGGAGCCATTCCAACTGCCTTTCACACTCAGCTTGTACTCCGTCTGCATTGCCTTTCCTTCCTCCATTTATCTTTTATTCTTTTCTAGAATGACAAAGCCCTTATCTTTTGCTTCATCTTTTTAACACACAAAATTTGCTGCATGCATTTTTTGTTATTATCTATAGTTGGTTTTTTCGTGTTGTTTTTTGTTTTTATTTTTTTTATTTTTAAAAAGTCACACTGTATTCATGCAATGGTTAGCAAGGCTCAAGGACCACACTTGATCACTGTGATTTCAGAGGCTTAGGCTCAGGCTCAAAGAAAGGAAACAGGCTCCTCGCCGGGGAGAAGAAAACTGGTGGACCTGCTGGGGGCAGGCTACAAGGCCTGCTTCGTAAAAAGTCATTGTTTTAAAATAAAATTCCCAAGTAGAAAGATGAACTTTAGACTTCTGCATGAAATGTGGACTATGAATAATAGTCGCACTTGAGGCCGGTGCATGGATTTGTGCACAGGTGGGGTCCTGGAATGTGAGAGGGAGGTTCTCGGAACCGGGATCCCTCCTCCCTGGTTCCGAGTGTGTCACCCAAGATCTGCAGCTACCAAGTCACCGCAGTTGGCAGCTCCTGCCCTGAGCACCTGCCCCCTGGTGGTCAGTGCACGTCAGAGCATCAGTTGGCCTATTGCTTAGGCTTTTATAGAGATAACTGATTGCGTCTTAAAATAGCTCAGTGTAGAGTAGAACTGGGAAACCTTTCCTGTAATTTCTCTCTATGTTCACATTCACTGGCACCGTTGCAAGGTGATAATTTGAAGATTTGGGGTAAGGCAGGAAGATTTGGGGTAAGAACAGGTAGATGTTCTCCTTTAAAGAAGACTTTGTGCCCTGTTGGCATGGCTCAGTGGGTGAGCTTCCACCTGTGATCCAGGAGGTCCTGGTTCTATTCTGGTCAGGGCACATGCACAGGTTGCGGGCTCTGTCCCCAGTGTGGGGCGTGCAGGAGGCAGCCAATCAATAATTCTCATCATTGGTGTTTCTCTCTCTCCCTCTTCTCTTCTTCTCTGAAATCAGTAAAAATATGTTTTTTAAAGTAGACTCTGTTACATCGGCAGGTATCTTCATAATAAATTTCAAGGATCTGTCTACATAAATTTTTTATCTAGAATTGTATAGTTGAGAAAAAATGCTAGCAGCTTATCATGTGCAGATTCTTGTGGGGGTTTTTTGGTGTGAGATTTGAGCTGTTTGACTGTTTGGTCTTTTTTGTCAGAAGAGCTCACCTTAATGTACTGGTAAATACTCCACCACACGGTTTTCCAAAGCTGAGGTCGTGGCTCTTTCACTGACGGTGAAAGTGGACATCTCACTCCTTGCTGCTCTCTCCTCCCCTCGCCTTGCTCACTCTTCTGTCCCTTCGCTAGGACTTGACCGCACTGGCCAAGGAGCTGCGAGCAGTGGAGGACGTGCGGCCACCGCACAAGGTGACAGACTACTCCTCGTCCAGTGAGGAGTCGGGGACTACGGACGAAGACGACGACGACGCAGAGCAAGAAGGGGCCGGGGAGCCCATGTCCGGACCAGAGGACACCAGAGCAGCGTCAGTCCCGGTGTACTTAGAGGGAGAGCCTAACCCAGTCTGTCTGCCCGGGGAGAGGGGTTCCCTGGCCTGTCTTGAGACCGCGAGCGTGGAGCTCGGCCAGCCACCCGTGTGCGTGCGTGCCAGCGCCTCTCCCGGGCCCCCGTGCAGTTCCTTTCTTCCTTTTAACCTGAAAGTCTGACAAGAGGGAAATTTCTGATTGGTTTAGCTACTTGAACCATAAGCATTCATTCTGATTTTTTTGCCCAAAAACAAACTGTGCCAGCAGGAACTTGTTTGTTGACGGGAAAGTGCTAAGTATTTGCTTTCCTTAAGGAAATGGTCTACTTGTGGCCTGATCTTCCAATGACTTTGAGAGTGGAGAGGTAGACAGAATATCCTCACTGATGGTATTTACGGTCCTTTACCTCTGCATTTTTCTCAGTAGGTCATCTCTGAATTTGAGCAATGGGGAGACAGAATCCGTGAGAACCATGATTGTCCATGACGATGTGGAGAGTGAGCCCGCCATGACCCCGTCCAAGGAGGGCACGCTGATTGTCCGCCAGGTACCATGTCTCCACACCCTTGTCAGGCCGAGCTTCTCCTGAGTCATTAACCCACTTGCTCATCCACTCCTCATGCTGTTTCTCCATCATCATCTGTTCTCATGTTAACGAGGCCCGAGGGCTGAGTGTCTGGGCCAGGGCAGCAGGTGTGAGCTGCATGTCAGGAGCAGGGCTGGTGGCGCCCCTGCATCGCTGCCTCTGCAGGCCCCCAGCAGCCTCAGCACCACCTGGAGTCTGTCTGTGTCTAGAGTAGGAAAGCCACAGGGCGGCCTCGCCAGGGCCCTGCAGAGAGCGTGGGAGCCGGGCCAGGCCGGAGGCCCGTGCAGCAGCAGGCAGAGGTCGCCTGTGTCCCTTCCCGCCGACGGTCGGTGCCCCGCCCAGATGCGCTCAGTTGGGTGACCGCCTTACAGCTGTCTGTCCATTGCTTCGCTGAGCTGTGAGGACAGGGGTCTGCTTCTCCTTTAAATACAACAGGCGCCTGCCCAGCACATTGACGTTTCCCTGGGTGTGTCTTGTGCTGTGGCAGTGCGTTCGGGTGGAAAAGATCAGGGTTCAAAGAAGCAGTGCGCACATTGTAGAGCTTTAGCCAGAAAGGTTTAAAAAGAAAAGCCGCTGCCTGTGGTTTCGGTGATGGCAGCTAGGGTGGCAGGCAGAGCAGATGGCGCCGCTCGGGGCCGCCTGGGCAGGTGCCTCGGTGCTGCTGGCCTGGCCTGGGCGTCAGTAGGGAGCTAGCAGCCGCCCCCCTCCCCCCTCCCTGTCAGGAGTCACACCGACCGCGCAGAGGCAGTTGTCAGGGGCGTAGGCAGCTCCAGCGGCGCCTGAGCGAGACAAGTGTGCCTGTTTTTTCTACAGAGTACAGTTGACCAAAAGCGAGCCAGCCATCATGAGAGCAATGGCTTTGCCGGGCGCATTCACCTCTTGCCAGATCTCTTACAGCAAAGCCATTCCTCCTCCACTTCCTCCACCTCCTCCTCCCCATCTTCCAGCCAGCCGACACCCACCATGTCCCCACAGACACCCCAGGACAAGCTCACTGCTAATGAGGTAGGTCTTGCCCATGCTGGCTGCTCTCCTAGATTAGACCTGCTGCCTGGTAGCGAGTGTGCAGAGCAGACCTCCCACGTCCCTCCCCCTGCCTTCCCCACCCGCTTTCTTCTGTCACCTTCCCTCCCTCCACCCCCAAGTAACATGGCTCAGATACGCATACAAATCCCATAACGGGCCGGTCTCCCACTCCTGCAGCGCCTTTCCCGGTCTCCGGTCAGGTAGCTGCATGGCTTTTTGTGTTCAGTTTACTTTCCAAAAGTCTAAATGAAGTGATTGCTGTGTTCTCAGAGCCCTTATGTATTTGGCATGAAACCCTCAGGGTCATTTGTGGAACCCTCCTTTTATCCAGCGAAGAGAGCAGGAGCAGTTGGTAACCAGACGTGGCCTCGCTGGACAAGCTTGCCGTGCAGCAGGCGTGTCCTGCAGACAGGCTCTCTGTCGGGGGCACTGCCGATTTGTTTTCACCAACCCTGCCAGCGATTCTCCCTTTGAAATCCACAGCCACTCAGAGTTTAAGAAGAGGCCACGTGTTTTTTGGGAAACCTAAACACGTAGGGTTTTCAGCAGGAAGGTCTGAGTGTGCTTTTAACGCGAGGCCTGGCGTGGGCCCGGGCTGGGCTGTGGCGCTCCGTCGGGCGCTGGCTGACCTTCGCTCTAGGGGCAGGCATGCCTCCCCAGGGGCAGTGATGCAGTGCGCCCTGGGCACCTGGGACTGAACTGAACCGTGATTTGATTTCTTGGGAGGTTAGATTTTAATGCATTTGTCTAAAAGTTGAAGGAGGTCAGAGGTGGCAGGTAGCTTCCGCCAGTCTTGTTGCCGGGAACCTGTACCTGCTTGCTTCCATTTTGGTTACCCTGTTAGGATTAGAATGGTCCTTTCCCCTGAGGAGCAGGGGCGCGCCGACTGCTTGACAGGCAGGCTCGGCACAAGACGGGCATCGGCTGGGCTGGCCACTGGTCATGGGACGGGGGCAGCTGAGAGCCGAGGAGGGCATTGGCTCCAGGACGGGATGAGCTGCCCACGTGGGCAGACGGTCGGGCACCAGCCCTGGAGCAGACAGGTCTGTGTCCTCCGCCTGCACACAGCCTCGTACAGTTGCATTTCAGTTTTGCTCCATTCTGCTCTACTGCACAGTATTTACTACCCCCTTAACCCACTACACTGGCAGTTTATTTTCTGTTTGTTTTGTTTTTAATTGTCATTACATTTTCACTTAACAATTTGTTTCACTCTCCTTGTGTTTTTTTCTCTGAAGTTACATTATTAACCCCAACACCGGTGCTCCTCAAAGAGCAAGGGCTGCGGGCTCTTGGCTGGCCGCTCCCTGAGCCCGGAGGCGCTCGACGGTGACACAGCTCATGTGGACCGCCAGCGCTCCTTGCTTCCTGGCAAGAGGCTCACTTTACAATAAGTAACTGAAGTCAGGGTTTGCCAGGATTCCAGCGTAGGTTAATTAGACTTTTTTGGACATGAAAGTAATTGAGATCACGGCATTTCCTGCCTCCTTTAGGAGGTTTCATCATTATTACTGGGCGTGTAGATGGATTGGCAGCGTGCTGCGTCCCTGGCCTGTGCGCAGTGCAGGGAGGGTCCACGCGTGCCATGCAGTGTGTGCGCACGCAGGCCCTCAGGCACTGTGGAGGGGTGCACGAGGACAGGCCTGGCGGGGGGAACTGCATTTTTGGGGTGGGGGGGGTGTGTGCGTGACGTTTTAATGTTTGCCTTTCTTGTGTCATTGTATTAATAACATTGAAATTTACATTGCAGACTCAGTCCGCTAGTAGCACACTCCAGAAACACAAATCCTCCTCCTCCTTTACACCTTTTATAGACCCCCGATTACTGCAGATCTCTCCGTCTAGCGGCTCCACAGTGACTTCCGTGGGTAAGTGAAGCAGCAGCAAGCAGCTGGCACCCAGGACGCACCCTTTGCTTGCTCTCTGGTGCCTCCAGCACACCCCTCCCACTCGCACTGCCTTATTTCAGTGAGCTGCGGAGTTAACTTCCTTTTCCATCTCCTACAGACTTCTTTTCCTGGACAAAGACTCAGTTATGGCCATGAATATTTCCTCGGGGAGGGGGAGGGAGGCAGGCACAGTGTTGGCATGAACAGAAAATAATTCCAAGTGTACTGTGTTTCAGTGGGATTTTCCTGTGATGGAATGAGACCGGAAGCCATAAGGCAAGATCCTACCCGGAAGGGCTCAGTGGTCAATGTGAATCCCACCAACACTAGGCCACAGAGCGACACCCCAGAGATCCGCAAATACAAGAAGAGGTTTAACTCGGAGATCCTGTGCGCTGCCTTGTGGGGTAGGTAGCCGCCTGCCGCTCTGGCCCTGGGCGGCCTGAGCGGCCTGTCCTTTAGGAAGGGCTCTGACGAGCTGCTCAGGGCGAGGTGGCAGGTGCCTGTGGTCCCATCCCTGCCGCTGCCCGGCTCGCTGCCGCCTGGCCAGCCACCAGGGGGTGGGAATAAGGGCTCGGCTCCATTTCTGCGTGGAAAGAAGCAAAGTGAAGGACAGGAAGACACGGGGTTTGGTTCATATTTGTGGGGAAAAGGGAGAAATGTGTCAGGTTACTTTCTTCGGGTGTGTCACTGAGCTTGTTTTCCTTGCTGCCTGTGCGTGGGCCTGACGCTTTAGAAGCAGGTGCCACTGGCAGGGCTGCTGGCTGCGGGGTGCCTTCCCCGACCTCTGCAGTGTAGGTGACCACATGCAGACCGGCCTCGGGAGGGCCGCACAGACTGCCCCACACGACCGCCCTCTGCTGCCCGCTCTGCCCTCCCTCACTGCTCCCTGACCGGATCCTGGACTCCCCCGCTCCCAGCCCTCACCGGGTGTGTTCTCCCCGTAAACGCCAGCTCTGCCGTCTAACAGGGACCCTGCTCCTACTCGGAAAAGTTCCTTACTCCCTGACATTGCCAGCATGTGCACGGGACACACGCAGCTCTCTCACTGGTGGAGCCCAGCACATTTTCCTCATGCATGCTCCTGGAGTGTCGTCTGCATTCTCCACAGGGACTGGGCCAGCTCTCCTCACCCTGAGGATGACATGAAGCCCCACATTCACCTCTGACCCCCCAGGGGCCCTCGTCCTGTCTGTGAAGAAGGGCCCTGCATTTATAACCTTCCTCCGCCTGGCTCCTCCCTCACAGCTGCTCAGCCTCCTCCGGGGGCTGTAGGGCTTGTCTCCTCTGCCCATTGCAGACATTCCTGCTTTCTCTTTTATTCCTGAGATCTGGACTGTGTCCTTGTCATCCCTGAGTGTTTTAAAGCCCCTAATGATCATAAGGATGCTTCTTTATTACCGCCAGGCAGGGAAACAAGCCATTGGGTAATCAGGCTCGGGAGACCGCAGCCGAGGGCGTCGGTAGCCGAGGCCACTCCAGTGCTGGGCCACCCATCACCTCTGCACAGGCCATCGGGTGCTCACGTCATCAAACACGATTTTGTTACAGCCAATGCAAAAAGTGTCAAATACGTTCATTTTTAGAAATTGTCATCATTTTATCCATAATGGTTCTACACTAACTTTATATTCCTCTGGTGTCCTGCCAAGTGCTGGGCCCCATTCTATGCGCCATTAACTTATTTTTTTAACTAAAATTCTTTTTCCTAATTAACTTCTTTAATACCTCTGAGAAAAATAGGAGTGACTTGAGCCAATGTTTTTAAAAGTGAAGTGGGACTTTATTTATCGCTGTGTGAGAAGAAAGACTGCGAGTGCCTTAGAGTGGACACGTGTCTGCGAGCCGGTGTGTTGAGTTGCTCAGGGGCTGGGCCGCCAGGGAGGCTGCTGTCACTGCGCAGGTCCAGTCGGCCTGTAGAGGGCGGGGCGGGCCGGACAGACCCCAGCACCTGATAGGTGGACTCGCAGCGTTTCTGTCCGTCTGGCCATTGTTGGGTACCTTTGCTTTTTTGTACCTTCAGGGAAAATGCTTGAGAATAAATTGCTGCATATTTATTATATTTTTTAGTAAGGCAGTCTTCCCCTTCACAGCCAGGGTTATTTTAACACATTTCTTAATGTGATTGTCTCCATCCTTACATTCAGAATGAGCTAGAGGCCTGGTGTGTGAAATTCGTGCACACACAGGTAGGGTCCCTTGGCCTGGCTGGTCATCAAAACCAATCGGGCCTTCCAGCTGCTGGCTGGTGCCTCCCTTCCCTGGCTGCAGGCTGCAGGCTGCAGGCTTGGACCTTCCTTCGTTCTGCACTGTCCCCTGGTGGTCAGCGCATGTCATAGCGAGTGATCGAACTCCCGGTCTCCCAGTCCAACTCCCAAGAAGACACTTTGCATATTAGTCTTTCATATATGTAGATTATCTGCAGCTAACTGTGTAACATTGCACTTACCATGGAATTTAAAGGGAATTTAAATCACGTGTTATACAGCTCTCCCGCAGCCCGTGCCCGGTTCCTCTGACTGCACTCCTGGCTCCTAGCCCCACGCGCCTCTGAGCAGTCAACAAACACTTAGTTACCCCAGCAGCCAGAGGTCACTGCAGCGTGTGAGCTCACTGCTCCTGGGCCCCTTGTCTCCCAGGGTGGTCTCCCAGGGACTGGCACGTCCCTTTGGCGCTGGCTCTCCACCCGTGGCGCAGTGCCGGGAAGTGTGTGCTGGCAACATGGAAGGTGGGGTGTGAGGGCCAGCCCCGCTGCAGTTCTGTGTGTGAAAAGATGTTTCAGCGTTAGCTTTTATTTCTTTATTTTTCCTTACTGTAAGATTGTGATTGGTATATGAATGCTACTTATTTTTGGAAACCACAAATAATGCATTTCACAAGGCTCATATTTCGGGTGGATATGACCAGATCTTTGCTGTAGATGTTTTTAGGTACTTGATATTGACGGTTGACCGGGAAGGTGCTGGAATAATGTGAAATGCGGTGAAGCCTTTGGAGCGGACCTGTCCGATGGCAGCTGTCGGTTAATGTTTTGTTTTATCTGCTGGAAATAAGCTTAAAGCTGCTTAGAATCACCTCAGTTCGGTGTGGGGGAACACTAAGAGCAGCGTCCAAATGAGCTCTCATTGGCCCGCCTCAGAGGAGCTGGGGGCAGAGCAGGCCGGCGGCTCCTGGGCTAGCCCGTGCCGGGGCCGCAGCTCTCCCGCACCGAGCGGGCCCTCCCGCGGGCTGCGTCTGTTACAGAACTGACCTTGTAAGAGCCGGGGCTGTTGTGAGCCAGGAAAAGTGTCACCGCTGAGCTAGCTGAAAGCCAGACGTTTCCTGGTTAATGAAACCAGGTCAGCCATGCCATGGCTGCTTACGTCTCAGTGAATTCACAAAGAAGCGTCTCCTCGCTTGGACCAGACACAGGTGCACAGTGGCCACACGGGGCTGTTGGCTGACCTTGGACCTCACGTGGAAGGTGGCCAGGCTGTTTAGATGGCACGTTCTGAAACCCCAGTCACAGGTGACAGAGAAGCCATGTGCACGTGAGGTCTTTTTCAAAATGTCGTACAGATGACAACGATCCTTGGTGGTTTTGTTTAATTGTAAGGGAGTGACGACTCAGGTTCTTCCCCTTCCTCCAAACCCCAGGGGCTCCCCTCCGGCTTTCTGAAGTGATCCCATGGCCTGTCAGGCTGACAGCTGTCACCCGAGGCCACACTAGACCCATGCCGGTGGGTTGTGGGCGGCGTGTTCCTGTACAGCGCGCAAGGGAAGGCGAGCTGTCCGTGCTTGACGGTGGCAGTGGCGCTTTCACGGGCGTCACACTGTCTCCAGAAGCTGGCACACTGTTCTCTGGACTCAGGAGTTCGCCATGTGCTGTGCAGTGAGGATTCAGAGGTGGCTGTGCCAGCGCTTCCGTGAGGCCTCGGGGTAGCTCCCTGCGTGCCTCCCGCCCAGCGCTATCGCCCCTACCTGCCTCCCTTGGCCCCCCTGGAGCTGAGTTCCTGTGCGCCGCCCTTCCCGGGCTGCGGGGGGTCGTGCTGAGTGTAAGGAACAGTGACACGAGGGCTTGTGTAAACTCCAGGTCCCTTTTTGCCCAGAACCAAGTGCTCACAGGTTCCTCACTAGGCTGGCTGAGGTGGGGTTCCACCTGATCATGTCAATCAGAGGGCCAGGAGCCTGCTGGGGGGGGGTGAGCATGGAGCTGGGAGCCGGGAGCCTGCAGGGAGGGTGAACTGGAAGGGATTATTCTTCATATGAAGATTTCTGGGAGTTGGGAACATATACTAGTACTAGAGGCCCAATGTATTAACATTCGTGCACTGGAGCAGGGGAGGGGTGGGTCCCTCAGCCCGGCCTGCACCCTCTTGCAGTCTGGGACCCCTCGGGGGATGTCCACCTCCCTGCGTAGGCCTGCTCTCTAAACTGGCAGTCGGACATTCCTCTGGCAGCCCGGGAGCCCTTGGGGGGTGTCCCACTGCAGGCCTACGCTGCCCGCCGCAGTCTGACACCTAGTGCTGCGAAGGAAGTAGGAGAGGCTCCTGGGGCCACCACAGCGCTGGCAGCGAGGGCAGGAGGGAGCAGGGGCTGAGGGCTTGTGGCCGAGCGGAGCTCCCTCTGGGGGAGCACACTGACCACCAGGGGGCAGCTCCAACGTTGAGCGTCTGCCCCCTGGTGGTCAGTGCACATCATAGCGACTGGCCGTTCCACTGTTAGAGTCAATTTGCCTATAACCCTTTCATATAGGAAGATATGTGTGTAACAAAATGTGGACCATGGGGTTCAAGAAATACATACTTTGTTCTGTATCATCTCATCCACCTGGAAATGTTGATTGAGCAATTACTTCCTCAAAGCACAGACACTTTATTTCCTGTCTGTGATTTTATTTCCAGTTTAGGGGATTAGTGCAAATGTGTGTGCCCCGGCCCCTGGGACTGTAGTGATCTCTGCTCCATGTTCAAGGTCAGCTCGGACCAAGGAAGGGCGTGCCCTTGGAGAAGGAGTGGGTGAGAGAGAAGTGATTTGGCCCAGGGGGCAGATTTCAAATGCTCAGCGAGGCTGTTGTGGCGAAGTCGCTGAAGTGCAGTCTGGCTCGATGAGGCCTTGGTGGACAGTCCTGGAAAAGGCAGGGGCATGATCTTGGGGAAAACAGGCCGCGGCAGGGATGGAGTTAGTGGTTCAGAGGTGCTGCTCCAGCAGCCGCACACAGGGGTGTGGAAAGAGGGGTGCTGCAGTGGGAGGGGCGGGGAGCAGGGGCTGAGGGCCAGTGCAGCCTTTCTCGGTGATGACGGGAGTGTCTGTGAGAGCAGTGGTCACCAACCTCTCGGGCCCCGCGGTGTAAGAGCACCTCAGCCTGGCGGCAGACCAGACCGCTGAAGGGCTGTGCGGCCTTTCCGGGGCAGTGGCGGCGGAGAAGGAAGCGTGCGGTCAGGAAGAAGTGAGGCGAAGGCTGCTCAGTGTCTGGTGTGGCGAGTGAGCTCTCATACCAAGGAGTGTGAGCCCGAGACAGCCTGGGGGCCGGCCTGGGGAGCGGGGGAGCCCAGAGCTGTGGGCGTGGAGAGCGGTGCGGCGTGCTCACTCCCCCACATCCTTTTCTCTCTCTGAGGAAGTGTGTCCCCCTCCCTCGACTGCTCCCTGTGGCTGCCGGCCTTCCTTTCTGGGTGAGATAGAAAACCACTGCCAGCCAGGCGGCTCCCTCTGCCCTGCTGCCTGCCAGCACAGTGTAACCCAGGCCTGTCTGTCCTTGAAACAGGAGTGAATCTGTTAGTGGGGACAGAAAGTGGCCTGATGCTGCTGGACAGAAGTGGCCAAGGGAAGGTGTATCCTCTGATCAACCGTAGACGATTTCAGCAAATGGATGTCCTTGAAGGCTTGAATGTTTTGGTGACAATATCTGGTAAGTATTTGCTCAGTAAAGCGGGATTAAAACAGCACCTCCTAGCACTGACCGTCAGCTACCTCAGCGTCTGAAGTAATGGCGAAATGAAATGAGAGACAGCCGAATCAGGTAAGACGCGCCTGCACACCCTGCCTCTGGGCGCACCCCACGCCCGGTGCGCCCTAACCCGTTCCTCTGAGGAGCAGCCTCGGGAAGCGCGGGAGCCCCGGCACGGACAGCAGCACGGCCCACGCTGCCCTGCGGCCCCTCGGCTGCGGGTCTGTGCGCTTCCTCCCGCGCTCCTCGTCATGCAGAGGCGCTGCTCCTGCCGCAATGGTGAGAGCAGGGTGTGTTTTCTCCCACCAGTTAGCACCCTAAGTTTCTTCTCAGGAAGAGCATCTTTCTTAGTACAAATTATGTAGTAAATGCTCATTATTAAAAGTGACAAATGCTGCAGAAAAGCAAGTAGAAGAAGTAAAACCTGAAATCATCCAAAGATAAGGTGTATTAACCTTTCACTTTTTAACTTCCAGTCTTTTAAGCATAGACACACTCAAAACACACACTCATGTGGGGAAATCTGGGTAAAAATGGTTATGCAATGTTTCAAAACATCCAGAGAATAAAAACTAGAAAATAGGTCACCCATATACCGACTAGCTGGTTTATTAGAAGTTAAAACACACTATTGTCCATGCAGTTCGCGTGCCCTCTGCCTCCACCGCCCTCGGGAACCACTGTCCCGTGGGCCCTGCACTCCTGTGTCCAAACCTTGCAGCCTGCTCCTCCCCTCCTTGGACTTCTCCCCTCATACAGACCGTGTTCTCTGCGGCTGTGCTGACCTTCACTCGCCTTCTGTTGTACCCTCCCCATCACGTATGCGTGTTTCACAAATGCCTTTGTAGCCTGCTTATCCAGGGGCATGCATACTCATGTTTCATAGATTGTGATTTCCTAATAACTTATATTAGTGCTGGGATCAAAGAGGATGCAAAATGATGACTTTCAGTAGGTCTTAGTTTGGTTTAGTTATCTGCTAACTCAATCTTGTGTTTGTTTATATGTAACAAATTTCTTGCAGTTATTTTAGTTTTCAAATAGGCTTTTGGTTGTAAGTAAAGGTGTTTGTTGAAATGCAAAAATGTCGCCATCCCACTTAAATGAGAAAACAGTCATTTAAAACTTGAGTGTTGATGGGGAGTGGGTTCTGATACAGAAGGAAAGTAATCTGCACGTAGAAGCTTCAAAACAAGGAACACTTAGCATAAATGTTACTCCAGTCTTTGGCATAGCTGTTGTTAACGTTTTATTGTATTGCCTTCTTTTCTATAAATATATCTCACAATGTGGGAATAAAACTCTCTGTAAAACTATGTAGTCTTTGTTTCACCATAGTCAATATCCTCCCAAATTCTTCAAAATTTAAAAACTATAAGACACCAGACAGGAAGTCCACCGATGCTGAGTCTAAGCTCAGTGGTGGTCAGTTAGAACCCACGCAGCCCGCGCTGGGGGCGGGTCAGCCGCTCGCATCGCTCCCTCGTGCGGCCTGCCAGTCCCAGACGGAAGCACACTCCTGACCTGGCTTTTGCCTTCATTGGCCTGAAGTCACATTAATGGTGAAATCATAGGTAGTGCATTCTAACCCCGGGGACTGGGTCTGGCCACTTTAAGTCCATAGTTTTGGTTTTTAAAAAATATATTTTGTTGATATTTTACAGAGAGGAAGGGAGAGAGATAGAGAGCCAGAAACATCGATAAGAGAGAAACATCGACCAGCCGCCTCCTGCACACCCCCTACCGGGGATGTGTCCGCAACCAATGTACATGCCCTTGACCGGAATCGAACCCGGGACCTTTCAGTCCGCAGACCGACGCTCTACCACTGAGCCAAACCGGTTTTGGCTAAGTCCATAGTTTCTATTGGGGTGCACTCCTGGTGTTGTGCATTCTGTGGGTTCTGACAAATACATAATTACCCACCATGACAGTGTCATACGGACTATTCTCACTGCCCTGAGATCGTCTGTTCTCCACCTACTCACCCCTCTGTCCACGCCCCTGCAACAGCAGATCTTTCTCACTGTCTTGGCGTTTGCCCTTTTCAGAATGTTACAGTTGGAATCACAGCATGTAGCCTTTCAGATTGTTTAGTTTCAAATTTCCAACTGCTTTTGCAAGTGTATAGGAAAGAAGTTGACTTTAAAATAAAAACATTTTTATTGATTTGAGGGAGAGGGAGAGGGAAGGGGAGAGAGAAAAACAGCTGTCAGCTCTCTCCTGCACGCCCCCACCAAGGATTGAGCCCGCAAGCCAGGTATGTGCCCTGGCCGGGAACCAAGCCAGCGACCTCTCGGGACTTGGGCCCACACTCCCACCAACGGAGCCACCGGCCAGGGCTGCCTGGACTTGGATCATGAGATGGGGCTGGGTTTTGTCAAATGCTTTTGTGTGTGAATGGTTTATAGCTGTATTTGTTCCTCTTTATTCCTGTGGATGGCATGTCACACTCCTCCTGTTGTTGTTTCCTCTGTGGGGCTGTTAAAAACAATGTCCATGTATGTGGGAGCTCGTATACACACATGTATATTAGGAGAGAAATTACTGGGTCATAGCAAGATGCATATATCCCACTTGAATAGATAACACCAAGCTTATCAGAGTGGTTCTCCCAGATGTCAGCGCTAGTTACTGATGTTCCCAGTTCTCCCACGTCTCCTGCTTTTGGCATTATTGCTCTTTTTAGTTCCAGACATGGATAGGTGTATGACCCTGTGCCTCGTGTCTCATGTCTCTCACTATTGACTTTTGAGAGCAGGGCCTCTGCGTGTGTATCTGTGAGGTAACTTGTACCTCATCTGCTGCCACATGATTCCCTTAGGGAGATAACAGTTACTGTTTCCTGGAGTTTCTTTTGGTGACTGTTGTTATTGATGATGATATCTACTTTGTTTTGCCAGGCAAGAAGGATAAGTTACGTGTCTACTATTTGTCCTGGCTAAGGAACAAAATCCTTCACAACGACCCGGAGGTGGAGAAGAAGCAGGGGTGGACCACCGTGGGCGATCTGGAAGGATGTGTGCACTATAAAGTGGGTGAGTCGCCGCGGCTGTGGCTTGTTTTCCAGGGTTTCGTTAGTGCTCCACTTACCATCGTGTGCGTAAAGCCCCAGCAGTAACCTGCCTGCTCCTGTGACGTGTGTGAGGCCCCTCCCCGTCCCGGAGGCTCGGCTGGCCGCAGGACACACTGTCCCCCTCCACCCGGCTCGTCTGTGGAGGCCTCGCCTTCCTCGCTGACAGGCCGCGCTCCTCTCTGGAAGGTGGGGTTCAGATGAACCAAGGACGCCGGTCGATACGGAGCACTGAGGGCCAAGGACTCCGGGTCCCGGCACCTGGTGGCCCGCACAGGGGTGCTAAGGGCCGTGCTTGGCGGTTAGAATCGAGTCCACCGTGCAGGCTCCTGCGCTCTTAACGAGGAAGTGAATCTGGCCGGCCAGTTGGTGTCTCATGGCAACTCTGCTCTTCCTTTTAGTCTGCATGCTGTGGTTCTCGTGAGTGACGCCTCACAAAAACAAAACAAAAAAAACTTTTCTTTGTGTATTAAAAAAGTCAAAAGACCAGTATAGATATTGGAAATAATGGGAAATCGTGGTGCTTAGTCTAATTGAAGCTTTAGGGGAGAGATGATGTTCTATGACAATATTTGAAGGGGCAGCTTGAGAAGATCGAGTGTCTGTCACCCGTGTTGTCAGCATCAGGGCCTGCGAGCATTGCCTCTGCCTCTGCGTTTCCTCTGGGTCCGTGTTGTGAAGTGCGTGCTGCCAGGAGGCACGGTTGTTGGCATTGCTTCTTGCTTGCATGAGCTTCCACGGTGCGGAGTCCCTTCCGGTGATGGGCATGGCACTCGCCAGGATTGGAACACTTCGGAGTGATACCAGACAGCACTGGGGTCTTCTTGACACAGACCTTGGGATTAAGATTTTCTGGGTTGTGTTTATGTGGAACATTTGTGTTTGTTGAGGTGTAGTAACTAAACACATCTAAGTCTACACTTAATGAAACGGCTTCCAAGAGCTGAAATGCTTATGATAGACTGTCCGGCAGGGGGTGCTCGAGGCAGCCGTGTGGAGGGAATGGGTTTTCATCAGAACCAGCAGAGCCCTCTGGCTCATTCCCACGGCACCTCAAGCAGCTTCTGGGGATGAGGGTGCGGATGTATCACTTACTGATGGTGGAACTGACCAGGGAGAGGCGCCAGGGTGGCAGGCCTGACCCTGTGCAAAGGAAGAGGCCCTTCACCAGGGCCAGTGCACGCCGTGTCAGGCCCTCGGTGTTTGTCAGCAGAGTCACCCTCAGGTTGAAACAGCGGGTGCGGCATTCGGGGTGTGTGTAAGGTCCTCTCTTCCTGAGTGTAGAGCGCTGAAGGAACAGTTTCTTTATTCACTCCTGCTCTTGTGCAGAGCTGCAGCGGGAGCCCCGCACTCACTGCTCTCCGGGGTGGCGTGGCTGGGAAGGGTGCGTGGTCTCGTGCACAGACAGGAGGAGCCGGCCTCCGCGGCGGGGTTTGGTTTCAGACTGCCGGGCCTCGCTGAGGCTTCCGGAGGCCTGGGGAGCACCGGAGGCTGCGGCCTCATGCTGTGACGTGGAGATTCTTGACTGATCGTCTCATCACTGTCCTTTTCGAGTGCTACTAAGCCCTTGACTTTGGGGGGATACGCCTGGCATTGCCCCAGATAATTAAATACTTGCAGTGTAAGATTAGGAGCAAGTGGGAGGAGTCAATGGTCGTAACCAGTGAATTGAACAGCCTGAATCCCGCACCAAAGAACTTGAAGCTGTGAGGCTTGATCTCATGCAGCATTTTCCTCCTGTTGGGTTGGGTGAACCAAAAGTTGTCTTTATTTAGTTTGCTGAAGACAGCCCAAAGAGTTTAGAGTTCCACGTTGATACTGACTTGTGTTCTCTTTTGGTTTTTCAGTAAAATATGAAAGAATCAAGTTTCTCGTAATTGCTTTGAAGAGTTCGGTGGAAGTTTATGCGTGGGCACCCAAGCCATACCACAAGTTCATGGCCTTTAAGGTAACAACATCGAGTGCACTGAAAAGTGGCATTAGTCATGCACGCTAGGAGCAAGTTTAAAAACCGGGGACAGTGAAAGCCGATCACGTGACAGCCGTCCCTAACAGCGTCTAACTTTCCGGGAGCGGCCGCCTCTGCTCTCCGGCCCGGCACGGGGTGGAGAGCAGGTGCCGCCGGTGCTGGCCGCCCTGCCGGGACCGTATGGCAGCAGGAGCGGCAGAGGCACCGCCTCACTGACCCTCCTCTGTCCCCAGGCACGTGTCTAATGTAGATAATAAAACAGAACCCAACGATAGGCAGCTTTAAGGTGTATCTATTCAATAGAGGACTGGTTAAAAATTGTTACAGCCCCAGCCGGGGGCTCAGTGGTTAGAGCGTCACCCCAAGAACTGAAGGGTCCCAGGTTCACTTCTGGCCAAGGGCACATACCTCGGTTGTAGGCTTGATCCCCTGCCCCGATGGAGGTGCGTGTGGGAGGCAACCAATCCATGTGTTTCTCTCCCCTCCCTTCCACTCTCTAAAAAACTCAATGGGAAAAATATGCTTGTGTGAGGATTAACAAGAATTTTAAAAATAAAATAATAAAATTAAGTTACAGAAATTATTATTGACACCAGGAATGAATATTATAATATTACACCCTAAATAGAAAAGTAGATTAAAATATGTACAATATACCATTTTTGTTTAAAGAAAAAAAATTGTAGAAAAGTATTTTTATTTTATATTGGTATTTTTGATATTTTAAAAATAATCTTAGAGTTTGTAGCAGATATAAATTTATGAAATTTTAAATTAAAATAATAATACTGTGACATTAAATATTGTAAATACCTAACTTAACATATTGCAGACAGATCACAAGAATTCTTGCTTCACATTACACAGTGTTTTATGAAGTATCATGCTTTAAAAAGATATTAGCTTGTAAGAACATGAAATAAATACTTCAAGATGCATTGGGTATTTAATTTTAAAGCATGCCTTTAATATTTATGTAAAAAAAATTGTACTCATTCAATAGAAACTTATCTGACTGCTGGGTGAAGCTAGCAATAAAACTACTGGTCTGCAATGTGTTCATAACATCATTTCTAATATTAGACACAAAACCTTAATAGCCTCTGTGTCTGTTTAGTGTGGAGTGAGAATTTAAGAATTTTTCATCCAAAGTGATTCTATTTACTTATTTAAAAAAATAGTTTTGACTTATTTAGATTGCTTAATACTTGATTCCCAGGAGAGCTGGCTAAATGAGGTTATCATATTTGCTTAAAAAATAAATCTACAGCCGAAACCGGTTTGGCTCAGTGGATCAAGCGTTGGTCTGCGGACTGAAAGGTCCCAGGTTCGATTCCAGTCAAGGACATGTACCTTGGTTGCGGGCACATCCCCAGTAGGGGGTGTGCAAGAGGCAGCTGATCGATGATTCTCTCTCATCGATGTTTCTAGCTCTTTATCCCTCTCTCTTCCTCTCTGTAAAAAATCAATAAAATATAGTTTAAAAAAAATAAATCTACAGCCCTAAATAGTTTTGTTTAGTGGATAGTGTGTCAGCCTGTGGATTGAAGAGTACTGAGTTCAATTCCTGTTAAGGGCACATGCCCAGGTTGCGGGCTCACTCCCCAGTAGGGGGCAGGAGGCAGCAGATCAATGATTTTCATCATTGATGTTTCTGTCTCTCTCCCTTCCTCTCTGAAATCAATAAAAATATTTTTAAATAAATAAATTTACATATTATTGAATGAAAGTAATTGGTTATGAAATTATAATCTGAGATAGGCTCTTAATATATTCTCTGTTACAGGTGCTGTACTAGTTGCTTTGAGTCTCTTATTCAAATCTGTTTTGGGAGCTGTAGGTACTGATATCAGTAAAGAGCTAGGCCTCCAAGGCATGTGTTAGAGCCTTTGTCACTGCACCCCTGGTTAGAGGTGCAGGCCGCAGTCCTGGCAGAGCCTCGTGCTGGGGCAGTGCTCTCTGCCCGTGACCTGTTAGACACCTGAGGCCGTGCTGCAGGCCTGGCTCTCCCTCCGGGGCGCTGAGGGAGTGACGGCAGAGCTCTCGGACTAGGGCGGGGAACGTGGAACGTGGCTTCTGGAAGACGTGTCTAGGTTTTTGTCACGGACAGAAACACACTGAGGGAAAGGCTGCTGGGAGTGTTAGCTCTGGCTGTGCGGTGGCTCAGTCACTCTGTGCCTCATGCTCCTCCCCGTTTGTGCTGCAGTCCTTCGCGGACCTGGCACACCGGCCGCTGCTGGTGGACCTCACGGTGGAGGAGGGCCAGAGGCTGAAGGTGATCTACGGGTCCTCCGCCGGCTTCCATGCGGTGGACGTGGATTCGGGATCCGTCTATGACATTTACCTGCCGACACACGTAAGAAAGAGCCCGCTCTGTGGTTGGCTGGCTGCTTCGTTCTGTCCTGGCTCTCTTTACTCTGCTTAGTCAACTAACACACAGGGACTCCTCCTTCCCTGGCGTGGGGGTGAGTATCTAGGTGGCGCGCCGGGTCACAGCCCGCTCGGGGACACGTCGCCACGCCCGCTCTGCAGCCCGCGGTGACTAACGGGGCGGGCGGGGCAGTCGCTGGTGGTCAGAACACCCTGGAAGGGAAGTGCTTTGAGGAATCATTTCTTAAGTGGAGCCCACAATCTTCATGTGATCCAGGGACCTCAGAGCATGGGAACTCACAGTCTGTGACCTGGAAAAGTAGACTGGGCTAGAGGTTGCAGGGGTTTCCCCAAATGTGACCCAGCTGCTGGGTTTGTCACCAGGAGTGTGAGCCCGTGCGTTCTCCGAGCCCTTCCGCAGGGACGGCAGTGCCACGACCCTCTGCCCCGTGTCCCCGCAGATCCAGTGCAGCATCAAGCCCCACGCCATCATCATCCTGCCCAACACGGACGGCATGGAGCTGCTGGTGTGCTACGAGGACGAGGGCGTCTACGTGAACACTTACGGCCGCATCACCAAGGACGTGGTGCTGCAGTGGGGCGAGATGCCCACCTCCGTCGGTGCGTGCGCCGGGGCGGCGGGCGGCGGGCGGCGGGCGCCTGCCCGGGGCGGCGGCAGCCGGGGAGTAGCGCGCTCTCGGAGACTGTATGTGTCCATCAGCAGAGTGGTTGGTGTGCACAGTGGGAGTTAGACTGTAGACTGCTATAGGACAAAATCCAAATAATGATTTAACACAGTTTAAAACTCTTGTTGACAGTCTCTCATTTCATCCTTAAGCCCTCCAGGGGAAGTGGGCCGTGCGGGCTGACTGGGAAGAGGGGAGGCAGGCGGCGTCCCGGCCAAGACGCCAGGAGCTCGGCCTCTGTTCTGGGAGCGCCCACGCCGAGGCAGGGCAGGCGCCGGCCTTCTCGTGGTGCTTGGGCTCCGACTGCCCTGGAGGCGCTGCCTCGCCCTCAGCCAGCTGCCGCCTCCTCGGGCGGTCCGGAGGGCAGCATCGGGCCATCACCTGTGTCCTCCTCGGGCCTCAGGACAGGCCTCAGGGAGACGAATAGATTCAGCCATCGAGTCAAACAGCTCCCAGGATAGGCCGGAGCTGGCAGAGGCAGAGCTCCTGAAAGCAAAGCTCGTAAATGCTGGTCGGTCAGGGGCTCGTGCGTGTGTGCATGCGTGCACGTGTTACATAAGCAGCCTCTTTTAAAGGCTGTTTCCTCTGCTTAACAAGAGGTGTTTTTGCCTCCAAAGCTTACATTCGGTCCAACCAGACGATGGGCTGGGGCGAGAAGGCCATAGAGATCCGGTCCGTGGAGACGGGCCACCTGGACGGCGTGTTCATGCACAAAAGGGCCCAGAGGCTGAAGTTCCTGTGCGAGCGCAACGACAAGGTACGGCCGCGCCGCGCCCCACCGCGCCCCGCAGCACCGCTGCTCCCGGCGAAGCTGCGCTGGGCTTGATAGGCTCCCACGTGGGGCAGCAGGAACTCTCAGGCGTGGATTTGTAGACACGTTTACAAGCCTCCCACACGAGCCCTAGCGCACCGAGCCCAGTGCAGAGCCTGCCTTTCCCACAGCCGACCACGCCCTCGTCCTGCCGTCCTCGTCCTGAGGCCCAGGCGGCCTCCCGGCCGGCTTCGGGGCGGCAGCCATGGCCAGGGCGTGGGACAGCAAGGCAGGGGTCTCCCCAAGCCAGCCCTCCCTGCTGGTCCCTCGGGAAGGCCCGGCACCCAGGCGGCCAGCGGCACCTGTGCCGGCTTCTGAGGGAAGGGGAGGTCGGATGCGACAGAAGCTGTCGGTCCTCAGCAGCCCTCACGCCCCTCCCTTAGCCTGCGGCTGAAGGCCATCCCCCCAGCGTTTTCCTGGAGAGCCCGCATGGCTCAGGCCCGCCTGGGACCTGCCAGCTCTCTGGCTTGTGTGTCCCACGTGTGTTTAATGTGGCTGAAAGTTTAACCTGCTTTGAACTTCCGATAAACAATTTTATCACTCATGATGGCATGTCCTCAAAGTTTATAAAAGGCACAAACTGAGTAACTTTATAGTCAGGAAATAAGTACATTTCAGCTTAATTTTTTTTAAAGAGAAAAACTGCTTGCTGAGGAGTCCTCCCCCGTTGTCCATTGAGCTTTCTTTATGTTTAATCATACATGAGCGTTTATTCCAATAATGCCAGCACCAGGGCATCTAGAAAAATCTGCTCTACTCCTTCCCAGAGCAGCCACTCCTGTCGGGTGAAGGACAGATTACGTGGGGAAGCGGGTGTCACAGGCCCGGGGGGGGGGAGGGGGGGGGAAGGTTAGGGTTGCAGGCCAGGCAGCTGGGGGTCGAGACGGGCAGGCGCTTCCGGGACCGGGTGGTTTCAGCAGCAAGGCTGTTCATCGCTTGATGACAGGCAGTTCTCGGAAAAGGGGGTGGACAGCCTGCGTTCCAAGTTCCCTTGTGTCCCGGCGCACGGCTCTCAGCCAGGCTGGCGAGTGCTTCCCCTCCTCCTCCTCCTCCTCCTCCTCCTCCTCCTCCTCACTGAGGGACTCCAGCCGAACGGGGAGCCCCTGAATCCCACTCAGCCCCGTTCTCCGCGGGGCCACGCCTGTGCCGTGTCCCGGCAGCTCGGAAATGGAGCCGCCCGGAGCTTCCCGCACGCTGTCTTAGGAGGGGTGCCCAAAGATGCGCTAGGTCTTATTTTCAGGGGATGTATTATGTTTCCATGAAGTAGGTCTTATTTTCGGGGAAACGCGGTAGTTGCAGTACACGTTGGCGCAGATGGCCACTGCTTGTAAAGGAGACTTGGCATTCTCCCAGCTTTCCGGAGAAGGCCCTTGGGGTCCCCCTCCCGTGGGCGGGCGGCGGCCGGCCTGGAGCCCTCGGCGGGCTCTGCTCTGACCCTCCTCTCTCGCTCACAGGTGTTCTTTGCTTCTGTGCGGTCGGGCGGCAGCAGCCAGGTCTACTTCATGACGCTGGGCAGGACCTCCCTCCTGAGCTGGTGAGCCGCCGCCGCCGCCGCCTCTTCAGACCGAGGGCTCGGCAGCTCGGCCGGAGCCGCGTGCCCGGAGCAGGACGCCGGCGGCAGCACCGGACCCCGCGAGGACCCGCGGCTCTCCTCCTTCCTGCTCTCCCCACCAGTGTGTCCCCAACCTTTTTAAACTTCTTCTTTAAAAATAAATCAGGCTGCAATGCAGCTGGTGCTGTTCAGACTCTACCATCAGGTGCTATAGTGTTTGGGATCGAGCCTCAGACCAGACCAGACAGCAGACACCTTTCCTCCGGCAGAACCCCGCCGATGACTTGGGGTCCGGGCGGCGGCGCCGGGCGGGCACGGTGGCCAGTGGGTCGCAATGAGCAGGTTGCAGAAGCGAGAGCGGATTTGCTAGAGTAACATTAACAATGTATTTAATTGACCTTTTTGTAATGTGACAATATGTGGATGGAGAGGAAGGGCAGGTGTAAGAAGTTAATATTTATAAAATGTGAAGACAGTGACTAGGTAACTTTTGTGGGTGGGTCTGGGGAGGCGGGCGGGTGGGTAAAGGATCCCATTTTGTTTCTTTGCATATTTTGTTGGTTTCGCCGAGAGCTCAGTCATTTTTCTGTGTGCCAGGTTTTGCCTGCATCATGTGCAGATGGTTCTGGAAAAGAAAAAGGAAATGTGTGCTTCCGTGTCGCGGCCAGAACTTCGGTGTGACGGCCAGCGCTGCCCCCCGAAGGCTGGTTCTGTTAAACCCAGCTGTGTAAAGCGGCAGCTTTGCCCGTCTGCACTTGCAGAGGAAAAAATGTTGTCAACCACATGTTTGTTGTTTTCCTACCTCATTGTTTTTAATGCATTAAGAGGTGGTTTAGTGTCTATGGTTTTGGAGGAAAACATTAATGCTTAACTTAATCTTAATACAAAAACGATCAGGGTGAAGTCTGGCTGACCGTGGGCACAGGTGTCAGCAGGCTCCGCGGCGCTCCGTGGGGGCGGCTGGCCCGGACCAGCGCCGCCCTGTGCAGGGGGCGGGTAGCAGACGGGCGTCAGCTGAGACGGGCACCCCGGCTGTCCGGGCTGCAGGCCTCCGGTGGGGCTCCGCCGCTAAGAGACACAAGTGCTGGCCCCGGTTCGAGACGTGGTCATCCTGCTGTGCGTGAGGCGTTGGTGCATGGCAGAGCCCGGCTTCTGTTCGCTCACTCTCCTGTCTCTGTCTGTTAAACCAGCTTCACTCCGTGAGCGTGTTCATGACAAATCTTCTGTTCCCGGCTTCTGTCACTGCGCCTCTGAGGGTGTCAGCGGAAAAGGGCCACGCTCGGCCGTGGTCCTGCCCGTGGCCGCCGGCACCGCAGGCGATCCGCAGGCTGCGGAGCTAACCCGCCGACGCCCGGGTTTGAGCGGAACAGACTTGAATTCGTTGCTGGGCCTCGGGTACGAGCTCAGCTGGCCACTGTCCCTGCGGGTGGGTTGGTGTGACCCTCCGGCCTTGGGGTCACCGCCTGGACCTTGTCAGCCAGACTTGCTACAGCTTGAAACAGGTGCCCAATTGGGTTTCTCCATAAAAGATTGTGAGCTGTTAGAACTGCATTCTTCTAGAGAAGGAATGACTTTGTTCCTTTAAAGGGGGATTCACAGAAGTGCCAAGATGGCAGAATTACAAAGGAAAGCAGTATTATACGCTCCCGTCAGAGGCGGAGCCTGCACACCGGCGCGTGCGGCGGTGCTCCCTGCGCTCTCGGCACGAGTTGTGTGGAGAGGATGTTTACAAAAAGGGGTTTGCTACACTAACATGCATCACATATTTATGGGTTATTTTTAATTGACTTTTTTAATGGGTTATTTAGGTTTTTGCCCTAGTTGTAGTTCACTTTTGGTGATCCATAATCCCTAATTTTGCCAGTTATCAGTGTGCTCAACGGTAACCGCCTGACCGGCCCCAGCGGATCCGTCCGCCAGCCGCACAGCCGCGCGGGCCCGGCGCAGCCCTCTCCCGCCTAACTTCTGTGAATTATGGAAATTACTGTTGTTCCCCATTTTTTCTATTAAATAAAGTAAAAATGACACCTATTTTCAAATGTATTCTGTTCTTTCAGAATGTTTTCTTCCCATAAGGACCCATATCTCATGCGCACCTTCGCCCGCGCCCGCGCCCAGCAGGCTGCCCAGCGTCCCCAGCATGGCCTGGGAAGTCGCAAATACTTGTTCAAAGATCTGGAATGAAATTGGTCATGAGCTCTCAAGCACCACGTTTTTAAAGACAAAAAGGAGTGAAGCTGGTCCTTGAGGAAAGAACGGTGCTGCTTTGCAAGTCTGAGTTGGGTCAGAAAGTGGAGAGCACGTTGTCTGCTCCTCCCAGGGCAGCCACAGCAGCCCCTTCCCAAGGGGCACGGCCGTAATGACCGTCTGACCGCTCCGGGGTCCCCCGGGTCGGCAGGAATGACCCTGGATGCGTCCAGGCCCTGCCCTTGCCTTCCGCACTTCGCCCAAACCTCGGGTTAGACGGGTGGTGCGCTGTTGTCAGTTAAATGTTAGTAAACCAGCTCCTTTGCACTTCATCCTAGAAATGTTACGTCTGGGAGCTGAAAATAAAACTAGCCGGGCCACGTGAGTATGGGTTTTTTTTTTCTGCGGTGATGGTTGAGGGTAACTCAGTGCATGCTGGCGGTGGGCACCGTTCCTGCTGGGCCCACTCCTGCATTGCTGAGAGCCACCTGCAGGAAGGAGCGGGGAAGGCGGCCAGCACTGACCTCGGCGCCACTGGTGTCATCTGAAGGGGAGCAGCATTGCTGTCTGCTGCCTCAGACCACTGTCCCCACGGGCCGGGGCCGCCACTGCGCCCTTTGTGAAGGCCTTTGATTCCAAGACTTCCTCCCGGTTTGCTCAGTACAAGGAATTTGCTTTTTTGTTATTGTTAGGGCGGGGGTGGGTATTTAAATTTTTTTTTAATTTCTTTATTACGGTATCACATATTTGTCCTCATCCCCCGATTCCCATCCCAAATCCCTCCCCACGTATGAATCCACCCCTCTGTTGTCCATGACCACTGGTTAGGCTTATATGCATGCATACAAGTCCTTTGGTTGATCTCTCCCTCTTTCCCCCACCCTCCCCTACCTTCCCTCTGAGGTCTGACAGTCTGATCGATGCTTCCCTGTCTCTGGGTCTGTTTTTAGTCATCAGTTTATGTTGTTCATTATTTCCCCTAGATGAATGGGATCATGTGATACAAGAAATACACTTATAAGAACCAAAATGAGACAAGCAATAATGGTTATGCTGAGAAGCAAATGAATCAGTCAGTAGTGAGTTTCATTCCGGCCAACAGTTCTTTTGAGTCCCAATTTCAATGTCAAACAGTTCCTTATGTGTACATCTCAGCAATGATATTTCAGTTCTGGATGGTGGTAATGCAGGTCCGACCCTCTCTGGCTTGGTCCTGGGCAACCTGCAGCGACACACAGCTGCTGACTGCTAGTATGACGAGGCATCGTCATCATCTTCCATCTCTG
Source organism: Vespertilio murinus (assembly GCA_963924515.1). NCBI lineage: Eukaryota > Metazoa > Chordata > Mammalia > Chiroptera > Vespertilionidae > Vespertilio > Vespertilio murinus. The sequence continues at coordinate 7,085,306 of OZ004713.1, forward strand.
ATCTGTTTCTCTTCTGTCTTCATGGCTGGAGCAGTCCTGTCACTTCCTCTCTGTTGCCAGAATCCACATGGTCTTGGAATTGTTTTTTGAAAATATACAAACATATTCTCAACCAAAATTTAATAAAGGAATCTTTTCTATATAATTTATTTGGGATCCTTTTTATTTATGCCCAAACGATTTTCCTTTGTCTTGTTTAGATACCATGTGTGTTTTCCATGGGTGTCTTGCGGTTAGCATTACAAATGAAAGTTAATTTTCTAAAGTAAAAATTTTCTAAACTTACAGGATATTTTTTCCTTACAGGATAGTCTACTACTATCCCCCCTTTTTTAAATTTAAATAGTAGAGGCTTTTGGAAATTTTATAATGTAGTCTTGATAGCTTTTAAATTTTAATTTTTTGCACTAAAATATGACTGCTATAGGTTCATTATTATGTAATTTTATCATGAGATTAACTACCAATAAAAATTTTAGCTAACACTTTAGGCACAGCTTTTTGTCCAGTACAATTAATTTTTCTAGAATATTCGCTTATTTCAATTAGCCAATTTAAATTAATCTGAAAACTTGACTACTATTTTACTGTCAAATTTAATATTCTAACAGCCATCTTATTTTACTCTGTAAATATTAGTGGAAAGGATTATTTGCCTTCTTGAGTGGGCCCTGAGCATTCCTGGTACTAGGTTGGATTTAGGTATCAAAAACCCACTTTTCCACACCAATGTTGTGGGGTCGAACCTTGACCCCGGAGGCTGATGATTAATTAAAAGCAGGCAAAGATTTATTGAAATATCTGGCCAGGGCAGCCGCAAGAGCAATACATACAGGCGGGCTCCATACGACTGCGCCATTCCAGGTGTAGGCAAGTCTTTTTATATATATATATATTTTATTGATTTTTTACAGAGAGGAAGAGAGAGGGATAGAGAGTTAGAAACATCGATGAGAGAGAATCATCCATCAGCTGCCTCTTGCTCTCCCCCTACTGGGGATGTGCCCGCAACCAAGGTACATGCCCTAGACCGGAATTGAACCTGGGACCTTTCAGTCCGAAGGCTGACGCTCTATCCATTGAGCCAAACCTGTTTTGGCAAGGCAAGTCTTTTTAAAGGCCTAAACCACAAGAATTTTCCTTTGTTTCTAAATCTTAAAGACAGGATGGCCCGCAGGGTTGGTTCCCAGTAACATCCTGCTGGACATTGGAATGTGGCCCTATCTTGTGATAGCTGATAATACAGAAGCAGAGCTCAGTGGTTAGTCTCTAAAGGTTATCTACAGTTTCTATCCTTGAAGTTACTGAATCAGTGGGAATCAATCTCCTGTGGCCCTGGTCCCAGGCAAAGGTAAATTGCCTTAGCCTCCAGTCTCCACCTGGAAACTGAGGTAAGTAGCCTGTGTTTTAATCAGATGCAGGGACCAGAAAGAAAAAAAGGGTTAGAATTTAAACAGCATTCTTTATCAAAGTATGATTGCTACCATATTTCACCATGAATACAAGACAACTCAAACAAGTCTTGTTGCAGTGAGAAATCTGAATGTGATGATCCAGCTTATAAAATTCTCACTCCTGGTTTGGTCTAAGTCATAAAATGTTGAGCGCACTGACAGAGGCTCTGGGGGGACCTGCATCAAGTTTGGACAAGCGCTTCCGCTCCTTAAACTTGTGTGGAAGTTGGACATAACTTCAAACCTCAGAAGCCAATGTTCAGCAACTATTTTGGCAATAAATTATACTAAATTCTTTTTTTTAAATATATTTAGTTGATTTTTTACAGAGAGGAAGGGAGAGAGATAGAGAGTTAGAAACATCGATGAGAGAGAGTCATCGATCAGCTGCCTCCTGCACACCCCCTACTGGGGATGTGCCCGCAACCAAGGTACATGCCCTTGACCAGAATCAAACCCGGGACCTTTCAGTCCGCAGGCCAACACTATCCATTGAGCCAAACCGGTTTTGGCGATACTAAATTCTTCTAGCAGTTTTGAGATCTAATTTGCATACCATACAATTCATCCATTTAAAGTAGTTTAGTGGCCTTGAATCGTTTTGTTATCCCAAGAAGTCTTCCACACCCATTTGCCATTATCCCCTCCTACCCCAACTTCGCATCCTAGTAACTAAGCAACCTCTAGTCTTTCTCTCAAAAGGGACTTGCCTCTGGGCATCTCCTGTGGGTGGAGTCACACTGCATCCCGGTGACTGGCGTGTTTGTGATGGGTTCGCAGGGGCTGTGGATGGCCTAGCACTTGGTTTCTTTGCATGGCCATCCTTGGTCCGAACCTCAGTCCCTGCCGCCCTCCTTCACCCCAGGACCAGCTGCTCTTGGCAGCCTGGTCCCAGCCTCAAATGGAAGCCAGGGAGTGGACCTTTGGAGAGTGAGCGGTTCCAGAGCCGGCTTCCTGCTGAGAGGTGTTCCCCTCTGAGCTTAGCAACTCCGTGGTTCCCCTCCTCCCAAGAGGTGGATGCTAAACACGGGCTCATTCCAGGTCGGGGGTGGGAGTCCAGTTTTGAACTGGAGACTGTTCCGGAAGCTCGCCTGCTCGCGGAGAGCAAGCCCCTAGTACCCAGGAAGTTGGGGTCTGTGAGCATTCTCCCTGATATTTGAGGCCTGGGTCACTCACTGAAGTGTACTCACCCCATGAGAGCAAGGCCTGCTGAGCCAGGCCGTTTTATCCAGGGCAAGTCAGTACTTACAGCAGCCACATTTCAGAAGCCTCCAGGGCATTTCCTCAGCGCTGCCTCCTGGAAGGCCACCTGGTGTCTCCTCTTGGTGGGAGCCTGGTTGAGTAAATGTGAGTGCTGGGCCAAAACCGGCGTGGCTCAGTGATGGAGCATCGGTCTGCAGACTGAAAGGTCCCAGGTTCGATTCCGGTCAAGGGCATGTACCTTGGTTGCGGGCACATCCCCGTTGGGTGTGCAGGAGGCAGCTGGTGGATGTTTCTCTCTCATCGATGTTTCTAGCTCTCTCCCTTCCTCTCTGTAAAAAATCAATTAAAAAAAAAAATATATATATATATATATATATTTTTTTTTTTAAGTGTGAGTGCTGGTGGACTCCTGGTTTCTTTTTCGTCCATATACCAAGTTAAGCAACCACAGTGCTGAGTGGTCCTGAGGGGCTGGCTCCTCAGAGGAGATGCAGGGGACCACCTAGTGGGGGTGGGGGGGCTTGAAAGTGTGCTCAGGCTTGGCCCATGGGGACAGATGGAGCTTCTGAGCTGAAACCACAGGTGGCTTCCTGGGAGTGAGAGGTGAGCAGTGGGGCTCTGCCAGACCAGGCTCGGCTGGGGACCCACTGGGAAGACCTCAAACAAATTCCCGTGAAGACTGATTCAAAGAAAAGGTAATAAGAAAATTAGAATTCTATAAACTAAGGATTCAATGAATTGTCCTAGTCTGAGGTTCCCAACAAGAGACAACAAAGGTCACCACATAATACTAAAGGGATCAGTCCAACAAGAGGATATAACCCTGGTAAACATATGCACCCAAAATAGGTGCACCTAAATATATTTTTAAAATTCTAGTGAACTTTAAGGGAGAAATGGACAACCATACAGTCACAGTAGAGGACTTTAACACCCCCCTGACTCCACTGGATAAAACTAAAAGACAAAAACTTAGCAAGGAAACTGACTAAAGGACACACTGGCTCAGAGGATTCAACTGACATTTATAGAACGTTTCACCCCAAAGCTGCAGAATATACATTCTTCTCCAGTGCATGTGGAACATTCACAGAGATAGATCACATGTTAGGACACAAAACAAACCTCTACAAGAAGATGGAAATCGTATCAAGCATCTTCTCAGATCACAGTAGAAATCAACTACAGTAGAAACACCCCGAACCATTTAAACACGGAAGCTAGATAGCATGTTATTAAACAATGAATTGGTTACCATTGAGATCAAGAAAAATAAAGAACTTCCTGGAAACAAATGAAATGAAGGTACAACAACCCCAAATCTCTGGGACACAGCAAAAGCAGTCCTAGAGTCATAGGTCTACGTCAAAATACAAGAAAAGTCAACTTAAAGAACTAGAAAGAGAACAAGAAAATCTCAGAGTAAATAGAAAGAATGAAATAATATTAGAGCAGAAATAAATAACAGAGATGAAAAAAACTATACAAAAAAAAATCAATGAAACCAAGAGCTGGTTCTTTGAAAGGATAAGTAATTTTATGCACTAGTTTATCCATTCAATAAATATTTATAAACTGCTGTACATCACCCAAGCCTCTGTCTCTGCCAAGATTACTATAAAGGGTAAGGAGGAGGATCTCATTGTAGCTCAGATTCCAGAAGGAGGCTATGGCAGATGCAGACGCCATGGCAGCCTCCCCAGAGAATGGGGCCGAGGCCAGGGCTGCAGCGCAGGCCTGAGGAGAGTGAAGCGCCCAGGTGTGGACTCCTCACTGCGCCTGGCTCTCAAAGGGCCTTTTCAGCAGGCCGCTGCCTTTCTCCAGTATGCCGGGCTCTGGTGGTCTGAGGCAGGCCGGAGAACTTGATCCCCCAGGCATCCAGGGGGCCTGTCACACTCTGAGAGCCACTGTTCTGCAAGCATTGTTAGTAAAACTGAAAGAGGAGGACACAGCCGGCAGCTCACCAGGGGGAGAGTCCTTGGGGAGCAACCAACCCTGCTGACACCTTCATCTTGGACTTCAGTCTCCGGAACTGTGACCATCGCTGTTGTTTAAGTCACTCAGTCTGTGGCCTTTTGTGATGGCAGCTTGAGCAGAATAATGCAGGGCACAGCCACGTGGCAGGTGAGTGCCCTGAGGCTGGGATGGAAGAATTGAGGGGAGACTTACTCAGCTCCCACAGGTGACTCCTGCGCTCTCCCTCTGAGGACCGGGGTGCCGTGGAGACAGTGAAGAGCCGAGGGCCGCGCTTGTCTCCCGGGCCGAAGACGAGGCCTATCCTGTTCGGAGGCTGCTTTCATTCTTGTTTTTGATATTTTGTCCTCTGCCATGATTTTTCATTTTGCTTTGCATTTCTAGGAATTGCTTTTTAAATTTATGCTTTATAATTATGTAAAGTATTACCTCGTTTTAAAGTCAAAGCTAAAAAAAAAAAAATTCTCAGCAAATCCAAGCTCCCATCCCTCTATCTGGGTTATTTTCCTTTATCAGAAACTATGTTTTGGTTTTTGATTTTTGGTTTATCCTTCTGTGTAAAACATATGTGTATTTTACATGTATACATGCACACGTGTTTGTATTCCCCTTGCCCTTTTTCCCACCTGGCCCTTTTCGTTTACCACACAGATCACTTCATAGCTTCCTGTAAAGATATTCTGCATCCCCTTTTAAATACAGCTTTACTGAGAAATAGTTTACACCCATAAAATTCACCCCTCTGAAAGCTACAGTTCACTGAGTATATTTTAGTATATTTATAGGCCTGCTGGCATCGCACAAGCCAGGTTTAGAGTGCTCCCTGTCCCAGCGAGAGGTCTCGTTCTCGGTGTGCGTGCCCTCCGCTTCCTTAGCCAGCCCAGAGTCCCTCTGTGAGGCGCCGTGCACAGTGCATTTGTTTTTGCAGCATCTTCAGAGCAGATTCCAACTAGGAGGGTTTCTGAGACACAGCGCCCAGGCCCCTGCACAGCTGGTGCCGTTTGCATGCCCGCCAATGGCATGTGAACGCACATTTCCCCACGGCCGCGCAGCAGAGGTGATGGTTACACTTGGAAATGGTGTCTCAATATAGTTGTAGTTCGCATTCCCTTTCACATAAAGAATTGAACTTTGTTCAAGTTTAAGATTCATTTGCATTTTTCTGTGATGTGTCGGCTCTGTGTCTTGCCCATTTCTCTATTTCTTTCTTCACTGTTTTTAGAATCATTTTATAGATTAGAGATACTTTTTTGTATTATAAGTTATAAATATTTTCTCAGTTATTTATCTAATGTCCTAAAATTGTGTTTTTACACTGGATAAAGCATTTTGTTTTTATACAGTCAACAAGCTAAACCTCAAGTCAGGGAAACTTCCCAGTCCTGTTTCTAGAGTGATTTATTTGCTCATGTTTGCTTTTAGTATTGGTATGGCTTCTTTCCTTTCCTCCTTACATTTTATTTTCTGCTTGTTTGAATGTGTGCTGATGTGCAGTATGAGGAATGAGTCTGTTTTTTTATCTCATTTATGTTTGGTTATCAAATACCCCAGAACACATATTTAAAAACCCAGTTTGTCCCTACAGATTTGCATTGACCTCTTTATCATATGCTAAATTTGCACATGTACATTGAGACTATTTCTGGATTTTTCTGTTTTGTGCCATTAGTCTGTGTATTCGCTCACAACCTCACTGTTTTAATGATGGAGACTTCATAGTTTGTTAAGATGCTGTTTTTCATAATTGATCAATTTTAATGGTTTATTGACTGCTTGTTAAGAAAAGCAAGGCTTTGCTGAGCTGGCCCCTCCCTCCTCCTCTCTCCCCGGGGTGCTGGATCCCCAGACCAGTCAGGTTTCAGCACCCACAGGAAGGAGCCAGCTCGCTCTCCCCGCTCCCCTCCCGCAAGTCTCTCCACTCCCCACCCCCAGCCCTCGGGTTGGGAGGGAGCAGGACCCAGCCTGTCAGCTGTGCGGCAGCTCGGTCCAGGCCAAGGAAGATCCCCTGACACTGCGTGTCCCACACACTGGCTGTGGGGACGGGAGTCGATGGCCCGGGTCTGACCAGGCAGCACACAGGACGCCTGGCTTTCATTCCGAGGCCTTCACGCAGGAAACCCACTCGGCCGCCCGTCCCCATGCCGTGCTGCGGGAAAGCATGCCCGTGAGGCTCGCTGCCCACCCACACGCCTGCCTTCCCGGCTGCGGGGCGGCTGCGGGCGGGGAGCTGAGCTGCTCCCGTCCCAGGGGCTGACCAGGCAACCCGATCCCCTCTTTGCTCAAGAAACTCAAGTCAAATTTGACAGTCAGTCTCCGTAATGATATCCGTCTCTACGGTCAGTATATCCACTTCCTCCCTTCTCCGCTCACGGTTAATTTTACTTACTACATCTGTTGGTAACCCTCAAACCTGTTTTAGGCATGGTCAAGGCCAAATGTGTCTCCCGGGGCACGTGGCCGAGGAAGCCCTCCTGACGGTCATCAGGCCAAGTCCGCAGGACCCCCCACGGGACCAGTTCCCGGACGCAGGCCGCGGAAGCGGCGGGAGGACTGTAAGGGGATGTTGCCTAAAAACCACTGCATGTCCTGGTGCCCGTGACACGTTTGGTGGCAAAGAGAAAGGGGACCACAGTGTTGCAGTTCCATTTCTGGGGGATGGGACTCCATGTAGCTAAGAGAATAGTTTAGACAAGTCTTACTGCAGAATGCAAGTTCATCATCAGAGGGGCTGGCTGTCGCGGGCCCCTGACCGTGTTGCCACACCCAGCATGCTCCCTCCATGCTTAGGAAGTGTCCCGGCCGGTGTCTTAAAGTGACAGTGTAGCTCTGGCCTAGAGGCCAGGGAGGCCAGGAGTGAGGAGCAGGCTTTGGAGCTAGGTCTGCAGCAACAACATCAACAGTCCTTTTCCGTATCGTTCATATTGAGTTACTAGAGGCCCGGTGCATGAAATTAATGCCTGGGTGGGGTCCGTAGGCCTGGCTGGCCATCAGAGCTGATTGGGGCTGTCTTACCCAGTCCTGATGGGGGCTGGGCCGATTGGGGCCTGCCAGCGGGGCTGAGGGACGGGGAAGGATCACATGAGGTTGGCTGTAGGAGCGCATTGATCACTGGGGGGAAGCTCCAGTGTTGGGCATCTGCCCCCTGGTGGTCAGAGTGTGTCATAGTGACTGGTCAGCTGGTCATTCCAGTTGTTTGGTCATAAGGTCACGTAGGCTCTTATATATATATATATATTTAAACCACTTCGTACAGGACATTAAATCATGAGAAATGGAGGTTGGGGAGAACTACACTAGGGTATTAGTTAAATAAGTTATGCTGAAATACTACAAAACCAACGAAGCTGAATTATACAAAAATGTTTAACAATAGTCCTGCTGTTTTAAGCACTTACAAATTTGGAATACTAAATATTTATTTTTTTTCTTTTTGTTTTAATCAACATTTCCCACCGTCGGTTAGACACACTGAAAAATCATTAAAGTTTGGCACTCTGACTTATAAAGAACTAAATAAGTCGAAAAGAAACTTAACGATGGTCTTTTGTAAATGTGCAGATTTGTATTTCTGTCTCTGAAGCCCGAAGCAGCGCGAACACTAAGGCACGCGTGCTGTCTGCTGACCAGTGGAGTCTCCGAGTGTGTGCCCGCGGTGCCGGTGCGCAAGCACAGCCTGCTGTCTGCGCCACGGGAGGAGCCAGGCACGTTCCCAGAGCTGTCTGTGGGTTGTTCTGTTCCCCACGCTTCCTGCCTTTGGCATACGGAATTTTTAATGTGGGAGGGAAACACCTTTACATGTCCTGGTGGGAAGGGTCTGAGGCCCTTGGTCCTTCTGAGCAGAGCTGATAGGGTCAGGTCCACGCCCCCATTCCACCCCTCCTCTGCCCGGGCGTGACGGAGCAGGTGCCTGCCACTTGCAGGTGGGCAATCAGGACGGGTTGTGGGCGGGTTTGCTAGAACTTTCTAAGAAGTGTCTTTACTTTGAGCAAGAGCTGCAGGAGGAGGCAACTGCTCTGCTCCCTGGAGGCCCAGGCAGCAGGAAGAGGCCCAGAGAGCAGGGAGAGGCCCAGAGAGCAGGAAGAGACCGGGCAGCAGGGGGGAGGCCAGGGAGCAGCAAGGAGAAGCCGGGCAGCAGGGGGGAGGCCAGGAAGCAGCAAGGGGGGAGGCCAGGGAGCAGCAAGGGGGGAGGCCAGGGAGCAGCAAGGAGAGGCTGGGCAGCAGGGGGGAGGCCGGGAAGCAGGGGGGAGGCTGGGCAGCAGGGGGGAGGCCAGGGAGCAGCAAGGGGGGAGGCCAGGGAGCAGCAGGGGGGAGGCCAGGGAGCAGCAGGGGAGAGGCTGGGCAGCAGGGAAGAGGCTGGGCAGCAGGGGAGAGGCTGGGCAGCAGGGGGAGGCCAGGGAGCAGCAGGGGAGAGGCTGGGCAGCAGGGGGAGGCCGGGCAGCAGGGGGGAGGCCAGGGAGCAGGGGAGAGGCTGGGCAGCAGGGGGAGGCCAGGGAGCAGCAGGGGAGAGGCTGGGCAGCAGGGAGAGGCCGGGCAGCAGGGGGAGGCCGGGCAGCAAGGGGAGGCCAGGGAGCAGCAGGGGGAGGCCGGGCAGCAGGGGAGAGGCACAGGATCAGGATGGGGGCTGCAGGAAACATGACAGACACCCAGCACCTGTCCTCAAGTTCCAGCCAGTGCCAAGCGGGGTTTCTGCCTCCTTCCTGCTCCGACAGACACAGGCTCCTGTGAAATCTTGGCTGATGCTGGCCCTGTGCAAGGCTCCCCTCCGGCCGCCAGCCCTGGGAGCCGCAAGCTCTCTTGAAGTGAGCCAGGAAGCAGAGGGCCGAGTCTCTTCCCTGTGAGCAGTGTGGGTCCCCAGTGCAGCCGCCTGCCCGTCTGCGGCTGGCCAGCCCCGGCCCGGCCCGCTGCCCCCGGGCCGGCCTCCCATCCCGCACGCGGGGCGGAGAAAGTGCTTGTCCTGATGCCTGACGGCATGGGCCTACCTAGCAGTTAAATCATTTTTGGATCAATCAAATGTAGCTTATTTGCATATATGTGCTTTATTTCTTGTTTTGAATTTGCATTTGATAAATGTCATAGAGACTCGTAGGTTAATGCATGGACATTTTGTAACTTTCAACATGGGTACAAGAGTGAGTTTTTTTGGGTTTGCCTGTTAATCTTAAATACAGGACTTGGTAAATTCCATCTTGCTAGTTTATGCCCATTATCCTAACTTACAAAAAAATCTCCCACTTCTGAACGGTCACTAAGTTAACTATTGATTTGTGCCGTCTGATGTTTGAGAAATAAATGTGTCTCTGGATTTAGAGGCAACCCCCAAACAAGCCCAGGAAAGGGTCCAGGAGGAAAGCGCCCTCCCTGTGGACGCAGTGAACCGGCGAGGGCTGTCGTGGAGCCGTGTCCCCCAGCGAGGCCCGAGGAGGAGAGAGAAGACAGGCCCTGCCCCAGGCCCTGGACCAGCCACAGCTGGATTGCGGGGTCTTTGGTTATAAAGCATAACCTATATATATATAGGTTATGTTTTCTTATCCTTTCAGCTATCCTGCATTTTTTTATTGAAGTCTTTCATCCACTTATATTTAAGGTTATTGGTGATAGATACTTACTTGTTGCCATTTTCCCCCTTTTACATATATTCCACATATATTCTTCTTAAACCAGCCCCTTTGACATTTCTTGCAGTGCTATTTTGTTAGTATTGAGCTCCTTCAGTCTTTTTTTTTTTTTTGTCTGTAGAGCTCTTTATTTCACCTTCAAATTAAAAGAAAATATTTGTAAATTTTATTTTTAGAGAGATGAAAGGAGAGGGAGAGAGAGAGAAACATAGATGTGAGAGAGAAACATTGATCAGCTCCTTCCTGTGTGCCACCTACTGAAAACTGAGCCACAACCACAGCATGTGCCCTGACTGGGAGTTAAAATCAGTGACTTTTTGGTACATGTGACAACACTTGATGAACTGAACCACACCAACAGGGCTAACCTTCAATTTTAAATGCTAGCCTTGCTGGATACAGTAGCCTTAGTTTCAAGTTCTTGCTTCTCACTGCTCTGAATACTTTATGCCAATCCCTTCTGGCTTGTGGTGTTTTTGTTGAGAAATTAGCTGACAGCCTTATGGGAACTTCCTTATAGGTAACTAACTGTCTCTGGCTTGCTGACATTATGATTTTTCTCTTTTCTTTAATCTTTGCCATTTTAATTATGATGTGTTTTGGTGTGGGTCTCTTTGGGTCATCTTGATTGGGACACTCTGTGCTTCATGAAGTGTGACTTTTTCTTCAACAGGTTAGGGAAGTTTTCTGCCATTATTTCTTCAAACATATTCTTTATCCCTTGTTCACTTTATTTTCCTTCTGGTACTTCTATTCTGAGGATGTTATATTTCATATTATCTCAAAGTTCCCTGGAACTATCCTTGTTCTTTTTTTATTAGTTTTTTCTTTTTTCTGCTCTGATTGGGTCTTTTGATCTACCTTGTCATCCAAATCACTAATTCAATCCTTCACTTCATCCAACCTACTTTGTTATTATTGTTGTTAATCCTCACCTGAGGGTATATTTTTCCATGGGTTTTTAGAGAGAGTAGAAGGGAGGAGGAGAGACAGAAAGCAAGAAACATAAATGTGAGAGAGTCACATTGATTGGTTGTCTCCACACATGCCCCAACTAGGGCAGGGAATCGAGCCTACAATTGAACTGCATGCCCTTGACTGGAATCAAACCTACAACCGAATAGTGTGCAGGCCGATACTATAATCACTGAGCCAAACTAACCTACTCAATTTCCTTCCAGGGTATTCTTTATATTGGATATGGTATTTTTCATGACCTACTGTGTTTGCTTGTTTTCTATGTCCCTTTTCATGCTGTTGTAGTCTTCGCTAAGTTCCTTGAGCATCCTTATAATCATTACTTTGAATTCTTTTTGATAAATTACTTGCCTCCATTTTGTTTAAAAATTTTTTTTCCTAGAGATTCCCTGTTCTTTCACATGGGGCCTGTTTCTTTGTCTTCCATTTTGGCTGTCTCTTCGCTTTTCTTTATATGTGTTAACTAGAACTGCTGCGACTCCCAGGTTTTGTGGGGCATACTTATGTTGGTGCCCTGTGGGACTTAGTGGTGCAGTCTCTGTGATTTCCTGAGCTGGTTACTCTAGGAATGTTGCTTGTGTGGATTATTTGGGCCCTCCTTTTGTAATTGGGTCTTGGTTGCCATTGGGCCATTCATGGGTGGAATTAACCCTCGGGCTGACTGACTGTGAGGCTCCACCCTGCCCACGGTGTGCAAGCTGGTAAGCAAGTGCAGTCTTGAGGTGTCTTATTGAGCTCAATGGCACAATCTTCTCAATGACCTGAACTCTGTGCCCAAGGAATGCTTTGTGTAGGTTATGTACAGCCCCTGTTGAAGTTGTGTCTTAAGTGCTGTTGGCCCTTTCATGGTGGAGTTACCCTCAGGCCGGGTGGCTAAAGGGTAAACTTTGATCACCACCTATGAGATGCTATGCAGAGGCTGCCCCTCAAAGTGGAGTTGTTCCAAGCAGGTCTGGTGTCTGCCAGAATCCCTCATTGGATATGCCACTGTATGGTTAGTTGGATCAAATTCTGGTGTGGTCTGAAGCCCACTACTGGTTGTGTTGCTTCTGGGTCTACTTGGGTTGGGTTCTGGTGCAGGTTGCTTGTGTGGGTTATTTGAGCCATTGTCAGGTGTTATGTGTAACCAGCTTTGTGCTACCTGTCTGGAGCTACCTCGGTATTCCCTGTTTGTGTTTGCATCTACTGGACCTAGGTGTGCATGGGAAGGGCCATCTGTGTAGGAGGGTTGGCTTCCTGGAGCTCTGAGCTAGGGGCAAGTCAATAATGTCCAAGGCTCCCTGAAGTCAATATTCACCTGTAAGCTGCTCTGCCTCACCTTGAGGTTGCCTGGACTTCCTCCAAAGTTCTATGACGAAAGGCTACGGAGTGGGCACAAGCAGGCTGTGCCCACAGACCCTTCCACACTGCATAAGTGCGATAGGTTGGGGGGACCAGTTCAGGGGGAAGGGGTTAGTGGGTACCCTCTTGGGGGCAATATGGTCTGGCACTCAGTGGGGAAAATGTGACCCTTACCTACTCCAGAGCCATACCATTCAGTCTCTGCCAGTCTCCAGCTCTAGCACCCTCTCCCATGCTGCCCCAGGAGGAGAGCACTACAGGTTCAGGTTGGGTATGGCCTGCTGTCCCCACTGCAGGAGCAAGCATGGCAGGATGAAGCCACCAAGACTCGGGCGAACAGACTGAGAATGCCTTCAGTTGGGAGTAGCGCTGCTGGGCCACGGGGGCGGGCGAGCTGCACTCCTCCCCTTGGTTCTGTGGCCACATCTGCTTAGGCCCTGGACTGGAACCCTGAGGTAGAGGCACTCTGCATGTCCCAGCTCCGAGAGGAGCCTCCTTCCCCCGCCTCAAAACTGAGCCCAGCAGAATGGGGCTGGGCTTCTGAGCCCAGATCGAGGCCGGCTTCCACTGGTGGTGGCGTGGCCCACGGGAGCGGAGAAGGTGCCCTCTCCTCCCGGAGCTCCACAGCTGCTCCTTCAGAGGGATTTCCATGTTCATTAATCGATTGCCAAATAAAAGCTTTTATACTTGAAGAAAAATTAGTAAACAAGAAGAAAATGGACAAGATATGTAAATAAGCAATTCATATGAAGGCAAATCGAAATACTGACAAATACATAATAAGATATACTAGAACTTTAAAGTAAGGAATGCAAATTAGAATAATATGAGTATCAAAAGTTAAGAAGAGTGGCAAAACCGGTTTGGCTCAGTGGATAGAGCGTTGGTGGGCAGGCTGAAAGGTCCCAGGTTCAATTCCCGTTAGGGCATGTACATTGGTTGCAGGCTCATCCCCAGTAGCGGGTGTGCAGGAGGCAGCTAGTCGATGTTTCTTTCTCATCGATGTTTCTAGCTCTCTATCCCTCTCCTTTCCTCTCTGTAAAAATCAATAAAATATATTTTAAAAAATTAAGAAGAGTAACACCCATTATTGATAAGAATTAGGGGAAAGATCTCATATTATTATTGGTGGAAAGAATTAAGTGTGTAGCCTTTTAAAATATATATATATTATTGATATTTTACAGAAAGGAAGGGAGAGGAATAGAGAGCTAGAAACGTCGATGAGAGAAAAACATCGACCAGCTGCCTCTTGCACACCCCTTACCGGGGATGTGCCCGCAACCAATGTACATGCCCCCGACCAGAATCGAACCTGGGACCCCTCAGTCCACAGACCGATGCTCTACCACTGAGCCAAACCGGTTTCAGCAAGTGTGTAGCCTTTTGATGAGGCAATGTAGCACACGGCAGGCAGGTGGCTTTCTGCAAGCCCGGAGCTAACCTGATGGAGCCGTGATCTTAGAGTTTGCAGCCTCAGGAGCTGTTAGAGCATAAGCTTCTGTCCTTTCAGTGAAGCTGTCTGTGTCCAGCCGAAGCTGCTATCTTCTTCCTCCCCTCCCCTGCTGTCTTCCCTCCCCTGCTCTCTGGTTGAGATGGTTCACTCCCTCTCTCTTTTCCAAGGCCATTCTCAGTGAATGTACCTTTCAGAAATCCAGTCCATTGCGAAGTCGTCTTGTCCATTTTATTACAAGGATGCCTCACAATGCCCTTTTCTCTTCTTCAAGGACCCCCTCCCCACCCGGGCTTTCTTCAGTGTGGCTGTCCTGTGGAGACTCGGTTTGATCTCCTCTGGGCACAACAACCTGTAACTGAAACGATGGCTGTGCCAGATCATATGTAATGGTTGTTTATTTCATGTATAATATTTGATTTTCCCTGTAGTTAATAATTGCCTCATGTTTTCATTTGCTTAGATTTCTGTGGGCTTATCATTAATGTTTCTTTCTTTTGCTATAAGATCCATTTTAGGCCTATCCGCTTGTATTCCAGATGGTCAGACAAATGAAATAACTTACCCAATCCACTCTTTTCTGAGACTTTTCTCTGGGATCCTCCCATCCAGTGCTCCGGGCTGGGAGGCCTGCTTTCTAGGGTGCTGCTCTGTCTGAGTGCCATCCTCAGACCACGTCCCGTGCTTATAAAGCCCTCTTCCAGGCATTTCTCCCCACAGGGCAGGGTCTCTGAGACGGAAGGGTCAGGCCAGAACATGTGTCCCCCCGTCCAGACCACACCCTGTGTACCGTGGATCCTGAAATTCCCTGATTATGTTTCTCTGGGTCTGTTACCCTGAGTGCGGCCCTTACTCTGTGTGTATGTGTGTGAATGTGTGTGTGTGTGTGTGTGTGTGTGTGTGTGTGTGTGTATGCCTTGGCCTGAGGAATGGCCAGAGCACCTATGGGGTTGGGGCTGGGGACTGCTGAGCTGGAGAGCGGATGGAGCTTCTTGGCTGGGGGGCCAGTGGGCGCAGTCTTACAGGTGAGGCTCCTGTGGTGCGGGGCAGAGTCTGGGATGAGGAGGAAGAGATGGGCGAGGGGCTGCTCACGTCCTCACGGGTGCTGCAGGGGGCGCCATGGTGCCCGTCCTTCGGGGCTTGCCGGCAGACTGGGAGGTGTGCAAATGTTGTAGCACACGTTTGCCACGTGAGCTCTGTCTTTCAGACCCGGAGGCAAACAGTGCAGCTTCCAGCCGTGCCCTTGCCAGGCCCTGCCACGCGAGGGCAGCCCAGGGCCGCCAAGGGAGTCCCTTTCTGCCTCGCTTTCTGGAGGCCAGCGCTCTGCTTGCCAGCCACACTCACCCCGCACTCTCCCGGCAACAGCCACCCCGAAGCTAAGTGCCTGCCAGGAAGAGTCGGATGGTTCATGTGAGTTCATGGATCAGCTGCGCTGTTTGGGTCAGCTCAGGGGGCTGCCGGGTCTGGGCCCTCAGCTGCGGGCCGGGAGCTGGCCTTCTCTCCACGCCCCTCCTCCTCAGCCCACGGCTCCGCTCGGGCGGCCCCGGGGGAGCCCCGGGGCGAGAGCAGAAGTGGACAGTTTGTGATTTCTGCCATTTTCTCTTGGTTAAAACAAGGCCCAGGGCCAGCCTGGTTTCAGGAATGGGGAAGTAGAGGAGCTGCAAAAGACTGCGGTCTTTTAAAACATCTTCTGAAATCCGCGCACCTATCTTCTTCCTTTTCCCTTTAACCCTGGCTCTGCGGCAGCGCCCAACTCGGCCGTTTCTTCAGCGGAGGCTTCTCACAGCCAAAGCCAGCGGCGCGGTTCCCGATCCGGGGAACCGGAATTCAAACAAAAGGAATCCAAAGAGGACCACACCAATACACATCATAATTAAAACGCCAAGAGCAAAAGACAAAGAGAACATTAAAAGCAGCAAGAGAAAAACAGTTACCTACAAGGGAGCACCCTTCTGACTCAGCTGATTTCTCAACAGAAACCTTTGCAGCCAGAAGGGAGTGGCCAGAAATATTCAAAGTGATGAATAGCAAGAACCTACAACCAAGATTACTCTACCCAGCAAAGCTGTCATTTAGAATTGAGGGTGAGATAAAGACCCTCACAGACAAGAAAAAGCTAAAGGAGTTGATCACATCAGTATTACATGAAATGTTGAGGGTATTCTTTAAGAAGAAGAAAGAGAAGATATAGGAGAGGAGGAGGAGAAGGATTAAATATATGAACATAAAATGGCAATAAATACATATCTATCAACAATTGAATCTAAAAATCAAAATAAATGAACAATGAATCTAATGAACAAAATAAGCTGATGAATAAATAGAACCAGAGGATGGGGGTTGTGGAGGGGGGGATTAGCCAAGGATCTTACATGCATGTGTGCATTGCCTATGGACACAGACAAAGGGTGGTGAGGGCCTGGGCTGGCCTGGGATCTGGAGGGAGGGGAGCAATGGGTGAACAAAAGGCAGGGACGTCTACAATACTGCCAACAATAAAGGTATTAGAAAACAAACAGACCCACACACAAAACAAACCCAAACCCCTAAACATAGACCCATCCTCTCCGAGGATCTGGCGGCGCTGTGTCTCGGACGCAGGGGCAGCTGCGCCTGCTGCCTGTCAGTGCCCGAGGACACACATGCCCGAGCTGTCAGCTCCTCTCCTAGTCACGAGGCCTGCTCACGTGTCCTCTGAGCTCAGAGCTTCCCAGGAGGTAGCCAGTTATTTTCTTCTCAGTGTTTGGGGGCCTGGGAGCTAAACCTACAAAATGCAGGGCCTCTGGCCAGCAGTCTGGCCAGGACCCGGCCTGAAGCCCCGTTTCCCGGACGCCCCACCCAGCTCTTCCTGAGCGGGGGGCCCCCGGCGGCCCCAGCTCTGGCCGGCAGTGTTTCCTAACCTGTGCGTTCCTGCAAAGAAGGCTGCACGCTGTTCCTCAACCAGACAGGCACATTCTGGCACCTTCTTTGCAAGAAAAATACTGTTAGTCAACCCCTGTTTTGAAACACAGTGCAACCTCCAAAACAAACCTGGGCTTCTGCCTCCCGCCCCCGGAGGTTCAGCCTCCCCGGAGGCCGGAGGCGAAGAGATGTCCGCCTGGAGAACACGGGCCAGGGCGCCTGGGGCAAACCAACTCACGTTTCCACATCTTTAAAACGGACTCAGAGTGCACAATGTGTTCAGTGTCGGAAAACCAATTACCATCTCGGGAGCACCGGATTCTGTCTTCTGTGTGCTCCCTTTCCTACGGCCGACTCAGACCCAGGGAGCTCCTGGCCTGCCCACAGGACGGAGGCGGTGAGGAGAGCCCTGCAAATCAGAAGCAGCCAAGTGTGTGTGTGTGTGTGTAGGAGGGGGGGGGGTGGGGGGAGGGAGGGGGGAGGTGCTTCTCACGGACTAAATGCACTACAAACAGCAAACAAGAAGCCACAGGAATGTTGACATGAGAACCATCCAGCCTGGCTGGTGTGGCTCACTGAGCGGTCAGGGGTTCGATTCCCAGTTAAGAACACTTACCTGGGTTGCAGGTTCAATCCCTGGCCCCTGCGAGAGCATATGTAGGAGGCAACCAATTAATGTGTCTCTCACATCAATGTTCCCCCACACACACACCCCGCCTCCCTCTCGGTCTAAACAGCGATGGGAAAATATGTCCCCGGTGAGGTTTAACAAAAGTAAAAGAAACAGCCAAACCTGTGGAGATTTTTCATGAGTTAATATGAGCCAAACTGACAACAACAGCCAAGAATACAATCTCAGCAGACTGAGCGAGAGCTCCCGAATGGCCGTTCTCGGCTTGTTTACCATCAGAGGCGGAAGATGAGGGGGTGACGTGAACGCCGGTGGCGATAGATTAGGGGACGGAAAAAAGCGACGCGGGATAACCTCGGGTTGGATAAGAATAGACGACAGGCATGCATTCCCCACGCTGCTGGGCACGGGGGTCTGCAGTAACTTCTGCAGCAGCTCCAGATGGCATTGGCGACCCAGGATAACAACGAGGTCTGGCTGGCCCTGGTGGGAGCCTGTGCCGGGGTCCGGCAAAGGGGTAACTGGCATGTTGCCATGAGGCATGCTGTCATGGAGGCAGAAATCGGCAGCTCAGTGACGGCAAAGACTGGCCTTTGTCAGGGAAGGTGCTGGCCGAGGACGGACCCCGCTCGGGGAAGCTGGATGTCACGCGTCCTGGGTGGCCTCTTGGTCTCAGTGGGGAAGGCGCCCGCAGGCCTCCCCGGAGTTGCCGGGCCAGCGTGTGGCCTTCCGTCCGTCCGCAGGAAGAGGCGAACGGCTCGCACGGGCCTCCCCTGCTGGCCGTGGGCAGTGTAGAGCAGAGACCTGCCTGGCACTCAGCCCTGGGAGGCAGGCGGCCTGGGGGGCAGTGAGAGGGTGGTTTCCAGCGGAGGGCCACCCCGTACGGCTGACCTGCTCCCGGGGGGCTGCCTGCCAGGGGGCGTGGGGCGCTGACCCACCCCGAGAGGCAATCGGGAAGGGGAGTTCCTGAGCAGCAGTGGGGTGCCCTCCTGTCTCCTTTCCAGCCTCCTGCGAGCTGAGGACCGAGCCTGGCACCTGTCAGGGCCTGACCCCGGCCCAGAGCAGGCAGCATGGGAGCCCAGGGTGAGCCTGTGCCCGGGGCTCACCTGATGGAAAATGCCAGGCTCATCCCTGACCCTCTCCGAGCCTCACCCATAAACGGGGAGGGCGATCGCTGCCAACCTCCAACGAAGGCACCTCTGGCCGGGCGGGCGGGCAGGGAGGGGCGTGGTCCCTGCGATGCCAAGGTGACGGTGAGATGTATCTGTCTTCTCCCATGTTAGCGAGTCCAACTGAGTATTTGTTTTCATTAAAAATAATATTTCAAATTAAGTAATTTGCTTATATTACTCAAAATAATTTTAATTACCATTGTTGAGTGCGTCGGCGCTGTGGGAATGTAAAGCATGCTTGGCTTGTGGGTTCACGTGCCCTCCCGACCCCCCGATCCCCGGGCTGCTGCCGCCGGCCCTGTCGCTCCTGGAGAGGCCGCTCAGGTCTGGCCAGGGCCACAGCGTCTGCTGTCGGGGCCAAGGTGTGAGTCCCACTCCCCGCGGAGACCGGTGAGGGCGCAGACAGAACGGTGGGGCCAGCTGGCATTGTAAGAAGTGTGACCATGCTGCTAGCCGTGGTGGTTCTGTTCTGAGAGAGGAGGCACAGTCTGAGCGGGCGGGGACCTGGGAGCCCCGGGGTGCCGCCTTCCTCCCGTTCGGAGCTGCCTGGTCTCCGGGAAGGTGACGGCCGATGCGGGAACCAGAGCTGCCGGCCCTTGGAGGACCCCAGCCATCGCCTGTCACATCGCCCAGCCCTCTGAAGACCCGTCCTTTCCGCATCTGTAAACCGCCCTTTGCTGTACAAGCAGCTCCCGTGTGCGGGCAGAGCAGGCGCTGGGCTGACCTGCTGCGCTCGGCTGCATCGGAGGGACCGCTCCTGAGGACTCAGCCCCTCCGCTCCGTGGGCGCAGGAGGTGGCAGGCAGCCGGGCCCTGGCTTGTCAGGTGGAGGGGAGGTTAGTTTGCCCCACTGAGAAAACAGAATGGAAAACAACATCTTCCTACCCAGGAAATCTCTCCACAAAGACAGAAGAGAAAAAATACTATTTTGTTATTACACTAGTGACCCAGCGCTCGAAATCACAGAGACCCGGGGGCCCGGCCCCGCGCTGCGGGCCCCCCAGGTCCTGCCGCCAGGAGACCCGTCCAGCCCCGCCCGCCACACCTCTGGCCGCACAGCCGCCGGGCCGCTCGGCGCGGGGCCTCTGGGGTTTGTGACACAGACAGGCGCTGGAGCCCAGCGCGCTGCTTACCCCCTGCCCGTGGGGAGGGGCGGCAGACGCAGCTCTGGGTCACACCAGCCTGTGCGCCAGCCACACACCCTTCACCACACCTGGACTGGGCCACCACAGCAGCTCCCTGGCTTTATAGGGAAGAAGGGAAACAGCTCTGATCCCCATGCCAGGAGGCAGTTTTGCAAGCCTGGAGCCAGACGCCATTCTCCCACGGAGACCTCCCTCCCAGAGAAGTGACCTCCCCCCCAGAGAAGTGACCTCCCCCCAGAGAAGTGACCCCCCCCAGAGAAGTGACCTCCCCCCAGAGAAGTGACCTCCCCCCCAGAGAAGTGACCTCCCCCCAGAGAAGTGACCTCCCCCCAGAGAAGTGCTCGCAGGGCCTGGAGAAAGACGCGCTGGGTTAGAAAGCTGCAAGGGGCTTATTTAGATTCTGAGCAAGATTTACATACACTTCAAAGAGACAGACCTTTGAAAGAGCTCAGGCATTTAAAAGTAAATGCTCCAAGAAAAGGCGTTTTCAATATGGAAAAGTTACCTCTCATTTTAAATTTGCATCTATCCTTCGGCCAAATGGGTAGCAAATTCCAAGGTGAGGGTCACGGTCACCCAGCGGTGGTGGCCTTCCTCGCACCGGAGAAGGCCGGTGCGGCGCAGACGGTGGGCGGTGGGCAGCCAGGGAGGGCCAGCCGTGCCGAGGGCGAGGGCGGCAGGTGGACTCAGTCTCCCATGACTCCTGTGCCTCCCGAAGTGGTGGGGGACCCTGCTTTCACCTTAAACTCAATGTCAAGGATGAAAGCCCTCAGCAAGAGGCCTGGCCCACCTGCTGCTGACCTGGGTGCTCCATGGGCAATGTTCGTAGTTTCACTCAGGAGGCGGTTGCCACAGCGGCGCAGGGGCCAGTCCTCACCCAGGAGGCGGCGGGGGCTGGAGAGCCCGGGTCGCACGCAGCACGAGCTGGCGACTCCGCAGACTCGGCTCCGCTCAGACTGCGTCCTCCCTGCTGCCGGTGGCAGGCGCGGTGGGCCTGGCCGGACGGGGCGCACAGGAGGGAGGGGGCTTTGGTCCCCATCCTCTCTCTCTGTTCTCTAGCTCTGCCCTCAGGCAACATCTCTGCTTCCTCCCAGACACAGGCATTACCGTGTTTCCAGCTCCCGCTTCTTTCACAAGGTTCTTTGTTCTCTTCCTCCGGGATAAGGAAGAGCAGGAGAGAGACAGAGATAGGTAGGGAGATAGAGACCGAAGACAAGACTCATTCCATGGTTTTCCGGGGGATCCAGTAACAAAAATCCAGCCTAAGTCAAATATAGATCAAATTGGCTTTATGGAATTGGGCGGCATCCCATCGAGCGAGCAGGAAGGAGCTTCAGCGAGCTGTAGGAAAGGAAAGGTTTGTGAAGTCGGAAAGGAGATGGAAAAGGAAACCATTAGCAAAGAGCGCATTGCTTCAGCAGGGTTGCCCTGCTAAGGGGGTGACCTGGCGGTGCTGACCAGATGGTCCTCACTGAAGTGAGTTCCCGGGACGACGGGACCTGGGGTTAAGTTGGGTATTGATCTCGGTTTGCTGACGCAGGGCTGACACAATGACTCCGTCTGGGGCCGATTGCCTCCTTTTGAACAAGTCACATTTTTTCTTACGCATGGTCTCCGACCTACATCAGACACACCTGCGGAGGTTGAAGAATGAGGATCATGGGCCGGGTACCGCCAGAACTGGAAACTCGGGCTGGGGCTGGGCCCAGGGTTCTGCATTTCTAATCTCGTCTGTGGCAGTCACGCTGGCAGGAACTTGAGAAAGGGGCTCCCCAGAGACAGCCTGCCTAGGGAAGGTGCTCCGAGTCACTATCCGGGCGACCCTGACAGACCACTACTTCCCCCTGTCGAGAGGGAGCACGCTTTGCAGTTTGGGACAGATTATGTGAGAAAACGGCAGGGTCCCTGAAGGAGGAGCGCACGAGGCCGAGAGAGGTAAAGAAATGTGAACGTATTAGGTCACCTGAAACCCCATGGGCTGAGCCCCCAAATGGCACCAGAGCCCACGGATGGGGAGTCAGGATTTTGGACTCCAGGCGGGCTTTCTCAGTGGGGAGTTCTTTGACAGGTCTGGATCCCGGTCAAGCCCAGAGGAGAAAGTTACTGTCTGTGGAATGATGTGGTCTAAGGGAAAGGGAATGCCAGTTGTGAACTGGTCTAAAGGTGGGGTGGGGGGACAGGAGGAGGTTGGGGGAGGGGGAATTGTTTCAATTATTTGGTCAGACCTAACATCCAGCCTTTAGTGATGGGACAGGGACGAAGGTCATTCTCCGTCTGAGAGGGGACGCTGAGAGAGAAGGGGGGGCTGGAACACTGTATAGAGTCCTCCTGGTGGAGCCAGGGGTCGCAGCAGCGTGACCTCCCCGAGAGCCGGGTTGGTAAAGCCGCAAAGCCGTCCTGAAGGAAAGATGGAAAATGGCGCAGAATACACCAGGATGAGGACTAGAAATGTCTACACTTCCCTGCTGGCCTGTTCACCCTCAACTGCCCTCCCTTGCTGACTATCTTGTGGCAGCCATCTTGTGATGACATGGGGGTGAATATCTTGTGACAACATGGGTGTGGCCATCTTGTGACCACATGGGGGCCTCCATCTTGCTCGAGGGCATGATGGTCAATTTGCATATTATCTCTTTATTATATAGGATTTCTATCTTCAATGTTTGCTGCAAGTGGGTCTATTATCCATATATTGCCATGTCTGGGATCTTCCTTCTTTGGGTAATAACAACCAAAAGATTCTGTGAGTGATTGTAGATGCTATTGAACAATGGTTACCACCTGCCAGTTGACATCCTTCTCTCTCATATATTTATTAAAGTTTGAAAACATTTGCAGATTTTCTTTGGCCTGCCACATTTGCCACAGTAATATTTTCTTTTGAAAAGCATCCATTTCACCTTGTGTGAACACGTCCCTAAGTTGTCTTTGCAAAGATCTGTTTAATTCATTTAATAGCAAAAAAATATCTGCCAGGTATGCGAGCTTGGCTACTCACTCATCATCAGAGAAGAATTCTTGTAATTTTGGATTATTTTGCCGCTGGAAAAAATATTTTGACTTCTTCATACAGGACGAACAGTTGGGTTAATATCTTGCCCCTCGACAGCCATCTCACCTCAGCGTGAAGGTGAATACACTGGGAACCCATTTCTTCCCAAAGTGCCTCAAATATTTGAGAATTGAGTGCTTTGTGCCAAAGTTCATTATAATTTTAATAACATCTGATAGTACTTCGTGTAGCTCTTGGGACATTTTTTTCACCACAAGTTGTTCATGATGTATAATGCAGTGTGTAGACAAAATGTCTGGGTGACCAACATTTTTCACCTTTACAACAGTTCCTGAAAGATGTCCAGTCATGTTTGAGGCACCCTCTGTACATATCCCAATACATTCTTTCCATTCAATTCCGTGTTCCAGGAAATAACTATTAAGTGCTTCAGAAATCTCAGAGGTAGTTGTTGTACCCAGCAAGTAGAGCAAATGAAGTACCAATAGTTCTTCCTGTAACTCTCCTTCACAGTCAGCCTTCACAAAACAAAGGAAAGGTGCCTTGTTACTTACGTTGATTGATTCATCAAGTTGAATGGAATAAAATGGTAAATTTTCACCATTTTTATAAACTTGATTTTCAATATCTTTAGCCATGTCTTCAATTCTGCGTTTGACAGAGTTAGCCGGCACAGGAATTGCTTTCTGGACAGCCTGCTTTCCCAAGACCTCTTCACAGGCTTGTAACATGTGAGGCTTAATTAAGTCTTCTCCAATCATCTATGGTTTTTTATTTTTCATGATCTGAAGTTCTATCATAAGAGAAGTCTTTAATAAAGATTTATTTCCTACAGCCATTTTTGTTAGAGCAATTACTTGCTTTTGCATATTTTCATGCATGCTTTGAAAATATCCACGTGGTTTTTAGCTAAACCTGGGTGTTTTGATGCAAGTGTCTTTCGAGTTTCGAAGGTTTCACGGCATCATTGGATAAACTCTCAGAACACAACCAAAGCGGCCATGGATCCAGCTCACAGCCAAGCTCTTAATTCAAGAGTCTGGAACAAATCCAAATTCCAAGTAATTTGAATCTATTTTCTTGATTCTTTTGAGTTTTTTCTTCTCTCCGCCTCCAGTTAAAATGTTCTTCCCACTGGCTTGGCTGGTGTCACTGACAAGTTGACGAGGACTGTGGAGATTCTGATTCATTGATCAGCTCTGGGTTAGGTGAAGTACACATATTACTGTTGTTACTATTATCATTATCTTAGTTACATTATCTTTTGTATTACTAAGGAAATGCAAAATATTCCTTTGCTTTTTTCTTCACTCATTATAGGTTTATTTCATTCGAATCTAAAATAAAACAAAAATGATAGTTATTAAAGTCAAACTATTTGATGCCATTAAATATAACAGTTAAAGAAAATACAGTTGCATATGATACACAAGTCAAATAAAACAATCAGATGAGAACCAGTAATGGTGGAGCGGGTGACTGCTGTAATGGTTGAAACAGCATTGAAGCCACTTGAACCTCTCTTGTTTCCCCCTCTCTAGCTATTTAGGTTTTATCATTTAACCCAGCAATGCTCTAGAAAGGGGAATTCATGAGATGTGCTGGACTCTAGTACAATTCATGAATTTAGTGCAATGTAAAGGCAAAAATTGTCATTCAGTCAGAATATAAGAATTTCTTAGAATATTTTTGTTTTATTATTTATTAGGATTAATAAAACATAAAAAATGAAAATAATGTCCAAATTTTTCTATAGACCACCCAAAATGTTCTCATGGACCACCAGTGTTCTGTGGACCACTGATTGGTAACTGCTGGTTTGGAGGGTTGCAGCCAAATACTATAAAGTTTATATTTTTAGGTTCAATATATCAAACAATATTCAAGGTTTTAAAACACTGCACATAGCTCATTGAGCATTGGAAGCAATTCACAACCTCCCCAATGTGTGGATCACAAACATCTGGAGTGCTACCGCCAGATGCCTCCCATGGGGAACTGTTACTTTAGGCTTGGCTGGTGTCACCGACAAGTTGCCTATTGACAAGATACGCCTGGGAATTTCCTGCTTGAACTTGGCTCTGAATCTCTGCAAGTCCCTTCCTAGAGCACACTGAAATTTTTGAGAATATTTTAAAACATTATACCCTAGTAGTGCCATTTGGAAGCTGAAAACACTTATAACATACAGACAAATACATGAAGACCACACACACATTTAAATTATAAAATGTTCCTTTGCTTTTGATGAAGGTTGAAAAGGGGAGAGAAGTTCCTAAACGCCAAATAGGAAGACCTGTTGAGACTCTCAACGATGGTGTCAGGGGCGGGAACGAGCAGTGGAAACAGTCGAGGCTCTGATCTGAGGACGGAAGGGCCTGGGCAGGGCTGCCTTAGCTCATGTACTAGGAGAGAAGGGGTCCCCCTGGACATTGGGGTCATCAGCTCCTGTCTACTTGGACAAACTTCTCTACAACTTTCACAACCCTCTCTACCCACGCAGAAACAGCCATCATTAGAATGACGCAGCTTCAGTAACTCCTAGCCAATGACGACCAAAAGCAAACACCCAGCATCTCTTAGGTTGACATTTATGAACACTCTCACTTTCAAGAAACACACCTTCCACAAAGCACAAGACATTGCATCAGCAGTTCTAAATTTGCTTTATAGATTTTCTGTAACAAAAGCTAAAATCGGGTGAACTTAAAACTTGTTGAAATATTTAGGTTTTATCACTTAACCCAGCAATGCTCCAAAGCTGTTAAGTTAGCAAAGACTTTGGAAAATTATGTGTAGGCCTATGAGGCTGGAGAAGGGGGTGGGGGGGCAGGCCCTGCAGCCTGTTCTTGGATTGCAAACCGCCACATTTCCCTGGGAGGAACGTGCTGAGGTGTGGGTGGCACTGATCCAGCTTCTGATAGCAGGACTGCTGAGTAAGCACTTGCAGTTTTGCAGCAGAGGAAGTTGTTCTTTGGGAAGGGGCGGGGGCGAGAAGGCGCTGAGGTGGGAGCAGTTCTCAGAGCTTTGAAGAGGTGAGGTGCTGGCCCTGGACCCAAAGGCTCAGTGAGGGGCCCTGGCAGAGTCACGGAGGAGCTTTGTGAAAAAGGCTGAAGTTGGGAGCCAGAGGCGAGAGTGTCCAGCCAGCCCGAGAACGGAGTGCTTCTTGTTTAGAGGAGGGGACGGTCATGGGGGAGATGAGGTGTTTAAGGTCTGAGGTACTGGCTCAGCTCTGTAGGGAGAGAGTGAGACCAAGGCAGGGGCTGGCTTGGGACGACGGGGCGTTATGAGGGGGGTGTGGTGGTCCCTGCTGGGCAGAATGAGAAAAGAGCGGATGGCGGGGTGCAGTGTAGAAGTGAGGTGACTAATGGCTGTGAGACTAACCTACCAACCATGTAATAGAGACTGAGGAGGGGACGAGGGTCCCAGTGAATAAGTGGCCCCGGTGTCAATTAAAAAGGAGCTCGGCTTACCCGCCACCACAGCGTCTCCCCAGGCTCTGCCTGGTGCTGTGAGTCTGTGGGGTTTCAGTCTCGGTGGCCAGTCCCAGGAGGTCTGGGAGCTCCAAACCGAATCCAGAAGAAGCCTTGCTGAGGTCCGACCCAGAGGGCCAGGCGGCAGTCTGCTTTCCAGTGGCCTTCCCTCCGCACCTTGGGCGGGGCCCAGGCGGGTCTGCGGTTTGGGCAGGACGTGGCTCAGGGTCTTCCTTGCTGCATGTGAAGCAGGGCCCGGAGGAGGCTCAGCCCCCGGCTTACCCGCGGGAGGAGGACCTGAACTTTTGGCGTCCGTGAGGTGGTGGCTAGGAGCTGGAAGGCTTTGGCCTGATCTCACTTTTGTTTTTGGATTTGGGTCTCCTGGTCTCTATTAGAAAGACCTTAAAGGCCAAATTAAGGAGGTCTTTGTGGACATGTGTCTATTTTTCAAAGTTTATAGTGTACGTTGGAGGCTGATTGGAATATAAAAGGGCGTTTGGAAGAAGGGCAGGAGGGGCCCAAGTTGGAACAGTTCTGTTTGCCTCCATGAGGCAGGAGAGGAAGAGAGCTGGTTTTCATAATGTCATTAAGTTTGTCATAGTTGTCTGCCTTATGGGCAGCCTTTCGGAGTCTGGCAACGAGGCAGATGACCATATGGCTATGGTGCTTTGGAGAATGAACCCAATACTTCTCAGGTCAGTTCGGGGCACTGCATCAGCACCAACCAGCCTGCCGCTGCACG
The DNA here is from genome assembly GCA_963924515.1 of Vespertilio murinus. Lineage (NCBI taxonomy): Eukaryota > Metazoa > Chordata > Mammalia > Chiroptera > Vespertilionidae > Vespertilio > Vespertilio murinus. The sequence goes on from OZ004713.1 coordinate 7,112,400, forward strand.
CTGCCTGTGGCCGTCTCAGCATGGTGCTGAGCTGCTAGTCAGACACGCTCCTCCTCCTCTGGGTGAGAAAGGAGGAAGGATGCCATAGACGTCATGCCAGGTCAGGTCATAGGCACTGAAATTCCTTGGTAAAGGTGGTCAGGTCGGTGGAAAAAGACCCTAGTCTTTTCTCAGCCTGGAAAGGGTGGGACATAGGGAATGGGAGGTGGACTCGGACTGTGCGCTCAGGTCCGGCTCCCTCCCTCGGGGGGGGGGGGGAACGTGTGCGGGGACGGAAGCGGCTGCTGAGGAAGGCAGTCTGTGTGGCCTGAGTGTTGGGTGGGAAAGGCTCTTTTGGAGCTCCTGTTCTGGGAATTGGGCTCTCAGAGAAAGGTGGTGGTGGGGGAGGAGGGCTGGGGAGTCTTCTGCAGGTGAGGGAGGGGCACGTAAGGGGTGGGGGCCGGTGGTCTGCTGGGTCTAAAGTAGATCAGAATCAGAAGTGTTGGGGGACGCTGTTTTGCAGGAAGCAGAGGATCTGATGGGAGAGCAGGACAGAGAGGGGTGAGACTGGAGGGTGAGAAGGCCTGGGTGTAGGGAATCTCTGACCATGTTCCATCGCAGTGATGTAATTACACTGTGCAATGTATTAAAACCAAAAGGGCCGTTTTCAGGCACTGAGACGCATTATCCAGTTTAGATTGTGGCCGAGCAGTGTTACAAAGGAAAGTGAGGTACTTGGGAATGGTCTCCCCGGGAATCTAAGGTGGTCAAGATTTTTAAGGAGATAGTCAAGAGAGGGTTGCTTTAGGGTACAGAGGGAGTGTCCCCCATGATAAGGAGGACAGATATGTCCCACAAAAGAGAAAGGGTGAGTGGCAGACCAGAAATCCAAAGGTGATTGTTTAGGGGAGGTGTCCTCACTGCTAAACAAATCACCATGAGAAATAAGGGGTGACCCTTTGGACTGGGCGTCTCCAGTCTAGAAGGACCTGAGGCCGAGTGGCCGAGTGGTCTCCTGGCCTAGTGATAGGACTTTCAAGAAGAGAGGACTTTTGAGAAGTCAGTGAGAGTGAGTGGGCAGAAGATTGAGACAAAGGAAGTTGTGGAATGTCATGCGCCTAGAGAAGAGGGGCTGGTGTGGGATGGAGGGTCAGCAATGGAGAAGGAGAGGTTCCTGATCTGGCCTCCTCCGTGGCTGGTTCGGGAGAGCCCGAAAGGGGGCCTAACTGAGGCTGGCAATCGAGTCACCTGAGTAGGATTGGGAGGTAAGCCCGGGATGAGTTACTGCTGCCTTCTGCTCTCCAAGCAGCAAACTCAGGGTGACCGAAGCTGGGGTGATGGCTCCCCTTCTCTGTAGAACCCTTCTGGGTTTTGGCAACAAATGTTAGGATTGCCAAAAATGGTAAAGAATTATAAATTTATTAGGTCATCTGGAAAGCAGATGGGCTGAGCCCCAACATGGCACCAGTGCCCAGGGACAGAGATTTTAAAGGACTCCAGGCAGGCTTTCTCGTGGGCACTCTCTGGCCAGTGCAGATCCTGGGCGAGTCTGGAAGGGAAAGTTACTGGTCTTAGTGAATGGAATGTGGTCTAAGCGAAAGGGAATGCTGGTTGTGAAGTGATCTTAAGGCCAGTTTCCCAGGGGAGGGGTATCTATTTGATTATTTGATCAGACCTAACAAAAACGTGTACACAAAGGGTTTGGGAATTGCAAAGGGCTGACAACAGAAGTGGTAGGTACTGTTCCTATGTGGGAATTTTCTGAGTCCTCTAAAGCATCAGGCTCTTTTGTCCCACTGGCTGAGTTCACTGCCAGGTCTTACTTTTAAAGATGCCCAGAGGAGACTCCAAAGGGAATTCTGGGACCAACCAACTCTGCTTGGAGAAGTACACGAGCCCCTCTTCCCGCCCTCCCCGCCTCAGTTCAGTCTCCTGCTTGGAGCTGCACTACCTGGTGACCGTGACTTCATCTGCACTCTGTCTGTCTACTGTACGAGGAAGGTCTTAGTGCTGGAGCCTCTCAGGCATGACTGCTCACGTACCCCCGAGTCTCATAGAATGTCCAACAAGCAACAACAAAACAAGATTGAAGAAGTGAAATAGAGTAACTATGGTAAAGCTATTAAAATGATTGAACTATGAAAATCAAGTAGGCTCAGGCATGAAGAAACGATTCTATTCTTGCTTTAACTGACTTGGGAACTTAAGCTTTTGAGTTTTTTTTGTTGTGCATCAGTGCCTGGATGTACCTAACTTCCATTCCCAAACCTCTGAAGGAGTTAAGAAAGAATTCTCACGTGCTGGAGATGCATATAGCTCTTACAGATACCCACTCGTTCTGCTTAAGAAAGAATGCTCTATTAGCCAGTCCATGGAACATCAGGCAGGTTACAGTTAGTGGGCTAGGAATTCAGGACTTATATTTTTCTCAAATGTGTGCTTTTTACTATAAAATCGTTTTGGTTTTTTTTCTTTTGAAACACTCTGGTGTCACCTGGTAGTGTTTTAGATTTGCAGATCCCGAGACCCTAGCATAAATCTTTGTCATTTATTTCCTGCCAAAGTCTCCTGATTCACTTTTGCTCAGGCAACAGAAACTTGCACTGCTGAGGAACTACACGCCGGAAAGTACACACCGGCTATGCATGGGTTCTGTCTTCAAGGATGAGCTGATCTCCCCAGTGGGATTCTAGACTTGCTAAGGCAGTAGGCTCGGCTGAATACTCTCACTTCTATCTAATGCCTGGTAACTTGACACTCAGTGAGTTATTGTTGAATTGAAGAATTTTGGGCACCCTGATTTTCTCATATCTGGCCCTGTGCAGGTCTTCTAAAGTGAATTTTTAAATAATAGTAGTTATTTAAAAATTATTATAAATATTTACACTAGTCAGACATAAAAATCTAAGTGGCTAAACCATGAATTATCTCCTTTTGAGAAGGCTAGGCTAACTTTCTATAGCACTGACGCTAGTAACCTCTATTTTGTAAAAACTGCTGTTTGAAATTTCCACTAGACATGGAAGCTTCTTTGTTCTGTGAATTAATTCTGCTATCATTGGCTCTGATGATAAGGAAGATAAGCTCAACTGTCTGACCTTGCAAGCTGCTTTGCTGCCGTCCCTAGCTGCCCCATGCCAGGTGACTTAGTTATCGGTGCTCAAGGCTACTGGGCTGTGTTGTACTCTCAAGGCTACAGGCTTCCTGTGAGATATCTGCTAAGCATACATAGGTAGGGCTCTTTTGAAAGCTTGCAAAAGGAACCAGAAGCCCCATATTTAGGAAACAAAGACATTAGAAAAATATAAAAAGGGAAAGCTTTCACCAGATTGCTTTGCTCAGAATTTGAGAGACAACCTCCTCTGAGTCCACTGGCGTAATAAAGCTGTGTGACTCAATTTCTCAAAGCATTGCTTGGTTTTTCTCCAGTCTTTTATAACATTTAATCCTTTTTAACAGTTTGTAAATAGGCACTATCACCTCTTAATCTACTGATGAGGAGATGGAAACTCATAGTGTTAGGCAGGACAGATAGCTGCTATCGCAGGGGGAGAGGTAAGGGGGGTTTATCTCATCCACTGAATAAAGTCAGTAGTTTTGGGATTTGCCAAGATAAAATTTCCAGATGTTCTTGTAAATTCTTGGAAAAGCTACAGTCTTGTAAAAGGTGGAATCTAGTCTGTTGCTCAAGACATCTAGCAGGGGAACCTTGAAACTTATAGGGGAAAAGTATAAAACCTTTGATATCACTAGGTGGGGTGCTCAGACTAGCTGAGTTGCCTGCTTGTGCTTTCTGACAAGTGTATTCTTAATTAATGCACTTGCTCTACTTTTTACATAAATCCACTTGCTTTGCTTCAACACTGCTTTCTGTCACTCATCTGAATTATTTATAATAAGCATGACAAGAGCCAAGAAGAGGTGAGCCCTCTCTGATTCAGGTGATTCTCTGTAACAAAAGAAGCTAAATCAAATGCCCAAAGTCACACAACTATTGGTAATGAGGCTGGGATCAAACCCAAGTTAGTCTTTTCCCCTATTTCTTTTTCACATGAACTAACAAATAATTTTTTATAAAATGCAAATGCTATAGTAATGGCTGCTGCCCTCACTCCCAAATATGGAAGGAGGCATTGTATAGGTAACAGTATCTTCTATGTATATGGCTTTCATTTGTTTATTTGCTTTAGGGTTTATTTTCTAAATCGTTTTCAAGAAACATTTGCAAAGCCTATGTGACCAGATTCACAAGCAGCCTTCTGAGTTGGTCAGAAGAGGCATTGCTGTGTTTTCTTTGAGAAAGCTGTGACTTGCTCAAGTAGTATAGGCTGGGAAATGACAGGGTTGAGCCTGGACAGAAGACTGCTCACTTCTGTCCCAGTAAAGATGCCAGAGCCCAGAGGGGCACTGCAGGGGTCAGGGGACAGGCTCCGTTGGACTTGCCATCTTCCGGTCTTGGGTTAAGGGCTCAGAAACTGGTAGTGATGACAAGTCAGTCAAAGAGCTCTAGTCTCTTACTTGATGGCAGTGATGGTGTTTAGCACATTTATTAATTGCTAAAATACATAAATATAAAGAGCTATAATGGATTCACCAATGCTTTTGATAAAATTTTGTTTTATGGATTAACAACATGATCTCTATGCCATTGGTAAATGGGAACTTATGCACAGGCTATATAATAAATAAGTAATATGCAAATTGACCATCACTCCAACACACAAGATGGCCACCCCCGTGTGGACACAAGATGGCTGCCACAAAATGGCCAACAGAGGAGGGCAGCTGAGGGAAACCAGGCCTGCATGGGAGGGCAATTGAGGGGACCAGGCCTGCAAGGGAGAGCAGTTGGGGTGGATCAGGCCTGCAAGGTAGGGCAGTTGGGGGAGGGGACTAGGCCTGCAGGAGAGAGCAGTTAGGGGTGACCAGGCCAGCAGGGGAGGGCAGTTGGGGGTGATCAGGCCTGCAGGGGAGGGCACTTAGGGTCAATCAAGCCAGCAGGGGAGCAGTTAGGCATTGATCAGGCTGGCAGGGGAGTGGTTAGGGGATGATAAGGCAGGCAGGCAGGCAGGTTAGTGGTTGGAAGCTTAGCAGTCCTGTATTGTGAGAGGGATCCCAGATTGGAGAAGGTGCAGGCTTGGATGGACACTCCCCCCATGCATGAATTTTGTGCACTGGGCTTCTAGTCTTCTATAATAAAATGGTAATATGCAAAATGACCCTAACGGAGGGATGACTGGGAATGACTAGTTACTATAACATGCAATGACCACCTGACCACCTTGGGGCAGACACTCAATGTAGGAGCTGCCCCCTGGTGGTGAGTGTGCTCCCACAGGGGAGCTCCACTCAGCCACAAGCTAGGCTGACAGCGGTGAGCACAGCGGTGGTGGGAGCCTCTCCCACTTCCTTAGCTGCACTACGATGTCAGACTGCGGCTGTCAGCTGGAATCCCCCAAGGGCTCCTGGGCTGCTAGGGGATGTCTGACTGCCAGCGTAGGCCTGATGCCCCAGGGAGCAGGCTTAAGTGAGCAGGTGGACATCCCCCAAACGATGTGATAGGGCACAGGCTGGGCTGAGGGACCCCCTGTCCCCGAAGTGTATGAATTTTTGTGCACCAGGCCTCTAGTGAGACTATAATTAATTTACTTTCCAGATTACTCTGGGGAGTGGTAAGGATTTCACCTCTTGCCTTCCTGTTCTCCCTGTTCTTCATCCCTGCCCGACTCTGCTCCTACCCCTTCCCCAAGTTTATAAGGAAAGCTTCAGAGGAAGCTTCTTTCAGGGCCTCCTGCCAAAGTGTTGGGAATGCGGCCTCCTGGCCGCTCAGATGAGAAGGGTGACAGCTGTGAGTGCAGGTGTTGGGAATAATCGGTGTCTTTGGGGCTCGTCTGTGGAGAGGGTTTTTCATGTGGCCCCTGGGCACAGAGTGAAGAAAAGGGTGGTGAGCCGAAACCGGTTTGGCTCAGTGGTAGAGCGTCGGTCTGTGGACTGAAAGGTCCCGGGTTCGATTCCGGTCAAGGGCATGTGCATTGGTTGCGGGCACATCCCCAGTAGGGGGTGTGCAACAGGCGGCTGGTTGATGTTTCTCTCTCATCAACATTTCTAGCTCTCTATCTCTCTCCCTTCCTCTCTGTGAAATATCAATAAAATATTTTTTTTAAAAGAAAGAAAAGGGTGGTGAGGCCCTTCCTATGGATTCCTGTTGGACTAAGCCTAGACTGAGATGGAATCTGTCGTCAGCTCTAGTAAGGGGCGTCTGTCTGCATGGAGGGGGTGCCTGGCCAGATTAACTTGGTGTGGAAACATTAAGAAATGTGAAGCTTCTCGCATGCAGGGTTGATGGAGCAATATCGGCCGCGCAACCTTGGAGGTTGGTCTGGGTTGCAGTGCGCGTCCGCTCCACAGATGCACTCCCCACCCTGCCTTCGGAGCGCAGGCGGTCTTGGGAGAAGTGGGGTGCAGATCACTGCTGGGAAGGGGAGGTCATGGAAGGTGATTTTGAGGATCCTATTTCAAACTCTGAATGACTAGAAGCAGCAGCCGCAACAACCACAGCACAGAAACTTCCCCAAATGAAACAGTCAAACTCTGCTCGCCAGAAAACCTTCCTGGTGTCGCAAGAATGCAGAAAGAGCCTGCAAGCCGTGCAAGAAATAAACGGTAAAGATTGTTCATTCAAGGGCCTTGGAGTTTGCAGACTTGGAATACAGCTAGGCCCAAACTCAGAAAAGTTAGTTACAAGTTCTTACAGGAAAAAGCCCGTTCTTGGGGTTAGTCCTGGGCACGCAGTCCCAGGCTGCCCGGATGGTATCGGTGGGATGTCTGTGGTCTGGACGTTGGGTCCAGGAGCTCTGGCCACCTCCCAGGGTCTGAGAGTGGGTGTCAGGGCCTCTGAGGCCTCTGGACAGCCAGAAGGTGGACGCACAATCGGAGTGTTCAAAGCTCTGGTTCCCAGGCCCGCTTGAAGGAGAACAGAATCATTTGCTCACGCCTCAGTCTTCACCATGTCAATAATTTAAGAGCTTGGTTGAGTGACTCCACTTCTATCCTCATCTCCACTCCCCTCACCTGACTCCTGAGAACGGCCGGCCGGCGTGCGCAGGGCGCAGGGCTGCAGCCGTGAGGGGTGAAAACCTGCGCCTCCGGCGGCGCCAGGCTTCAGAGAGGCTGCGCCTGGGAGGCCAGGCCGGGGCGGCGGGCGCCTGGGGCCGAGCTGCGGGGGCCGTGGCAGCTCGGAGGCTGAGAGCTGCTGGTGCGAAGGACATGCCCAGGGTCCCCGTGCACACACCTCCCCGCCCCCGTGACTTTGGCCTGAGAACTGAAGGCTCGAAAACACGTCAAAACACACCCGTGGGCAGCCGCCGAGAACTGGTCCTCCTCACTCCGTACAGGCCTTTCCGGATAGTGTGAAGTTTGGGACTTGAGATCCGGGGTCCTGGCCTGTCCTTGGTCTTAGAGAAGCGGAGAGACTGAATACAAGTGGACAATGGCCAGAGCGCCCCCGAGAGCCGGACTCTGCCAGCCTCCGAAGGACCCGCCTGCCAGGGGCCCGCCAGCCCTGAGGGCTCAGCCAGGCCAGGCAGCCCAGCAGCGACCCCTGACGGTGGCTGTCAGCCACAAAGGGCCAGGGCTTGGTTAGTAACTGGCATCTCCCTTCATCTGCTCCAGCTTCCCACTGAGGACCAGCTCGAGAAAGCCAACCGAGCACATGGAATGTCCCCTCCCAGGAGCCCTATAGCCCCCGGGCTCCCGGCCTCCTGCCAGGCACACAGGGCCTCCCTTCTTTCCACACGGAACCTCCCCTCACCTCCTGCCCAGTTTTTGCCAAAACTGATGGCGGTGGCAGACTCTTGCTGCAGCCAGCTCTGAGCAAGAAGCCTGCGCAGCTCCCCCCGCGTGCTCCTGATTCCTCTCCACAACTCATGGCTCCGCCCGCCAAGAGGCCTGGCGCCAAGTGGGCAGGCAGCTCCCAGGCTCCTGGCTCAGCTCTCCTCCGTCCCTCAGCCCCGGGGGGCGAGCGCCAGGCTGGGACGGTTTTATGGCTCCTTCCAGGTGCTGCTGGGGAGGCAGGAGGCAGTGTCCCGAGAGCGGGGTCCTGGCTGCTGCCCTAAGCGCTGGAATTTCAGGGAGTGAGGCCCCTGAAAGCAGCTGCTGAGTCCGGCCGCAGCCCGTGTGGGTGCCTCTGGTGTGCCCAGGGGCGTGAGAGGCTGGGCTGGGGGTCGGGACCCAGGCCTGCGAGCTGATGATGGCATTAGGGGCTGCGTTTTAAACTTAAACATTATTTTGACACAATTTTACATTTAAAGGAAACTTCTAAAATGGCAAAAAGAATTTTCACACCATGCACCTAGATTCCCCAAATGTGCATGCAATTGTTTTTCTGAACCACTTAAGAGCAAGTTGTAGCTTACCCAGTTTGGCTCAGTGGATGGAGCGTCAGCCTGCGGACTAAAGGGGCCCAGGTTCGATTCCGGCCAAGGGCACATGTCTCTCTAGCTCTCTCCCTTCCTCTCTGAAATAAATAAAATATGTTTAAAAAAGAGCAAGTTCTAGGCATGCCCTTTTTTCCTAGGTCGGTTCGCACATTCCCAAAGACAAGGGCTTCTGTGGAACCAGCGTGCTGGCCGCAGTCAGGGTGTCCGCACCGTGTTCACCCACAGGCTCACCCAGGTGTGACGTGTCCCAGCGACCCCAGGCTCACCCAGGTGTGCGCACCCGGCAATGCCCGTCAGAGCGGAGAAAACCAGGTGCCCGCTGGTTTGGTTGTTGCGCTCCTGCGGTCTCGCCTGTGGTCTGAGCGGGCTGAGGTCTTCCCTTGTCTGATGACAGCGGCGCTTCCCGGCCACAGACAGGGGTTTCTCGCTGCTCTGTGCTCTGCAGGCCTGGGAGAGTGTCCTGGACGTCTGCGTGTGGCCACATGCCCCTGGACATCTGCGTGTGACCACATGCCCCTGGGCATCTGCGTGTGACCACGTGCCCCTAGACGTCTGCGTGTGGCCACGTGCCCCTGGGCGTCTGCATGTGACCACGTGCCCCTAGGCGTCTGCGTGTGATCACGTGCCCCTGGACATCTGCATGTGGCCACGTGCCCCTGGGAGGTGGAGACTTGCCCAGCTGCCGCAGACGCCCTGTCATTCCTCAGCCACCTGAAGGCCAGAGGGGCTTCTGTTTGGGTGAAAACAGTGACTGTCATGGTGCCCGATGGTTCAGCTATGGGCTCTCACTGCGGAGATAAAGGTGCCCTAAAGGCGTGGCCCGAGCATCTCAGAGCGTCCCCGTTCTGGCACAGACGGGACCCGAGAACCACCCAGGGCCGCCCTGTGTCCAGCCCGGGTCCCGGGGACTCCAGTGGCCGCCTGCTGGCCTGGCTGCTGCCTGCCCTGGGTGGTCCCGAGGGTGGTTGTCAGAGGTTCTAACAGAACCCAGAGCCAGGAGTGTCTTGAGCCCACCCGTAGGACCTGGGCATTTTGTCCGTGCCGGGCAAGCTGAGTTTAAAAGGTCTGTGTGTGAGGAGGCAGAGGGGTCCCGGGCCTGCCCGCCCTGAGGCCCGGCGGCAGGCCGGGGTCACAGCCTCCCTCGGCGACTTCCTCTGCAGCAGGTGCCGTCCACCCGCCGGGTGCAGCCCAGGGCCCCCCCCCTCCCACGTCACTGCCAGGCGTGGGAGCCTGCAGCCCGCTGGGACCCCGAGACCCAGCAGGAAAGTTGGGTGTGTCCTGCAAACACGACTCGTAGCTGTGCAAGAGCAGGTCCCGCTCAGAGCGCACGGTGGTGGCGGGGTGCTGGCACCTAGAGCCCCGGCTGCGGCTGCAGCAGTGTCTGCAGAGGCCCAGGCGCTCAGGGCAGCAGGGGAGTGGCCTGGGCCGCGAACCACAGGAGCCTGGACAGCTGGGATGCCTCCTGCCGCCTTGGAGAGCCGGCCACAGGGCGTCGCGGGCAGAGGGATGTCTCTGTCTGGGTGGCTGCCGGGCAGGCGAGGAAGCTGGGGGTGCCATGGATGCCACCCCACTGCCCACAACTCTGGGCACCTCCACCTCCCTCCTGCCAGCCTCACGGAGAGAGCCAGGGCTGAGCAATGCAGGACAGAGCGCTGGACAAGGGCCTGGCAGAGAGGTGGGGTGGGATGGCCCAGTGCGGGTCACACGTAGTGCTCGCACCCTGCCTCCGGCAGACGGGCTTGTAGCCGTCTGGGAGGGAGATGCTCCGTGGGGGCGTGTCCCAGGGTCTCTGAACCCCACGGACAGGAGGGCTGAGCCGCTGCTGAGCGGGAGCGTGACAGCCTGGGGCAGGCCTGTGTCTTGTAGCTGCAGGCCATGTCCGGGCTTTGTCCCCTAGAGAGACCACATGGACCATGGTGTGACCGGTCACGGTGCTAGCTGGTACTGAGAGCATGTAGGTGGCCTTGTGTGGCCAAGACCGTCTGAAGATGAAAAGCATCGTCAGCTCAGGAGGCGGCCACTCAGAGTCCCTGGCCACGGCCGAGCGGAGACCCCACCTATGGGCAGTGCCTCTGGCGGGCTGGGTGCCCTGGCCCGCTGCACTTTGTTTTTTTGATTTTTGCTTTTTTTAAAAATTTCTTTATTGATTAAGGTATCACTTATTTGTCCTCAACCTCCCATTCCAGTCCCCCACCCCCCCACCCATGCCCCCACCCCCTATTGTCCTTGACCACTGGTTAGCCAGCCGTGGGCAAACTACGGCCTGCGGGCCAGATCCAGCCCGTTTGGCTGTTCTATCTGGCCCGCGGGGCCAAAAGAGTGGAGGGTTCTCTTACTCTCCCCTCCGCTCCTTCACCAGCAGCCCAAGATGAGAGTGCCAGCATGGTCAGGCTGCTTTTGTTCCAGCCCTCTAGTCCAGTTTAAGAACCCATTGTGGCCCTCGAGTCAAAAAGTTTGCCCACCCTTGGTAGGCTCATATGTATGCACATAAGTCTTTTGGTTGATCTCTCCCTTTTATCCCCACCGTCCCTCTGAGGTCCAACAGTCTGACCCATGGCTCCTTATCTCTGGGTCTGTTCTTGTTCATCAGTCTATGTTGTTCACCATTTCTCCTAGATGAGTGAGATCATGTCCTACTGGAAATACACTTATTGAAAGGGTGAGGCTAACTCTTGACTAGAACCCTGACTCCTTGTGGGGCAGGGCGGAGCTATCCTCCATTTTGTGGCTGGACCCTAGACCTCACCCAACCAATCAGGGTTGGCCAAAGCAGTGACGTCACCACCGGAGTAAAACCCCGGGAATTGTGGAAGTTCGCGCTCTCGTCCGCCATGCGGTTGACGTGAATGGGACGCAGCCCATGTTAACATGGAAGAGGCTCTCTTGTTAGTTGTATTGGATTTGGCTCCCTGCTGGTTTTTGGGAATCTCTGAATCTCGGCACAACACTTATAAGATCAAAAATGAGACAAGCAATAATCGTTATGCTGAAAGGCATATGAATCAGTCTGCAGTGAGCTTCTTTCTGAGCCAACAGTTCTTTTGAGACTCAATTTCAATTAAACAGTTCCTTATGTGTACATGTCAGCAATGATATTTCAGTTCTGGATGGTGGGCAAATGGTGATAATGCAGGTCCAACCCTCTCTGGTTTGGTCCTGGGCAACCTGCAGTGATACACAGCTGCTGACTGCTATTATGGCAATGCATCGTCAGCATCTTCCCTTTCTGGACTGCTTCTCTTCTGTCTTCATGGATGGAGTAATTCTATAATTTCCTCTCTGTTGTCAGAATCCACATGGTTTCAGAGTTGTTTTCAGAAAATATACAAACATATTCTCTATCAAAAGATAATAAAGGAATATTTTCTATAAATTTGACTTGGAATCTTTTTCATTATTTGCCCAAATGATTTTCCTCTGGCTTGTTTTGACACCATGTGTGTTTTTCATGGGTGTCTTGCTGATAGCATTACAATTAATTTTCTAAAGTACAAATTTTCTAGATATAATTTACTTTCAGGATATTTTTCCTTATATGATATTCTTCTACTTTTCCCTTTTTTGATTTAAATATTAGGAGGCTTTTGAAAATTTTATAATGTAGTCTTGATAGCTTTTAAATTTTACTTATTTTTTACTATAGTATGACTGCTTTAGGTTCATTTCCCATTGTGAGATTTTATCTTGAGATGAACTACCAATAAAAATTTTAGTTAACATTTTTAGGAACAGCTTTTTGTCAAGTGCAATTAGTTTTTCTAGGTTATTCGCTTATTTCAATTAGCCAATTTAAATTAGCCTGAAAACTTGACCACTATTTTACTGTCAAATTTAATACTCTAACAACAATCTTATTTTGCCGTGTAAATATTAGGGGAAAGGAATATTTACCTTCTTGAGTAGGCCCTGAGCATTCCTGGTGGTAGCCTGGATTTAGATATCAAAAACCCACTTCCCCACACCATGGGTACAAGACAACTCAAACGAGCCTTGCTGCAATGAGAGGGCAGCTGCTGTCAGCAAGCCTCTGTCTTTACCTGGTCCCGGTTTGAGCTGGGCATGGAGGTTAAGCGGCCATGGGCCTGCTGCACTTTGGACCGGGAGTTCCCAGGCCCTCACTCCGACCTCCTAGCTCTGTGGCCCAACCTGAGCATCCACTTCTTTGTTCTTAAAAAAAATAAAAAATAAAAAAATATTTTTGTATTGATTTCAGAGAGGAAGGGAGACAGGGAGAGCTAGAAACATCAATGATGAGAGAGAATCATTGACCCACTGCCTCCTACAACATGCCCCTACCAGGGCCAGAGCCCACAACCTGGGCCTGTGCCCTGACTGGGAATTGAACCGTGACCTCCTGGTTCACAGGTCGACACTTAACCCCTGAGCCACACGGCCGGCCTGAGCATCTAGTCCTGAAAGAGGCCGTGAGGACCAGGCCTCCGCAGGATGCAGGCTGACCGGGGGGAGAGGTCACTCAGAGACGGCCTCAAGTCCCTGGACACTGGGGAAGTTCTGGAAGCAGTCAGGCGACAGGCCAGGCCAATTGCCTCCATGCCATTCAGGCCAGCGCATGGGGCACTGGCGGTGGGCGCAGGGCGGTGGGCACAGGGCGGTGGGCGCAGGGCCAGGCGAGCCTGGCAGGAGGTTTTGGGAGCAGGAGCGGGGCTCCGGCTGAGGCCCTCCCGGTGCAGCCCAGTCTCTCTTCTCGCACGGGACGCAGGCGGCTTGGGACTTTACACGAAAAGGCCGTGCTGTGTGTTACACCCAGTGCCGAGTGCATAGAAGGACGTCGTCAGCACCGGCTCCTCTGTGTCCTGGCATGGAACGGGGAGCCCGTGGCGCTGGTCATAGGAAGAAGGCGGAGCTTGGTCACCAGAACCCGGGGTCTGCGGGGCGGATGCCCGGGTGCCTGTGGAACGGGGCCATGTCACCACCTGGATTCCCTCTTGTTCCCTCCCACCCCTCACCTCTGGATGCCACAGCCTCCAGCACCTGGCCCTGACCTCCCCTGCCCCCCGCCTGAGCGCCTGCACAGCCAGGAAGCTGCTCCCAGGCCCCAGCCTGAGCGGGAGGGGCAGGCCGAGCGAGGCTGAGCCACAGCCGGGCCCCAGCCCCGGAGGGAGGCGGCTGTCCCAGCACGCCGGGCGGGCGGGCAGGTGGCGGTGCACGGGTGCGGCCACGGGCCCTGCAGCCCTGGCACCGCAGCCAGCGCCGGCCGGCAGGGACGGGGAGCTGTCCGGGCGTTCCCCTCCCCGGAGGCCGACCCCGGCCTCACGCTGGCTGTTGGGTCCGGAGTCGGAGCCGCGCAGCAGCTGATGGCTGTGCGCGGGGCCGACCTGCCGGGTTCCACGTTGTGCACAGCACGGTGCTCGCGCTGCTTTCGTGGGAGAACGAGAGCCCGCAGGGCACGGAGGGGCAGACCAGAGCGCCAGGAGGTGGGTGTGGGCCGGCCCGCGGCCGGTGGGGAGTCACGCTTGCACCCCACCGCGCTCCCTGGTGCCGGAGGCCCGGGCAGAGCTGACTCTGCTCGTGCTCGCCGCGCCCACCAGCGCCTGCTCTCCGGCGGCAGTGGACATCGGTGGTGCGGGTCTGCTCCCGGGCCGGGCTCCGGGTCACACTGAGCTGGTCTGGGACCCAGAGCCACTGGGTGCGGCCGGGCTGGGCTGGGTTGAGGAGGTATTTGGCCCGGGCCTCCCTCCGCTTGGCAAGAAGAACAAAGGATTAACTTCTCCACGGAATGCGGTAGGCTTGTGCCAGGAGGGAAATTCTGTTAGGAGAAGAAAACAGCCGCGTCCCTCCCCTCGCCGCGGGCCGGGACTTTCTGGACGGAGCCGCTCGGTTGCCGCCCGCCGGCCCAGGCACGGCTCCCTGCTTGTGGGAGATGTTTGCCGCGTCTCTGTATGTTGCATTTTATTTATTTATTTATTTTATGTAGGGAAAAAAGAATCATTTTTTAAAATTAAATTTGTTGGGTTGACATTGATTAATAAAATTATGTAGGTTTCAACTGTACAATTCTACATACATCATCTGTATTTTGCATTGTGTTTGTATCTTTTAAACGTCTCAGAATATTTTTAAAAAGATCTTTATTGCCGAAGCCGGTTTAGCTCAGCGGTAGAGCGTCGGTCTGTGGACTGAAAGGTCCCAGGTTCGATTCCGGTCAAGGGCATGTACATTGGTTGCGGGCACATCCCCAGTAGGGGGTGTGCAAGAGGCAGCTGGTCGATGTTTCTCTCTCATCGACGTTTCTAGCTCTCTATCTCTCTCCCTTCCTCTCTGTAAAATATCAATAAAATATATTTAAAAAAAAAAAAAAAAAAAAAAAAGATCTTTATTGATTTTTAGAGAGAGAGGATGGAGAGATAGAGAGAGAGAAACATTAATGGGAGAGAATCGTTGATCGGCTGCCTCCTGCACGGCCCACCAGTGACCCAGCCCGCAGCCCGGGTGTGTGCCTGGCTGGGAATCGAAGGGGCAACCTCCTCGGCCAGGATTCTCGGAATGTTTTAACAGAAGCTGGTAACTGGAGCCTCTTCCCTCCTCGAGGAGTTCTCAGCTAACCCCCTCCACCCACACCGGACGTGCGGGCGCTGGCGCCGAGCTGCCCTGTCCCCCGCAGCCTGTGGGGGTGGGGGGGTGAGAGCCGGGCCGAGCGGCCTCTCCCCCCACACGCTGCCTTCCCCCCCTCCCCCCTCAGCCAGGGCTGCCTAGAGGCTGGGGCCGGGGCGACAAAGCAAAACCTCTCCCGCGGAGCTCGGGGGCACATGGCGTCCTCTGCTTGCCCTGTGCGGGCACCCTGGGCCCCACCCTGCCATGCAGACCACCGCCCTGCTGCCCACAGCCCGGGCACACCGCGCGGCCGGAGGGGGAGCGTGGAAGCTGAGTGCGGGCCTAACCCGCCCCTCCACCCCACCTGCGATTGCCCACCTCCGCGGCGAGAGGGAGTGCGGGGTGGTGAGATTAGGGGGGCTCGGGCTCTGTCAGCAAGGCCCGGAAGAGGGCCCGGGGCTGAGGAGGGCCCGACGACGGAGCAGGAGGAAAGCCCCTGCGGGGAGGGAGGGGGTGAGTCCATGGAGCTGGAAAAGGCGAGGCAGCCGTCTGCCCGGAGCCTCGGGGGCCAGCACTGCGCACCCCGTCAGCACCGCGGCCGAGTGGACGGCTGGAGGAGCAGGTGCGGCTATGCCACATCGGTGGTGACTTGTGGCAGGGCGCGGGGGGCGGGGACCCCATACGGAATGGCTCCCCCCTTCTCCGCGCAGATGCGCCACCGCAGGCCACATTGTCGCCTGCTGCTGTTCCTGTGACGCACTGGTGGGCAGAGCGCACCTTCCCTCCGGGCTGGGCCACAGGCGTGTCCTCTGTGCTGTCCGCTGACCACGCGGCCCAAGTCTCCATCCTATCGGGCTGGTGCACCCCCGAGCCCGTGCCACCACCGCAGACCGGGGCGGGCGGAGGCGGGGGGAGGAGGCGGCCCTCGGCTGGTCTGCGGCGGGAAGGGGACGGCTGCGGGGCCCGAGGGGAGTGTTGCAAGGCCCACGAAACGGCCCCGCTTGCCTGACCAGGTCAGTCAGGACGACCAGGAACCCGCACGTAGGGGAGGTGGGAGGCCGAGGTGCCACGTGGGGACCGAGGGCCGTGGGGACCCTCTCCCGGAGGCCTGTGGCCAGCGGCCTCTGCCCACCCGCCCGGAGCCGCCCTCACCCTGCGTCCTCTTCTTCCTAAGTGTGTCTTCATCGCTGAAAGTCCCCCCGTGCCCCCTCCACCCAGCCCCTCCTCTCTGGGCTGGTACAGGGAGTGGGTTTGTGGGGATAGGACAGAGCTGTCCCGTAAAGCCAGGCCCGAGGTCCCTGCCACAGCACGTGGCAGAGGCCGCTCCCTCCTCCCCTGCCTCTGGCTGCACCAGGGAGGACCGGGGAAGGGCTGGAGCCTTCCTTGCCACAGGGCTGTCAGAGGGCACGGCTGACCTCCGAGGACGCGGCACTTTGGGAAGACCGGCCTTAAAATCTGAAGACTCATTGCTTCAATCCTCGCCATAAGCGTCCCGGGTGACTTTCAACTCAAACCTCAGGGGGTTTGGAGATATTTGGAAGGTTCTGTGCCGTGCCTCTTTCCCATGAGCTGGCGGAGAAACGTGATGGGGTTGGGGGAGGCCAGGACGGGGTCAGGCTGGGGACGCAGGGGGGGTCGGTGGCCAGGCCGAGGCCCCGTGGGAGGCAGCCGCTGGGGCTGCGGGGTCGGCGGGCGTGGCTGTGGCGGCGTTTCCCCAGCCCGAGGTGAGTTCAGGGAATTCCGCTTTTTGGGGTCACCAGACCGCAGTTACGCTGCAGCGCGGCCGAGGCGATTGCGCGTCCACTTCCTCTGCTGGCCGTGCTGCCCGCGGCCGTGCGGCTCGGGCGCGGTGCCAGCCGAGGCGGCTGGCGGGCGGGGCGTCTGACCCTCTGAGAGCAGCGAGGCCGGCCCCCGCCCGGGCCCGGGTGAGGGTGGGATCTTGGTGACTCTCCCGCCGGCGGATTCGCATCTGACACTTACGTGGCCTGACCCAGACTCACAGCTTACCCCCCACTCTCTCCATCACAAACCGGACACATACCGTATCCCCGTCCCCGGGAAAAGAGCACACGTGGGAACAGTGTGACTTCTGCCCCTTGATCAGCGCTCCATTTTGGGGGTATTCACAGACCCATCGGACGCACCCCGTCGCGACATGAAGACAGCACACACCGCCTCCTGCCGGTGCTCCGGCTCCCGGGCCTGCACCCCAGCCTCTCGTTTGAAACGATGGCTGCTGCGGCACCTCCACGCCTCCGCCCGGACTCAGGACTCAGCTCGGCGCCGCTCTCGTTCGCACCAGAGGAGACGCAGGCTGCGGTCCTTCGGCTTCAGCCGTAGTTCGGGGCTGGCGTTCCCGTTTCCTCGGAAAGAGCTCCTGCACCAGCGTTCCCCGAGCCTCAGCGTCCGCACACGCCCCCCGGGGACGCTGGGCCCCCCTCAGCAGGGGCACCCCAGTCCTGGCCAAGCCCCTCCACCCTTGGAATCCCTCTGGGGGGGTCGGGGGAGAGGGCCTGTCAGCCACGCCGGGGAGGGGAGGAGTTGTCTTGGGAAAGTGTGAGCCCTGAGGCCAGAGGTTTGGGTTCAAACCCTCACTTTCAGCACACACGCTCTCAGCAGGCAGATCCAGACTGAGATGAAGATTAAAACCACCCCTCCTCCATTTAACAGTGACATGGAGTTGACTATGTGCCTGCGGCTCATCGCAGGGCGGGACTGACAGACGTCCTTCCACCGGGAGGCCGCCCCCCGGGACCGGGACCGGGACCGCCCCTCGGCAGCCCACCGCCCGCGCCCACAGGCCGTGGGCGAAGCTCCTCGCTGAGGAGCGTGGGCAGCCCGGCGTCACGGGGACAGGGAACCGTCACGGGAACAGGGAACCCGCGGTTCCCCGGCCACTTCCCCATCTGAGCGGCGCAGCAGCACCTAGCGGCTCCCTGCCAGGAGCGAAGGTGTGTCCACCCGCCGTGGCAGTGACACAGCGATTAGGAAATCGGGAGGACCAGGATATATATCCACCCGCATTCGGCTTCACCGAGGCGCACGGACAGCAGCCAGGAGGAGCCGCCGCAGGTCAGTCTGAGGGCTGTGCGTCCGACGGAGCCCCACGTGCTGGGCCCGGTGGCTTCCTGCTGGCGCTGGACCCCGCTGCCTCCCCGCTGCCTCCCCCTGCCTCCCCCTGCCTCCCCCTGCCTCCCCCTGCCTCCCCTCTGCCTCCCCCTGCCTCCCCTGCCTCCCCCTGCCTCCCCCTGCCTCCCCCTGCCTCCCCTGCCTCCCCCTGCCTCCCCCTGCCTCCCCCTGCCTCCCCTGTGCCTCCCCTCTGCCTCCCCCTGCCTCCCCTGCCTCTCCCCTGCCTCTCCCCTGCCTCCCCTGCCTCTCCCCTGCCTCTCCCCTGCCTCCCCCTGCCTCCCCTGCCTCCCCCTGCCTCCCCTGCCTCCCCCTGCCTCCCCTGCCTCCCCCTGCCTCCCCTGCCTCCCCCTGCCTCCCCCTGCCTCCCCTGCCTCCCCTGTGCCTCCCCTCTGCCTCCCCCTGCCTCCCCTGCCTCCCCCTGCCTCCCCCTGCCTCCCCCTGCCTCCCCCTGCCTCTCCCCTGCCTCCCCCTGCCTCCCCCTGCCTCCCCCCTGCCTCCCCTGCCTCCCCCCTGCGTCCCCCTGTGTCCCCCTGCGTCCCCCTGCGTCCCCCTGCCTCCCCCTGCGTCCCCCTGCCTCCCCCTGCCTCCCCCTGCGTCCCCCTGCGTCCCCCTGCCTCCCCTGTGCCCTGCCTCCCCCTGCCTCCCCCTTCCTCCCCCTGCGTCCCCCTGCATCCCCCTGCCTCCCCCTGCGTCCCCCTGCGTCCCCCTGCCTCCCCTGCCTCCCCCTGCGTCCCCCTGCCTCCCCTGCCTCCCCCTGCGTCCCCCTGCCTCCCCTGTGCCCTGCCTCCCCCTGCCTCCCCCTTCCTCCCCCTTCCTCCCCCTGCCTCCCCCTGCCTCCCCCTGCCTCTCCCCTGCCTCCCCTGTGCCTCCCCCCGCCTCCCCCTGCCTCCCCCTGCCTCCCCCCGCCTCCCCCTGCCTCCCCCTGCCTCTCCCCGCCTCCCCTGTGCCTCCCCCTGCCTCCCCCCGCCTCCCCCTGCCTCCCCCTGCCTCCCCCTGCCTCCCCCTGCCTCCCCCTGCCTCCCCCCTGCCTCCCCCTGCCTCCCCCTGCCTCCCCCCTGCCTCCCTGTGTGCAGGCGGCCTGGGCCCTGGGCCTGAGCTTTCGGCCCCGCAGGCCAGAGCGGGTCTGAGCCTCCTGAGCGCGGCTGCCAGGCAGAGCGCGGGTGGCAGAGGGAAGGGGCGGTGGCAGTCCCCGCACCCGGAGGCCTGCCTGGGCCTTGCGTGGACTCAGACTTCCTCTTTGGCAGGATTGGGGGGTTTTCCGTGGGCCTGTCTCCTGTTAAAGCACGTGGGGCTTTTCCGACCTGCACTCCCGCGGCTGAAACCGGTTCACGGGTTGTCTTGGGAAAGTGTGAGCCCTGAGGCCAGAGGTTTTGGGTTCAAGTCCCGATGTGCCTGTGGCTGGCAGGGCGAGGTCATGTCTGTGTTCTCAGTGGAGTGGCCTTTGAAGTAGCCTGTCCACCAGAGACCGTGTCATTTGAGCAGATGCCCCCCCCCCCCCCCATGCCAGCGGCTGGCCGGGAATGGGAGCAGGAAGCTCGCTTTGCTTCATGCTCACGGATACTAATAAAACTGGGCACGGCTCTTTAAAAATACTCTACCCTCAGTGGTCATGACATTAGTGACACAGTTTACTTTCACCCTCCCGTGCCTCGGTTTCCCGTCTGTGCAGAGGGGGCCTGAGGAGGAGGAGGCCTCGGTTTCCCGTCTGTGCAGAGGGGGCCCGAGGAGGAGGAGGCCTCGGTTTCCCATCTGTTCAGAGGGGGCCTGAGGAGGAGGAGGCCTCGGGGGCGGGAAGCAGGGGTGGCTCCGGGCCCGGGCGGGGCGGCGGCATGCCTGGCTCACTGTGAGACCTCCCCTCGCCCACTCTCCCACGGGCCGCGGCTTCTGCAGCTCCGGAGCCCCGGGGGGACCCAGCGTGTGCGCCGTCTCATCGGCTCCCCCGTAGCCCGAGGCAGCGCAGAGGCTTGCCCCCTGCCCCCCAGCGGCTGGGGGTCTGCCTGCTGAGCCCCCTCACAGGCATCCAGCCCCCCCCCCCAGCAGCACCCCCCACTGCGCTCTCCCGCTCCCTGGCCTGCTTCCTGGGGCTCTGCCTTCCTTCCCAAGAGAACAGAGGGTTCCTTCCCACCAGAAGCGAGGAGTAAAGGGAGGCCTGCCCTAGACTGCACTGGGTCCTGTCCGCTCAGGTGGCTGCAGCCGCTTTGACTGTCCTCCTGGGCGGGGAGGAGTCTGTCCGCTTCTCCTGGGGGGCCTGGGAGCACCGCGGTGCCCTGAAGCAAGCGGCCTTCCCCTCAGCAGCCCCCTCCCGCCCACCTCCACAGACAACATGGGGGTCAGAGGACTGTCAACCCCGGCCAGGGGACTGCATTCGGCCTCTGGTGAAGAAGGGCTGAGGTGGTGCAAGGGGTATAGATGCGGTTGTCTTTCTATGTGGTCACTGCCAGCTCTCTCTAGGACTCTTGACCATGACCTGCTCTCTTGATGGGACACGTGGGGACAGTTAGGCCAGTGATTCTGACACATGACCCGTAGCGTCACCTGAAGAGCTTGTTACAGCACAGTCTGGGCCCTGCCAGGCATCCGCCTCAGAGTGTGTGTGTGTGTGTGTGTGTGTGTGTGTGTGTGTGAGACAGGGACTTGCATCTCTAACTTCCAAGGCCGTGCAGATGCTGCTGGTCTGGAGCCACTTCGAGAACCGTGCCCTTGGGAGCAGATGAGGTCCCATGTCCTGGGCAGACGGAAACAGGATTCGCAGGGAGCTTCTGGGCGTGGCTGAGCGCTCGGAGTGGCTGTTACTGTGTAACAGGCGGGGGAGCAGGTGCAGGAGGCACACTGAGCCCGTCGGCGTCTGAAACCGGACCTCAGCGTCATCGGTTCTGCTCGCTGCCCATGAGTGCTGCCAAAGAAGGAGGGCAGCAAAGAGATGGGAAGAGGATGGACGTTCGTGGCCAGCTGAAGGGCCAGTCCCAGTGGGGCCGCAAAACAGTGGTGGGTGGATGTGGTTTCTCTGGAATCATAGAGGCCCTGCACCAGTGACTCTCGCCCTGGTGGGCGTTAGAACTGCCTGGAGCTCTCCCAGGCCTGTGCCCGGGCCCGGACACCGGGCTCCGGTCGGTCGGAGTCCAGGCGCCAGTGCACCGAGCTGAGCCGCTCTCTGCTCCCCCGCTGCCCCTCCCCCCTGAGACACACTCTCCTCTCAGACCTGTGCTCTCCCTGTCACGTGTGTGAAGGTCCCCGTGGAACCAATAGGCATGTGACTCACCAGGAAAACGACCAGGAGAGAAGTCTGAGAATCTGTGTCCGCTCCCTGCTAGAGTTCCGCCGCGTGCTCTCGTGAAGAGCCTGCTTCCAGTGAGCATGGATGGTTTCCTGAACACACGAGGCACACTACTGTGGCCTTTGATTTGGGGGCAAAGAGCCCAGTTTAAGACATGGCTATTACCTTGCAGTTGGACCTAGGAGCATAACTCTATGTTTCTGGATGCTAGTTTCACTCACCGGAAGAAAAGGGTGGATTAGAGAGCAGGGTTCTTTGCTACTTTGAAGAATCTCAGGAAGGTAGCCATACCACCCCACTGTGATGCAGTGCCAAGAGGAAATTTAAGAACACGTGGACTTCACGGGGACTGCAGACGGGAGTGCACTCAGGGTCCACGCGGTCAGTCCCCCGGGAGGCCTGCGTGGTCAGGCCTGTGGCCGTCCCTCGGACGAGATGGTTTGTGGAAAGGATCACCGATGCTTTGGCTGAAGGACACGTGTTTGCAGGTGGGATGGGCCCGACCTCCAGTGTGTTAGCTTCACACCTGCTCGTCCAGCCTAAGCTGCAGGAGGGGGCCGAGCCCCGGCCCTCCACTGCTCTTTGTGTTTCCGTGGAGCTCTTTAACTTCTGTCAGCCACAACGTCATCATCTCTTAACACAAAGATAATAGCATGTAGTTGATAAAATGCCGGGAAAATGAAAATAAAGAACACTTTTCAAACCTGGCCTGCTCTCTGGTGGAAGGCCAGTGTTAGCTGTCCTCCCCATCTCCAGCATCCTCCCGGCGGTCACATCATGCTCATCATCACCATCAGACCCCAGGCTCTGGCAGCGGGCTTTCAGAAGCGGCTCGGAGCTCACTCCATGTGCCCACTTTACTTAAGAACTAGAGGCCTGGTGCATGAAATCGTGTGGGTAGGGTCCCTAGGCCTAGCCTCCATCTTCTGCCCGTTCGCCAGTCCCCAGGCCGAGTGCTGCCTTGGCTGCAGGCCTGTCAGGCCATTGGGATCACCAGCTCATCCCCAGCTGCTCGGGGCTCTGGCCTGCGGGAAAGCAGATCCTGCGACTTCACCGCCATGTGTATGTGTGCTGGACTGGCCGCTGAGGGAACGTGTTGCCCACGGGGCCGCCGCCACTGCCACCACTACCACTGCCACTGCCACTGCCACTACCACTGCCGCCGCTGGAGTTTGAGGCGTGGACAGAGCTGCGGGATGTGCTCCTGACCTACCTGCCTGGGTGTGAGCAGCCCAAATGGGCAGCGCGTTCCATCAGTGGCCAGCCCGGCACACGCACATGGAGGTGAAGTCACCGGTGTGACCACTTTCCCACAGGCCTGAGCCCCCACGTAGCCAGGGACGAGCTGGGGATCCCAACGGCCTGACAGCCAGCCCGGTCCTCCCGCCACCCACCCCAGTTCCTCATTCACCATCGCTGATCCATCGGAGCCTGCGGGCCGGGGGCAGGGACCAAGAGGTCAGCCGTTCAGCCTGGTTGCCAGTCCCCAGTCCCGTCCTGCCCTCTCATGGGCCATGGGGGGAGGGACCGAGAGGTGGTCAATGCCACCTCATGCTGACTGATTGTTTGGTCATCAGGGACACTGGCTTTATATATATATATATATATATATATATATATATATATATATATGCCAATCCTGCCCTAGCTGGTCTGGCTCGGTGGATGAGCATCAGACTGCAGACTGAAGGGTCCCAGGTTTGATTCTGGTCCAGGATACTGACCTTGGTTGCAGGCTTTCATTCCCAGCTCTGGTCAGGGCATGTGCAGGAGGCAACCAGTAGATGTGTCTCTCTCACATCGATGTTTCTCTCCCTCTCTATTTCCCCCTCTCCCTAAAAATCAATGGGAAAGTATCGTCGAGTGAGGATTAATCAACATAAGTAATAATAAGTAAGCCAATCCTAGGACAGTGCTCCTCAACCCCGGGTCTTCTTGATGCAGGCGGTGGAGCCTGAGGTTTCGCACTTCTTGCAGTGATGTCCCTGCTACAAGGCTGCAGGCGAGCTCTTCTTGTTTGGGAGCAAAGAAGAGGTCAATGCAAAGCCCTGGATGACCCTACCTTTCCTAGGCTCATATTCCCCGAGCATTTCCCTCAGTGTCTGAACAAGGCAGCCCTCAAAGGCGATCCCGGGGCTTGTCTAAGCCCCTCCCCTTGAGTGAGGGTGGGTGTATGACTAGGATGGGCCGTCATGTCCATGATCAGGTTCACTTCTGGGCAAGGGGAAGGAATTCTGCAGATGTAATTTAGCCCCCACTCAGATGACTTGACATTAATACAAGGAAGACCACTGGGTGTGTGCCTCGCAGCCAATAGGCTCCTTAGACGAAGGCCTCGAGGTCAGAGTTGACAGGTCTGAGACGTGAAGCAGCATCCGGTGTCCTGTGGAGCTGGAGGAGACAGCTGCCCGCGTGGGGAGGTGCCAGGGCAGGAAGTGGCAGGCGGCCTCCAGCTGCTGCATGTGGCCTCCACTGGCAGGAAGTGGCGACCTCCGGGAGGATAACAGCTCGAAGCTCCATCAGCAGTGCACACACTTGGAAAGGGCCCTGAGCACTGATGTCAGTCTGAGTCCAACCCCATCCAAGCTGAGGCAGGCGCCCGCCTCCAGCAATGTGAGCTCATCGGGAGTGTGGCTGCAGCCACCGAGTGCGTGGCAGTTGGCTACACAGCAATAGAACACAGCTCTGCCCCGTGATCGCCGTGCCTGCCGGGCTGATATTCTGCAGTGAGAGCCTGAAGACCTCAGTAGCTCAGTGCAGCACAAGGGCTGGCTCACGCTCCACATCGCCAGGGCCAGCGTGTCAGACGGATGGCTCTGGCCTTTCAGTGGCTCCAGAGAGAGCCTGCAGGGCCCTGCTGGCCACCGCGCTGTGACACACGTGCTGTCACAGGCGGCAGGAAGCCGTGAGCAGCCCGTGGACAGAGCACGTCAGCCTCCTGGCAGCACGGCTGACCACTCTGTGTGACAAGCAAGGCTTATGGTGGCAGCAGAGTGGGCAGGAGTGGGCGCCAGGAGAGAAGGGGTTCCGCCTGGGGTGACCCACGTCCTTCCCGCTTCCTCTCCACGACTGTCTCCGTCACATGGCCATGCCGCCTGTGCAGAGAAATGGACTCCTGTGTGTGCCCCCAAACAGGAAAGTTCCCGGCATTGGAGACCATGATTCTCTCTACCACATCGCATTGCTCAGGAGGTGGCCGAGCGGCAGGGGAACAGCCAGGCTTTCAGATGGCCGGTGCCAGGGCGCGTTCTTACCAGCAGGGAGCAGGCTGGCTGGGCTGAGAGCGGAGGGAAGCCGGAGGGCAAGGGGGGCAATGCGGCTTGCCCAGGCCTGGGTAGAGCACGCGTCTTCTTGGCGGGACTTTGGGGTGGGGAAAGCCAGGAAGCCCAGCTGTCTCCAAGCCGAAGATGGCCTGCCTGCAGCACGGGGTTTTTGTGCATGAGCTTGGCTTCTCTCTCACGGCCACGCCGGACACAGGGCAGGGGACTCCGCTGCCTCTGTGGCCCCCGGAGTCCGGGCCGTTCCGGTGGGCAATCCCCCGGAGAGTAAAGATGACCTGATGACGTAGAAAGAAGACGCCGCCTGCGTGGCGCTGTGACGTGCTGGAAGAAAATGCTTGTGAGATGTAGGCAGCACAGTGAAAATGTATGCTTGCTGCAGAGCAATGCACACAAACGTTCCAGATGAACTCTTCTGATAAGAGTCTCCTCTGGCGCCCGAGGCCGCTTTTCATGGGGAAACAGGAGCCACACCCACCAGCCAGGGCCCCTCTCCACGGGCTCAGTGGGCCTCTCAACACCGCTGTGTCTTCTGGGAGAAGCTTCTTTCCGCTTCTCTCCTCGAACCCTCTCCTAGCTGGGAAGGCATCTGAGCGGGGGGAGGCTGTGTCCCCAAGCGTGATGGTGCGGTGGGTAGTCCACACCTGCTGGCCTGTGGCTCTTCCCCGGCTCCCACGAGAGGCCCCTGGACCTGGCCCCGGTGGGTGTCTGCATCCACCTCTGAGGTCCGTGGCGTGGAAAACCCACCTTTGCCTTCCAGTGCACTCAGAGCCAATGGCATGGCCACTCCACGTGGTGCCACGGAGCCCTCCCTGGCTCACAGGCCTCACATGTTGGCTATGCCATCATTTCTCCCAGCATGGACTGGCCCCGGTGCAAGTGACACTCAAAGTATTGACCAGCCCGCAGGGCGCAAGGCCACCCGTCAGAGCAGGGTGGGGGCGGCAGTGGAGCCGGGCCACGAGGACACGGGGAGCACGGGGCGCCAGGGTGGCAGAGGGTGGAGAGTGGAACCCACAGAAGTGGCTGTTCACCAGCTGTAAGCACGTTCCACAGTCGGCCAACATGGCTCTTTGCTGACCGCGTGCCCGCAGCCTCAGCTCCAGGGCGTCTCGCTTCGCACCGCAGGCCAGTTCTCCTCCTCCATGGAGGCTCTGGGAGGAGACACCCCTTTCCTGGGGGCGAAGACCTGAGGCTGGCCATCTGCCTACATGCGCCATGCCGCCACGCCACCCCTCACGCCCCGTCCTGGTCACGGGCCCTCGTTCCGGTTCTGCAGCGGGATGCCAAGAGACCTACAGAGCAAGAGAAAGCCCTCTGCTGCCAGCCCCCTCTCCTACTCTCGCAGTCCCTGAGCCCAGAGGAGGGAGAGGACTCTGCCCGCGTCCTCTCGCGTCTTCCCTCCTTCGCCCCGGAGCCCAGAGCCTTCTCCTGGACGTCTCCTCCTCCGGGAACGGACCCCACGCACAGCCACTTGCTCCCTCCTTTCTGAGGCCACGCTCTGCCTCTTCCAGGGCTGCGGTGGCAGAGGCCAGAACAGAGGAGACCCCCTGGAAGGTGGCTGTCACGTCACCGCATGGCAATGCCAACACCGTGCCCTCCTAGACACAGGCGTCGGCACGGAGGCGCTCTGCTCCTCGTGGCCCGGCTCCTCCGTGCGGCCCCCTGGTCCCCAGCAGCACCGGGAGCTGGGCCTGTCCACTCTGAAGGCCCTAGCCCAGGGGTGGGCAAACTTTTTGACTCGAGGGCCACATGGGTTCTTAAACTGGACCGGAGGGCCGGAACAAAAGCAACCTGACCACGCTGGCACTCTCCTCTTGGGCTGCTGGGGAAGGAGCGGAGGGGAGAGCAAGAGAACCCTCCGCTCTTTTGGCTCCGCGGGCCGGACAGAACAGCCGAAGGGGCCGGATCCGGCCCGAAGGCCGTAGTTTGCCCACGGCTGGCCTAGCCTGTGGCCCTCGGCTCCTGCATCTCTTGTGATGGTTCTCCTGTCTCATTACTGGCCACGGCGGCCGCTTCTCTGTTTCTCCGCCGGCCCTCTCCCGGCTCCACTGCTGCCTCCAACCTGCTCTAGACAGAGCATTTCTGGTCGCACATTGTGCCTAATGACGGCTGCTCAAGTGAGTGGCTTACAGCTCATATTTAGCTTACCTCACACGTTCTGCAGGTCATGGACTTCGGGGGCTCGGCTGGGCGGTCCCTCTGTGCCGTGGGGTCCCACCGAGTGACACAGAGGACCTCAGCCGGGCCTCTGGCGGCGGCGCTGCCGGAGCCTCTGCGGGCTTCCTGGGGGCTGTGCTGCGCTGAGCGGGGAGCCCTCGCCCTGGTGAGCGGTGAGCGGGGGGTGGGGGGGGGGCCCTCGCAGAGGTGAGCGGGGAGGCCCTCGAAGTGGTGAGCGGGGAGGCCCTCGAAGTGGTGAGCGGGGAGGCCCTCGCCGTGCGGCCTCGGCCCGGGACGTGTCACAGTGTCACAGGAGGCTGGTTCCCCCGGGCCAGGGACGGGAAAGCAGGCGAAGTGCGCGGCTGCTCCTGACCTTCTCCGAGCTCACCCGCGGGGCTGGGGTTCCAGGCCGGCCATGTTCAAGGGAGGGAGCCGGAGCCCCGGGCTACGGGTGCGGGCACAGGAGGGCCTGTGGGTGTCAGACACCCAGGGGCCCACCACGCGGCGGACTGTGGTGGCAGCTGTAGAAAGCAGCGAGCACGCCCACTCGGACATGGAGGGGAGGCTCGGGAGCCGCGGAGCCCCTGTGGGAAGCACTCAGGCCGGCCCCTGCTGGCTAGCTCTTGGCCGCTGTTGAGGTCTTGGTCCTGGTCTCTTCTGTCTGTGGCCTTTTAAATGGGCACGCTTTGTGGCCTGTGGATAATTCAAATGTCTGAGGTGTTTGCCACTCCGATTGCAGGGGCTGAGGCATCTCGGCTAAGGGTGTCACCTGCTCCCGCCTCTGTCCGCGCCGGTGACTAATCAGCATCACCAGCGAGCCGCCCGCAGCTGCAAGGCGGACGCTCAGGAGATCGGGGTCCTGAGTCCTCCCTGCCTTTGCTGCCTTGGGGACGTGAGTGAGTGAGGGGCCCCTGGAGGTTTCTGATGAAGCCGCCAACTCAGGGCGTTAGAAGCGAGGCTGTGCCGGGACTGACGAAGCTCACACCCAGACGGGCCGGAGCAGAGGGCTCGCACCTGGAGGTGCGGTGACTCTGAGCCCAGCCTCCTTTCAGAGATGAAGAAACTGTGACCCAGATTGGCACGTGCCTGTGGCTTGCCGGGTCAGGAGCAGTCAGTGAGGAGGCGCCAGCCGCAGTCTCCTGTGCTGCCTTGTCTGAAGGAAGCATCCGAGTTCCGTGGTAGGCTGTGTGTGTGTGTGTGTGTGTGTGTGTGTGTGTGTGTGTGTGTTTACATGTTGAACACCTCTAGCCATAAAAGGGTAATATGCTAATTAGACGGGAGTTCCTTCCGGACATCCTTCTTTCCTTCCTCTGGACAAAGCTGTGGCGGTGGGCCAAGGCCTTGCAGAACTTCGTGCCTTGGGTCCCTGTCGGCTCTGGTTCCATGAGGTAAAGGTGCCCGCTTTCTAGTGTAGTGCCCGGGGTTCGCTCAGTTGCTGACTGTGCCAGGGGGCTCTGGGGCTGTGACAGCTCCTCGCCCTGATGCCTCCCTGGGGTCTGCTCGCTGAGCTTCTGAGGAAGTGACTATGTCCTGCCTTTCGGGGCCTCTTCTGCAACATGCTGATGAGAGCAGCCAGTGTGAGTGCTTCCTCCTGCCAGCTCCGTGTTTACCTCTATATACATTACTGCCACCTGCCCTCCGGGGCACGTCAGGCCACAGCCGCTCCAGGCGGCAGCCGGGGCCTCGCAGAGCCCGCACCGCCTGCCTGCTGGCACGGCCCATCCAGCCGTCATGGGAGACAGCGGGCCCTCCTGACCACTCCGCCAGGCTCTCCGGTCCACCTGCTTCCCAGAATGCTCCCTGTGCAGACCCCTAGGTCTCAGGACCCCGGAACATGTAGACTTCTGAGCCGCCCTGGGGTGGAAGCCGACCAAGAAGCAGAGCTCACACGAAGGCAATTTTGTTTTCCAAAGGGCCGTGCGTACTCTTGAAGACGTGGAGTGTCATCTTAAGAGGGTGGCGTGGCCGCTGTGGAGGGTGCTGGGCTCGGGAAGGCTGTCTGGGGAGCTCCGTGGCGCGGGTGGTTCTGCTGAACAGAGGGTGGGTGTCAGGGCGGGACATGGCCGCTCAGGCTGCACCTGCTGTCCCTCCATCAGCTCCGCGGCCTGGCCAAGCCACTGGATGTACCTGAGTCCATTGCCATGCCTTCCCGTTCACAACGAGGGAGCGCTCACAGGAACCGAGCTCTGCCTCTGGAGGTGCTCAGGGCGGCAGTCCCTCTCACAATACAGGCGGGCCTGGAGCCGGGTGGCTGCGGCGGTGGGTGCCGAGGCCTCCTGGGCAGGGGCCCCCGCACTGCTCTGGGCCCCGGGC
This sequence comes from Vespertilio murinus, assembly GCA_963924515.1. Classification (NCBI taxonomy): domain Eukaryota; kingdom Metazoa; phylum Chordata; class Mammalia; order Chiroptera; family Vespertilionidae; genus Vespertilio; species Vespertilio murinus. Next base: position 7,141,523 of record OZ004713.1, read on the forward strand.
GGGGGCCGGTTGGGCGTAGCCTGTGGGAGGCTGATGGAGGAGGGAGTTTGTAAACAGGTGTCTGTTTGAGGGCCCAGCTCAGAGGCTCTGAATAACTCGGCTTCACGGGAACTGGGTGCATGAGCAGAGGGTGTGAGGAGTGGAAGATGAGCTGTTTTCCTGAAACTCTTAGTCAGTGGCTTTAGGGAAGAAGTCGGTCCGATTCAGAAGCTTGACAGGGATGCTTTCGGGAGTGAGGTGCTTGTTGGCAGGAAGCGAGCTAGAGAGCCCCTGGTGGAGCCCCTTCCCTCTGAGCCTCAACGTGCCGAGGCCCGCTGCCGAGCTCGGCCTGTGCCCGCGGCCCACCCGCCGAGTCAGCGCGTGGAGACGCCGCCGTCCTGACCGGCCAGGCCAACCGGAGCAAGCCCACGCGCTGCTCCCGGCCTGCGTGCGGGGCGGGCGGGAATGGCTCCCGCCTTTCTTAACGAACAAAACCGTTCGTGGATGACCGTCAAGAGTTCTGCTCTGAGCCGGGACAATTGTCGGCCAAAGCTGCCTCAATGCCACATCTTCCTCCAGAGCAGGGTGGGACGTCCGGCCCCGGGCGGACGTGTGAGCCCAGCAGTCACTTGGTCTGGCCCTGCCAAGGCAACCACAGACGAGCTCTGAAGTCAATGGATCCAGAAGCTGCTCCAGGCAGTGTGACTCCACACGAAGGGAGCGCATTCAGCGAGCGATGCTGTCAGTCCGCCTGGCCCGGCAGCGGCCCGGCTCCATCGGAGGCTCTGTCCCACCCAGCCCCGCTCTGGCTGTCATGCTCTTTCCTTCTCCTTACTGAGCATTTAAAAGTTTCCACGCGCAATCTGGATGCAGATCTGCATTCTCCCCTGGGCTCAGGTCTGTGCGCGTGCCTGAAACAACACGTCTGGGATCGTAGGGATGGGTTTCACAAGCGGGCGGGACTGCTGCGCCCGAGGCCGCGGCGTTGGCCTCCGCGGGGCTCAGCCCGGACTCGGGCGTTGGCACGGGCCCCCCGCGCCTTCAGAAACAAGGGGGCAGGCGGAGAGCCCAGTGCAGCGTCTGGCGCGTTTCCCGCCGGCGGCTGTGCCATCGCTCTCCGCCCGCCTCATCTTCCTCTCCTGTGAGGCTGGAACTTCGCACACATTTTGGATCATTTTTAAAAAGTTCCCGGCCCTGCTTTCTTCATCCTATTCCTCCGAGGTTTTACACCGGGTTTTACACCGGGAGAAACAAAGCTATTTGACACAAACAAAACAAGAAAAACCAAGGACAGCACGGTACCGTACACACTGGAGCCGGCTGCCCTTCACAGCTTCTCCCAGGAGGGCGGCCGCTCGGGTCGGGCGGCGGAGTGGGCCGCCGTAACTCAGACGGGAGGGAAAGGGCACCAGGAAAACTGTTTGGTGCCAACCTCCGCAAACAAACCTCTTTCCTCAGGTCTGCCAAGGCACTGCTTCCACCGGGGCTTGGGCTGCAGCCTTTCTCGGGACTGATTATTGGAAACAATCTCTGCGATGTGTTTGTGGTTGTCCAAGGCCACTTCCTGGAAAGGTCATAGGAAAGCTGTTTGCCAAAGTCCATAGACAGAAACCAAGGCAATTCTCTGAGAGGGGCCTGGGCGGAGGGGGCAGTGGGTGGAGGAGGGAGTGGGTGGAAGGGCAGAGGAGGGAGGTGTATCAGAGGGGGCCTGGGCAGAGCAGGGCCTGGGCAGAGGGGGCGTGGCTGCCGCCCGTGGGCATTTGAGAGCGTTGTTTGGTGGGGACAGGCGGAAGCGTGTCTGCTTCCACCCCTGGCCGGATGTGTGACTGTGAGCAGAGGGTGACGCCGGCTCACTGCCCGCACCTGAGAAGGCTAGGACCAGACCTCCCAGGCTCCCAGCTCTGTAGCTCTGGGGAGCCGAGCTGGCAGCCCGCCTCTCTGGGGAAAAGCGGTGAAACAGGGTGCAGAGTCTCCCTAGTCCCAGGCCGCCCGAGCCTGCACCGGGAGAGGGCCTTCCGCTTCCTGCAGAGGCTGCGGCTGCCGCACCGCCCCGGCACCCTGAGCAGCAGGCCGGTCCTTTCCCTGAACACCGGACGGGTAACACCAGGGGCTCGGTTTGCTGTGCACGACAGGAAAGGCAGGCAGGCTGGCGGGCAGCACCCTGAAGCCGCCCCTCGTGCACCCATCACTCTCCGCCAGCGGCTGCGGCGGTGGCCAAGGAGGAGCTGCTGGCCGCTCTCCGCCGCGGCCGAGGAGGAGAGAGGAGTGGGGACTGCACGTAGACTTCCAGAGGGACTGTCCATGTCCACTTGCGTTGCGTTGACCCTGATTTTGTCATGTTGCCTCTCTTGTTGCAAGGGAGGATGGGAAGCACAGTCTTGGTGTGGGGCGGGGTCTGTTTGGTGAGGTCTGGTGGCTCCGTTGCGGGGAAGCAGGGAGGACAGGGGGCGGAAATGGTGGCCTTTCCACAGGAGCTTCTCTCTGAAGCCCAGGGCTGTGCAGCCACTCGCCTGGGTTTACCGTATCCCCTGCTCACTGGCTGTAAGGTTCTGGCCAAGACACCGCGCCCCTGAAATCTCTTCTGCGGTGTCATCTGTGAGACCGGCATACTGTTCTCACCGTGGGGAAAACAGCAGGAGAAATGCCGAGTGGTTAGCACAATAGCTGTCACTGTTACACTAGGCCCCGCACCAACATTTGGGCTTTATTCGCTGACCAGCCTTAGGGTGGCGGTGCTGGTCACACCTGCGCGTGGAGGTGCTGCTCCCCGCACACCCCTCCGGGGCCCCGGGAGCCGGGCTGGGGCCAGCCGGGGCCACACGCTGCTGAGTGTCCGCAGGCACAGGCGCCTGGCCAGTGTGGTGGGACGCTTCTGGTGGCAGGTGGCCTGCTGAGCCAGAGGGTGGGATAGAGGTAAAGCTGAGGAACAGTAACTTCCAGAAACATGCAGAGACAGGAAGAGCTCAGGGGAGAAGCCCTGCTAGGGGAGACTCTGCCACCCGCGTCGCTGCTCTCATCAGAGCGGGGCTCAAGCCGCAGCTCTGAGGCCCGGCCGCTGAGGGGGCCCCTGGAGCACAGGGTGCCCCGCCCCGGACACCGGGGGCCGTCTGGGCGCGCTGCGAGCCAGGAACCCATTGCTCCAGGTGGAGCGCAGGCCACACTCCTTCCAGGAAAAGGGGGAAGAGGGGTGGGTTTGTTCTGGATTCACTCATCACTACCAGCTTCCTGTCAGGCTCGTAAGCGTCACTGTGCCCGGCTCTTCCGGGCGGGGCGTGTGGGGCCACGAAGGCTGTGACCGAGACAAGCAGCAGGTGTGGTCGGTGTGTGGCTGCTCCCATTTCTTTCCCTCCTGGTGTAACGTCGCAACTCCTCCCACTGGAGGTGGGCATTTCCCCATCCTCATCATGGCAGGTTTGGCCATGTGACTTGCTTTGACCAATGGAATGTGGGCAGACAAGAGCGAACCAGTCCTGAGCAAGGCTAACAAACCACCCGAAAACTGAATGGCCTAAAGCAACATGATTTATTCTTGCTCACAAGTCTGGGGTCCGATGGAGGTTGGCTGACCTACTTTAGGCTATGTTAGGGTTGGTGCCAAGCTTCAGATGGCATCCAAGTCACCACGTGGCTCTCACCCTCCTTGGACCAGTGTCTCCTGGGAGATGATCTCATGTGATGGCAAAACACAAGCAAAGTGAGCAAAAGCACTCACAGCCTTGCTCGTGTCGTGCCAGTTGTTCTGGGCTTTTTGCCATTCCAGGCGCTGGGCTTTTATATATATAGGTGTTACCTCGATAAATAGAATAAAAAGAAAGCAAATGCAATAGCATTCATTAAAAAAAAAAAATCTTTAGCCCTAGCTGATTTGGCTCAGTGGATAGAGCATTGGCCTAAGGACTAAAGAGTCCCAGGTTCAAGTCCAGGGAAGGGCACATGCCTGGGTTGTGCCCAGGAGGTGAGCAGGAGTCAGCCAATTAATGATTCTCTCTCATTATTGGTGTTTCTATCTCTCCCTCTCCCTTCATCTCTGAAATCATTAACAATATATTTTAAAAATAATCTCTATTGTTGAAAGTATGACATATGTCCTCTTGTTCCCCCATTGACTCATTCTAGCCCACCCTGCCCTCCAGCCCAGCCTTTGCCACTATTCACTCATTTAGTCATTCAACGCGTGGAAGGGAGGGTGTGACTGTGAATGAGATCAAGTAGGACCCTTGTGCACGTGGAGCTTACCTTTGAGAGAGGGGAGGTAGACCATGGAGCAGGAAGCACCGCATGGGGCATTGGAGCAGGAGGTGGCGCCGATTCACATAGGAGATCAGGAAGACCTCACCAGGGGCAAGATCTGAGCAAAGACCGGGAAGAGGAGAGGCCCCTGAGCATCTGGGGAGGGCGGGGAGGGCAGGAGCAGGGCACTCTGGGAGAGACACTGGGTATGGAAGGTCCAGCCCACGGCCATTGGGATTCCACGTTAGCCGTGTTTAGGGAAGACAGCTCCAGAGGAGCAAATCTCCAAATTTTGAGTTTTCTTGTTAAAAAGTGTAGGTGAAAGGTTTCTTTTATTGGGTGAAGTTCATCTGCCCTGGGAGCACCTTCTCCCTTTGGGTGCTGTAACCCCTGGTGACCCTCTGTCTCCTCTTCCAGGCTCTTAAGTGCAGGGCCTGGGACCCGCAGCCCCTGGGCCTCTGGATGCTGCTGGGAACGATGCTCGCCTTGTGCCTGTGGATGACGGGCGTCTCCGCCTTCCCCGTCCAGCCCGAGGCGCACACGGGTAAGGAGGCCCTCAGCGGGAGGGGCTTGTCTGGGGAGCAGGTGGGTAGCCAGGCTCTGCTGTGCACAAAAACAAGGTGTGCTTGCCAGAGGGGAGAGTGTGGGAGAGCAAAGTGGGTCAAAGGGCCACATACATAGTAAGGGAAGGAAACTAGATTTTGGGAGGTGAGCATGTAAATGAGTACACAGATATCAAGTTATAATGTCCTATACCTTGAATATATATATATATATATATATATATATATATATATATATATATATATAGTTGTTAACCAATGCTGCTTCAGTAAGTGTAGTAAAACTAGAGGCCTGGTGCATGAACTTGTGCTGGGTGGGGTCTGGCCAGCGTGCTCTGATGGGAGGGATCAGGGCCAGGGCCAGCGGGGGAGGAGGGGTGGGGGGAGAGGGGCTGAGGGCGGTTGGCTGGCCGGTGGGGAGTGGGACCAGGCCGGTGGGCTGCCACGGTGCATGTCATAGCCACCAGTCGTTCTGGTTGTTCTGGGCTTTCGCCGTTCCAGCCGCCGGGCTTTCATTAGAGAGCCGTGCCCTGGATAAACAGAATGAGGAAAAAGCAGATGCCGTGGTGCTCCTCGAGCAGCCTCACTCCTGCGGATGCGGGCCCGGGCTGTGACCACACACCCGTGGGACTGAGCTGGTTTGTGCTGAACTGGGCCGAGAGCCGCTTCGGCAGTGAGAGTGGCCCAGCGAGAGAGCCTGGCACCGCTTCCATCACTGCTCCTTGTGAGCGCATTTACCTCTCCCCACAAAAGCCCAGTGAAGAGCAAACCTGAAGTTGCCAGCTGAGCGCTTTGGAACCATTCTCCCAAGAGGGTGAGAGGGCCCAGAGGGCGCCTCGCTGCCAGGGGCGCTGTGCCCTCGGGTTCGCCTCGGGGACACCCGCCAGGCCTGACAGGTCTCTCTTCCTCAGCGGCCGCAGGGAGCTGCCAGGACCGCGGCAAACATTTCAAAACCAGCCTCCGGGTGGAAGGGGAGCCCGTGGCCCTGCGGTGCCCCCTGGAGCGGTTCTGGCGGGGGGCCGCCAGCCCCCGCGGCCCCGTGGCCTGGCACAGGAGCGGTGCTGCCGGGCCGGCCCCCGGGGACGACGGGCGCGTGTGGGTCCAGGACGGCGCCCTCTGGATGCTGCCCGCCCAGCGGGGTGACTCGGGCACCTACCTCTGCACCCTCAGGTAGGCCCGGGCCACGGCGGGGGGGGGCCCCCAGCTCTGCTCCTTGCGGCTGCACACCCCTGTCCTCTCCCCCGGTCCCGAGGGCGTCCTCAGCTCCCCGGCCCCGAGCAGGCTCTCGCCCAGACGTTACCTCTCCGCGGCCGTGTGTCGGCAGCACTCGTGCCCCACGCGGCCTACCGGCCGGGATTTCTTCCTCTGACACATGCGTGTGTGTGCTCATGTCTGTCTACCCCAGGCGTGGGAGCCTTCTCTCTGCCCGGGGCCTTGGGCAGTTTATCGTAGCACCATGGGCACACAGAGGTACCAGCTCAGAAACCAGCCTGCGCTGTTAGCCAGGCGTTCCCCCGCTCCCGGTTGCCATGGAGGGTCGTCCGTGCCCGGGCCCCCCAGAACGTGGGCTCCGGGAGGGGGTGCGCTCCGGGTGGGAGGCGGGCCCGGGTCCCCGCTCCCCGCAGGAGCACGAGGACATGAGACATGAGAGCTGCTTGTCTGCGTGTGAGGGGACCACGCTCACGCCTGCGTCCTCCAGGAGCTGGCGCGGAGCTGGGGCCAGGGGTCGGCTCTCCCTCTGGTCCTGGTGCTCTTCCCGCTGGTTGTGGCGGCGGATGCGGAGCGGAACGTTTGCACCGCACACCCCTCCTCTGTGCGCCCGGCGGCTCGGCGCGCTCACTGCCGGCAGCCACCCCGCCGCCCGCGGAGCTCTTCCTCACCCACCCTGGCACTCTCCCCACCAAACCACCACCCCTTCGCATCCCTTCCCCGGCCCCGGCGGCCGCCACCCCACTTTCTGCTGCTGTGGGTTTGACTCCCCGGGGACCTCCTGCGAGTGGAGTCACCAGCTCCTGGCCTTCGGTGCGGGCTCCTCCCCACGTGTGACGTGTTCAAGGTCATTCCCGCTGTCCAAGGCCGCGGGGTCCGCTCCCATGTGTGTAGGCCGCCCTCGGTGACCCGTGACCTGTCAGCACCCGTGTCCTGCGTTTGGCTATTGAGAACCATGTCCAATGAGCCTGGGCACGCTCGTCTGTGGAGCTGGTGGGTCCCTGGGGAACGGTTAGCTTTGTGAGGAGCGTCGGGCTGGCCACCTGGCCGCGCTGGTTCGCTTCCCACCAGCAACGTACAAGGTGCCAGTTTCTCCACTCCCCACCCACACTTACCATCTTCCGTGGTGTTTTTTAGGGGGTATGCTAGCCATATTTCCTACCATCCCATGGATTGCCTTTGTGCTCTGTTGATAATGCTCTTTTAATGCACAGAAGGTTCTAATTTTGACAAAGCTCAGTTTGCCTGTGCTGTCTTTGGTTGCCTGTGCTTTTGATGTCACACCCCATATATCACTGCCACAGCTAATGTCACAGAGCTTTCCCTGTGCTTTTTCCGGAGATTTGTGTCGTAGCTCTCCTGCTCAGCGTCTGACCGGTTTGAGTTAAATTGTGTATACGCTGTGAGGTCACGCTTTTGCATGTGGCTGTCCAGTTTTCTTGTTGGGAAGACCGTCCTCTCTCCTGTGAGCAAACGGCCTTGGGCTCTTGCTGCTTGTGAAGGAGAGTCCTGGTGTAGTTAGTGCTGGGGATCTCGGGAACTCCCTGGCCTAGTTTTCTGAAGGACGGGGGCCGCCTGCTGGCCTGGCTGAGAAGTGCAGCCGCTGGCCCCTGCAGGGGCTGTGCTCTCCCTGGCTGCCTCCCGCAGCTCGGAGTCTCAGGCTGCAGGAACTCTTTGTTTTGGAGAAGCCCCATTCATGAGGACTGACTTTTAGAAAGAACCAAAGAAAGTGACACTCGCAGCACAAAGGGATTACTAGTGCCCAGGAGGGTTTCAGACATCAGCCCCAGTGCTGATTCCCAGATGGTGTGTGTGTGTGTGTGTGTGTGTGTGTGTGTGTGTTACCTTCTGCCAATGAGCCCTGCCTAGGAAGCAAGCCAAGCATCTGTCATTTCTGTACCAGAGAAGAATGTGTATGTGTGATTTTACAGTAGTTATAAATATATAATTTTTTCTTTCTAGTGCAAAAAACACACACCATTTTTCCCCGCTAAGGAGCACTGCTAGGAAAACCTAAAAGCGTGTTTTAAAAGAGAATAAAATGTGGAGCCGGGATGACAGGGATGTGAATCTGAACCCTTCTGTTTCCACCGTGGTCTGATCACTTGGCAACTCCGGCCTCAGTTCTGTCCCGGGAGGGTGCCGGGCGGGCCGGTGACACAGCCTGTGGAGAGTCTGGCTAGGGGAGCACCGCAGTGGCGTGCTCAGACGCCAAGACCGCACTTCCCCCGACGGCGATGCTTACCGCCCCGAGTGGGTGACAGTCTGCAGAGATCAGGGGACACGGCTGAGTCATGTTTGTCTCAAAGAAGGTTTTTATCCTCCACTAAAATCCCTAGCTAAAACTCTTGTTTTGTTTCCTGGTTCTTCTAGAAAAGTAGAGATCTGGAATTGAGGGGCAGTGGAAACCCGAATGTGGATCAAGCTTTTGAGCACAGAGTTTGCCTAGCTGAGGGCTAAAACTCTCTTCCCATCCAAGACTGGGATCCAAAGGACCTAGAATCCCAGCAGCTGCCACATCCCCTTTGGCATTTACAGCCAGAGGGCATGAGATTGCCCTGTGTCCGCGACTTTTAAAGTCTTGAGGTGTAGCACGGGGGGCCTTTCCGTCAATCGGGGGAAGCCGTGCTGCCGAATCACGACTCTCTGAGTCTCAGGGTTTCAAACAACAGGGCGAGGTTGTTACCCCGGCAGCAAGCCGGGATGGCTGGGCACGTGCTTGGGGACCCAGACTGAACGGGGGTCCCTGTACCAAAACAGCATGTTCTGAGGGGCTCCCTGGGGAAGTGACTACAGTCACGGTGGGGCCAGGATGTGCAACCCCACCTTGTGCGCAGGACGGGAGGGTGGAAGTGTGTGGAGAACAACATTAATGACTGCCGCTCTTCGGTTGTGGGACGTCCTACTCCCTGGGGAATGAGAGTGGCCATGGCATGACGCCCACCCCTCTTTCTGTCGGGCTCTCTCATGGAGTATCTTGCTCCAGGGGGATCACCTCACCAACAGTGTGGACAGGTCTGTGGCTCTCGGCATGTCTAGTGAGCGTGTTCCCAGGGATATCAGCCTATTCAAGGGCTTTCTCAGGGCCCTGCTGGGTTTCTGCCTTGGTTTGACCTCTTAGCTATGTGGCCTTAGGAAATTGCTTAACTTCTGTATACGTAATTTCCCCACCTAAACATGAGATACTCATGATTTCTAGCTCTTGGTGCTGACAAGTGAGCATGGGATGCCTGCAGCCCCAGCCAGGCCGGCAGCCTCCTCGGCAGAACGGGTGCCGCTGGGAGGCGCAGGGTGCCCTGGAGCATGGGCCTCGCTCATGTCCCTCAATGTGCACTTTGTCAAGGCAATTGTTAACTTTGTGTTTCCTTGTGCATAAATGTTTGCTCAGCTGTTAGGGTCGTAGGCAGCTAGAGACTCAGTGAGACCCTGATAAAACTCAGTTGTAGGTCAGATCCTTTGTCCTCTGCCATCTCCTCCCTGTTTCTAGACACGAGCTGCCCGTACCATTTTATGCTAAGTTCTCAGCAGTTTTCTGAAATTAGATTCCAGCTAATGGCGACTCCCCAAGAAGGGGAGGACTTTTCTTTAAGTGGAGACGGTGGCTCTCGGGAGCACTTCCTGTGTTGGGATCTGTTCCCTGATGCAGCAGGCAGGCACGTTTGCTCAAGGAGCCCAGAACCTGGCAGGTGTAGGCCTTGGTGGTGTTGCGATCAGGCTGGTGAAGGGCCTCCTGGGAAAAGTTCAGAATATATTGTCATTTCGAATAACATACATGATGTGGTGCTTGCTTTGTCCTCCAAGGATTCACAAAGGTCAGGGACCGAAGTGTCACCATACTAATAAAAACTGCAGCATTTAATGGGCTGGGGAAATCGTTCTTAATTTCATTCAGATTTACATTTACTTTGCCTTGGCACTTCTTCCCTTTTAAATCAGAAACGCCTCTCACTGTGACCAGATGGCGCTGGACCTCCGGGTGCTGGAGAACACGGAAGCTTCGCTGCCCGCCGTCTCCTACCCGCAGGTGCTCACCGCCGCGGCCTCGGGCTCCTTAGTGTGCCCCGAACTGAGTGAATTCGCCCGGAACAAAACTGGCCTGGAGATCCAGTGGTACAAGGTACGTCTCCGGCAAGTGGTGCTGAATTAGCGTGCACTTCACTGCCACAGGAAATATAGAAATGCCGTTCTGAAGGTGACCCATTCACTGCTATTTCTGTTTTTTAGACCAGTTAATTATAAAGGACCATGGTCAGTATGCTCTATTGGTTCTCCGGTGGCTCATACTCAGAATGATGATTTGAAAATATGAAATGAGTCCCATGTAAACAGCTGAGAACGACAGCTTTCCACTCTATTTGTCTGTTAAAATTCAGAAAAATAATTGTTGGGTAATTTAATAACTTACAACTTTTGGTCAAAAGAGTGAGTACAAACACACTTTCTTCTCTTGCCTGGCTGAGTAAATATTACCGTCAGCTCGCAGCAGGTGACACAGTCGCAGGCCACCGGAGCCGTGGCCTGGTTCTGCGAGCGAGGCTAGTTCTCACGTTTTTAAGCGGCTGAAAATGTAAAGGAATCACACTCTTTTATGACAGTGACTAACGGGACCCCAGCTCCTGTGCACAGGCATCGGCCAGCCCACCTCCCCCGCTGCGGGGAGAGCGGGCCGTGGTCCGAGGCCACGCGCACTGTGGGCCCTTCACAGAGACAGCCTGATACAGACCGCGGGCTGACACCGGAAAGAACAGTGACTGGTTCAGTCGTGGACAGAAAATAGCCCTTTAATCAAGCATTAGATCCACTTAAAGAATGTATATGGAAATGAGACAAGGATATATTACATGACGTACTAACATGTTTACCGAAGCACTCTTATAAGACGACACTGGACACTAGAAAGCACTCACCATTGGGGACTGGTTAAGCTGATTTCACCTCGGAACAGTGGGCTGTCGTAAGTATTCACAAAGCACAGAAGAAAAAATACAATACCTCTGTAGTCTAAAGGCTTTAAATGACATGTCATATTTCCTACTTATGTAAAAATATGGTTTATATGTTTAAAAATATGGAGGAATATACATTGAAATAACAAACGATGTTTTGAGGATAAGGGTTCACTCTGCACCTTTTATAGGTCAGTGTTACATTACGTTTCTGTGTTGCTCTACTTCGCTGGTGGCAGAGGCGTTAGGGCATTTCCAGAGGGAGAGAAAAGGAGGGACTTTCACTTATGGAACACACGTGCTACTCCTCAATCTATACTCACTCCATATAAACCTAAACTTATAGTAGAACCTCAGTCAACAGTATCTATAATTTTGTCATAAAATGTGCCTTTTTAGAAAAGAACGTGTCAGCCGGGTGACTGGTTTATAATTTCAGATATCTGTATATCATATCACTGAGCGCTGCCAACGTGAAGAATGTTCTGAAAGGAGGAGTAAGTAGCCAGCCCTCTGGGGCTGCAGCCCAGTCAGGGCCGGGGCTCCTGCTTGGCTTAGGGAGAGGCTGTGTCTGTGGAGGGCGCTGCGTTCCCCGCTCTGGCTGAGCCCTGTTTGCTTCCATGTGGCTGTGTGTAGCCTTGGCCGACCAATTTCACCTGCACCCGCTCCCTCTGGAGCGGCCCCGGCTGAGGCGGGCCCTGTGCCTGCGGCCCTCAAGTGGAGCCGGGCCGATGGAGGGATGGCCCCGGGGCCTCAGCGGTCCTCGTGCCCTTCCTAAATGCTGCCCGTTCGTCCCCGAGCACATGCCGGGCACAGTTCTGCTCCACACTCGCTGCCAGGCAACCACAAGGCAGAAACGACTATTTCCCTACGTCACAGATTAAAGAACGGAGAGGCACAAGTGTAAGAACTTGCCCAGCCACACAGCAGAGAGATGGTGGAGCCAAAACCCTGAGCCGGAGCTCCGCACCCAGTGGGCAGCAGCCTGGAGTGCCGCGGAGAGTGTGCTGCTGGCCACGGAGCTGATTCGTAGTCACCCTCGCGTTAGGAACATCAGCCTCTCCTTTAGTCGAAAAGATGGAGAGAACAGACTCTCCCAGCCGTCTGTGCTCCCATCGGAGTGGGAAGCTGAAATGGCTCGTGGGCTAAGCATGTGCGCCTGCCCTCCCAGATGTGCCCCGGCCCCCGCCCGCCGGTCTGTGCTGCGGGCGGCCTCGCTCTGGGCAGAAGCCACACCGCCTTTGTCCCCACGAAGGTGTGGCCTCGTTCCTCACATTTCACTTTTCTTACCATTTCCCCGTCTCTCTTCTGACTCCTAAAATGGAATTAATTTTTAGAGTCATTACAGCAACACCGTCTCTCCGGAACACTGCTTTCCAGTCACCATCACCACAGAGCGGGACTCGTTCCTGGCCCCAGGCCCAGGCCCAGGGCGGCTGTGAGGCCGACCTGTGTTTGTATTTTAAAAGGTTTCTCTGTCATGGAGAGTTTCTTCCCCACCCTCCGCAGTGCTGGAGCAACCGTGCCTTAAGCATGGTGCTTAGACAAATTCAGCAGTTTTGTTTCCTATGCTAACAAATTCCCTCTCCCCCAAACAGGAAAAATATGTCCAAAGTACAGTATTTCCAAAGGAAATAACAAGGCAAGCCCTGCGAGGGGGTCCGGGCCCCATTCCAGCTGCTGAGGCGCAGTTGGTGCAGAGTGTAACTCCTGGAAAACATCTTCCCTCAGGATTCTGTCCGCCTGGACCGAGGCGGCGAGAAGTTTCTGGCTGTGAGAGGGACCACGCGCTTACTCATCCACAACGTGTCGGAGGAGGACGCGGGCCGCTACCGCTGTGTCCTGGCCTTCGCCCACGGGGGCACACGGTACAACGTCAGCAGGCGCATCCGGCTCCGCGTCCACAGTACGTGCCGGCCCCCGGGCCTCCGCCCTGGCGCTCAGGCCTGTGACGAGCACACGGGCCACCAGCTTCCCTTGCATGTCTTCGGTGTGAAGGGAAACGCACGGCCACTCCCTTAGAGCACCAGGCTAGAAAGAGGTGTGAGGCTGCAGAGGTAGAAAGCAGGGTGGTATGTGAGGAAGGTGAGTCCCTGGGCGCCAAGTGTGTGGGGCCAGCAGAGGTTCCCGGGAAGGCAGCCACCAGCATGGCGGCCACTCTATGCAGGACTGTGTGTAGGGCTGTCTGTCTGTAGGGCTGTCAGTAGGGCTGTCAGTAGGGCTGTCAGTAGTGCTGTCGGTCTGTAGGGCTGTCTGTAGGGCTGTCTGTCTGTAGGGCTGTCAGTAGGGCTGTCAGTAGGGCTGTCAGTAGGGCTGTCTGTCAGTAGGTCTGTCAGTAGGGATGTCTGTCAGTAGGGCTGTCAGTAGGGATATCAGTAGGGCTGTCTGTAGGGATGTCAGTAGGGCTGTCAGTAGGGCTGTCTGTAGGGATGTCAGTAGGGCTGTCTGTCAGTAGGTCTGTCAGTAGGGCTGTCAGTAGGTCTGTCAGTAGGGCTGTCAGTAGGTCTGTCAGTAGGGCTGTCAGTAGGGCTGTCTGTCAGTAGGGCTGTCAGTAGGGCTGTCTGTAGGGCTGTCTGTAGGGCTGTCTGTAGGGCTGTCTGTAGGGCTGTCTGTCTGTAGGGATGTCAGTAGGGCTGTCTGTAGGGCTGTCTCTGGGGCTGTCTGTAGGGCTGTCAGTAGGGCTGTCAGTAGGGCTGTCAGTAGGGCTGTCTGTCAGTAGGGCTGTCTGTCAGTAGGGCTGTCAGTAGGGCTGTCTGTAGGGCTGTCTGTAGGGCTGTCTGTAGGGCTGTCTGTAGGGCTGTCTGTCTGTAGGGATGTCAGTAGGGCTGTCTGTAGGGCTGTCTCTGGGGCTGTCTGTAGGGCTGTCAGTAGGGCTGTCTGTAGGGCAGTCTGTAGGGCTGTCTGTAGGGCTGTCAGTAGGGCTGTCTGTAGGGATGTCTGTCAGTAGGTCTGTCAGTAGGGCTGTCAGTAGGACTGTCTGTCAGTAGGTCTGTCAGTAGGGCTGTCAGTAGGGCTGTCAGTAGGGCTGTCAGTAGTGCTGTCGGTCTGTAGGGCTGTCTGTAGGGCTGTCTGTCTGTAGGGCTGTCAGTAGGGCTGTCAGTAGGGCTGTCAGTAGGGCTGTCTGTCAGTAGGTCTGTCAGTAGGGATGTCTGTCAGTAGGGCTGTCAGTAGGGATATCAGTAGGGCTGTCTGTAGGGATGTCAGTAGGGCTGTCAGTAGGGCTGTCTGTAGGGATGTCAGTAGGGCTGTCTGTCAGTAGGTCTGTCAGTAGGGCTGTCAGTAGGTCTGTCAGTAGGGCTGTCAGTAGGTCTGTCAGTAGGGCTGTCAGTAGGGCTGTCTGTCAGTAGGGCTGTCAGTAGGGCTGTCTGTAGGGCTGTCTGTAGGGCTGTCTGTAGGGCTGTCTGTAGGGCTGTCTGTCTGTAGGGATGTCAGTAGGGCTGTCTGTAGGGCTGTCTCTGGGGCTGTCTGTAGGGCTGTCAGTAGGGCTGTCTGTAGGGCAGTCTGTAGGGCTGTCTGTAGGGCTGTCAGTAGGGCTGTCTGTAGGGCTGTCAGTAGGGCTGTCTGTAGGGATGTCTGTCAGTAGGTCTGTCAGTAGGGCTGTCAGTAGGACTGTCTGTCAGTAGGTCTGTCAGTAGGGCTGTCAGTAGGGCTGTCTGTCGGTAGGGCTGTCAGTAGGTCTGTCAGTAGGGCTGTCAGTAGCTCTGTCAGTAGGGCTGTCTGTAGGGCTGTCAGTAGGGCTGTCTGTAGGGATGTCAGTAGGGCTGTCAGTAGGGCTGTCTGTAGGGCTGTCTGTAGGGCTGTCTGTAGGGCTGTCAGTAGGGCTGTCTGTAGGGCTGTCAGTAGGGCTGTCTGTAGGGCTGTCTGTCAGTAGGGCTGTCAGTAGGGCTGTCTGTCAGTAGGGCTGTCTGTCAGTAGGGCTGTCAGTAGGACTGTCTGTAGGGCTGTCAGTAGGTCTCTCTGTCAGTAGGGCTGTCAGTAGGGCTGTCAGTAGGGCTGTCTGTCAGTAGGGCTGTCAGTAGGGCTGTCTGTCAGTAGGGCTGTCTGTAGGTAGGGATATCAGTAGGGCTGTCTGTAGGGCTGTCTGTTGGGCTGTCAGTAGGGCTGTCAGTAGGACTGTCTGTAGGGCTGTCAGTAGGACTGTCTGTAGGGCTGTCAGTAGGGCTGTTTTTAGGGCTGTCAGTCAGGCTGTCAGTCGGGCTGTCTGTCTGTAGGGATGTCAGTAGGGCTGTCAGTAGGGCTGTCTGTCAGTAGGTCTGTCAGTAGGGCTGTCAGTAGGTCTGTCAGTAGGGCTGTCAGTAGGTCTGTCAGTAGGGCTGTCAGTAGGGCTGTCTGTCAGTAGGGCTGTCAGTAGGGCTGTCTGTAGGGCTGTCTGTAGGGCTGTCTGTCTGTAGGGCTGTCAGTAGGGCTGTCAGTAGGGCTGTCTGTCAGTAGGTCTGTCAGTAGGGCTGTCTGTCAGTAGGGCTGTCAGTAGGGCTGTCTGTCAGTAGGTCTGTCAGTAGGGCTGTCAGTAGGGCTGTCTGTCAGTAGGGCTGTCAGTAGGGCTGTCAGTAGCGCTGCCAGTAGGGCTGTCTGTCAGTAGGGCTGTCAGTAGGGCTGTCTGTAGGGCTGTCTGTAGGGCTGTCTGTCTGTAGGGATGTCAGTAGGGCTGTCTGTAGGGCTGTCTCTATGGCTGTCTGTAGGGCTGTCAGTAGGGCTGTCTGTAGGGCTGTCAGTAGGGCTGTCTGTAGGGCTGTCTGTAGGGCTGTCTGTAGGGCTGTCAGTAGGGCTGTCTGTAGGGCTGTCAGTAGGGCTGTCTGTAGGGATGTCTGTCAGTAGGTCTGTCAGTAGGGCTGTCAGTAGGGCTGTCTGTAGGGCTGTCTCTAGGGCTGTCTGTAGGGTTGTCTGTAGGGCTGTCAGTAGGGCTGTCAGTAGGACTGTCTGTAGGGCTGTCAGTAGGACTGTCTGTAGGGCTGTCAGTAGGGCTGTTTGTAGGGCTGTCAGTCGGGCTGTCAGTCGGGCTGTCTGTCTGTAGGGATGTCAGTAGGGCTGTCAGTAGGGCTGTCTGTCAGTAGGTCTGTCAGTAGGGCTGTCAGTAGGGCTGTCTGTAGGGTTGTCAGTAGGGCTGACTGTAGGGCTGTCAGTAGGGCTGTCAGTAGGACTGTCAGTAGGGATGTCAGTAGGGCTGTTTGTAGGGCTGTCAGGCGGGCTGTCTGTCTGTAGGGATGTCAGTAGGGCTGTCTGTAGGGCTGTCAGCAGGGCTGTCTGTATGTAGGGTTGTCTGTAGGGCTGTCAGTAGGACTGTCTGTAGGGCTGTCTGTAGGGCTGCGTGTAGGGCTGTCTGTAGGGCTGTCTGTCACTAGGGTATCAGTAGGGCTGTCTGTAGGGTTGTCTGTAGGGCTGTCAGTAGGGCTGTCTGTAGGGCTGTCAGTAGGGCTGTTTGTAGGGCTGTGTGTAGGGCTGTCTGTCTGTAGGGATGTCAGTAGGGCTGTCTGTAGGGCTGTCAGTAGGGCTGTCAGTAGGGCTGTCAGTAGGACTGTCTGGAGGGCTGTCTGTAGGGCTGCGTGTAGGGCTGTCTGTAGGGCTGTCTGTCACTAGGGTATCAGTAGGGCTGTCTGTAGGGTTGTCTGTAGGGCTGTCAGTAGGGCTGTCTGTAGGGCTGTCAGTAGGGCTGTTTGTAGGGCTGTGTGTAGGGCTGTCTGTCTGTAGGGATGTCAGTAGGGCTGTCTGTAGGGCTGTCAGTAGGGCTGTCAGTAGGGCTGTCAGTAGGACTGTCTGTAGGGCTGTCTGTAGGGCTGCGTGTAGGGCTGTCTGTAGGGCTGTCTGTCACTAGGGTATCAGTAGGGCTGTCTGTAGGGTTGTCTGTAGGGCTGTCAGTAGGGCTGTCTGTAGGGCTGTCAGTAGGGCTGTTTGTAGGGCTGTGTGTAGGGCTGTCTGTCTGTAGGGATGTCAGTAGGGCTGTCAGTAGGGCTGTCAGTAGGGCTGTCTGTAGGGCTGTCTGTAGGGCTGTTTGTAGGGCTGTCAGTCGGGCTGTCTGTCTGTAGGGATGTCAGTAGGGCTGTCTGTAGGGCTCTCTGTCTGTAGGGCTGTCTGCAGGGCTGTCAGTAGGGCTGTCAGTAGGGCTGTCAGTAGGACTGTCTGTAGGGCTGTCAGTAGGGCTGTTTGTAGGGCTGTCTGTAGGGCTGTTTGTAGGGCTGTCAGTCGGGCTGTCTGTCTGTAGGGATGTCAGTAGGGCTGTCTGTAGGGCTGCCTATAGGGCTGTCTGTAGGGCTCTCTGTCTGTAGGGCTGTCTGTAGGGCTGTCAGTAGGGCTGTCAGTAGGGCTGTCTATAGGGATGTCAGTAGGGCTGTCAGTAGGGCTGTCTGTAGGGCTGTCTGTAGGGCTGTCTGTAGGGCTGTCAGTAGGGCTGTCAGTAGGGCTGTCTGTAGGGATGTCAGTAGGGCTGTCAGTAGGGCTGTCTGTAGGGCTGTCTGCAGGGTTGTCAGTAGGGCTGTCATTAGGGCTGTCTGTAGGGATGTCAGTAGGGCTGTCAGTAGGGCTGTCTGTAGGGCTGTCAGTAGGACTGTCAGTAGGGCTGTCTGTAGGGATGTCAGTAGGGCTGTCAGTAGGGCTGTCTGTAGGGCTGTCTGTAGGGCTGTCAGTAGGGCTGTCAGTAGGGGCTGTCTGTAGGGATGTCAGTAGGGCTGTCAGTAGGGCTGTCTGTAGGGCTGTCTGTAGGGCTGTCAGTAGGGCTGTCAGTAGGACTGTCTGTAGGGCTGTCAGTAGGGCTGTCTGTAGGGCTGTCTGTAGGGCTGTCTGTAGGGCTGTCAGTAGGGCTGTCTGTAAGGATGTCAGTAGGGCTGTCAGTAGGGCTGTCTGTCAGTAGGTCTGTCAGTAGGGTTGTCAGTAGGTCTGTCAGTAGGGCTGTCAGTAGGTCTGTCAGTAGGGCTGTCAGTAGGGCTGTCTGTCAGTAGGGCTGTCTGTAGGGATGTCAGTAGGGCTCTCTGTAGGGCTGTCAGTAGGGCTGTCAGTAGGACTGTCTGTAGGGCTGTCTGTAGGGCTGTCTGTAGGGCTGTCAGTAGGGCTGTTTGTAGGGCTGTTTGTAGGGCTTTCAGTAGGGCTTTCAGTAGGGCTGTCTGTAGGGCTGTCTGTAGGGATGTCAGTAGGGCTGTCAGTAGGGCTGTCTTTATGTAGGGTTGTCTGTGGGGCTGTCAGTAGGGCTGTCTGTAGGGCTGTCTGTAGGGCTGTCTGTAGGGCTGTCAGTAGGACTGTCTGTAGGGCTGTCTGTAGGGCTGCCTGTAGGGCTGTCTGTAGGGCTGTCTGTCAGTAGGGATATCAGTAGGGCTGTCAGTAGGGCTGTCAGTAGGGCTGTCAGTAGGACTGTCTGTAGGGCTGTCTGTAGGGCTGCCTGTAGGGCTGTCTGTAGGGCTGTCTGTCAGTAGGGATATCAGTAGGGCTGTCTGTAGGGTTGTCTGTAGGGCTGTCAGAAGGGCTGTCTGTAGGGCTGCCTGTAGGGCTGTTTGTAGGGCTGTCAGTCGGGCTGTCTATCTGTAGGGCTCTCTGTCTGTAGGGCTGTCTGTAGGGCTGTCAGTAGGGCTGTCAGTAGGGCTGTCTGTAGGGCTGTCTGTAGGGCTGCCTGTAGGGCTGTCTGTAGGGCTGTCTGTCAGTAGGGATATCAGTAGGGCTGTCTGTAGGGTTGTCTGTAGGGCTGTCAGTCGGGCTGTCTATCTGTAGGGCTCTCTGTCTGTAGGGCTGTCTGTAGGGCTGTCAGTAGGGCTGTCAGTAGGGCTGTCAGTAGGGCTGTCTGTAGGGCTGTCTGTAGGGCTGTCAGTAGGGCTGTCAGTAGGGCTGTCTGTAGGGCTGTCTGTAGGGCTGTCAGTAGGGCTGTCAGTAGGGCTGTCAGTAGGACTGTCTGTAGGGCTGTCAGTAGGGCTGTCTGTAGGGCTTTCTGTAGGGTTGTCAGTAGGGCTGTCAGTAGGGCTGTCTGTAGGGCTGTCTGTAGGGCTGTTTGTAGGGCTGTCTGTCAGTAGGGATATCAGTAGGGCTGTCTGTAGGGTTGTCTGTAGGGCTGTCAGTAGGGCTGTCTGTAGGGCTGTCTGTAGGGCTGTTTGTAGGGCTGTCAGTCGGGCTGTCTGTCTGTAGGGATGTCAGTTGGGCTGTCTGTAGGGCTGCCTATCGGGCTGTCAGTAGGGCTCTCTGTCTGTAGGGCTGTCAGTAGGGCTGTCAGTAGGGCTGTCAGTAGGGCTGTATGCAGGGCTGTCTGTAGGGCTGTATGTAGGGCTGTCAGTAGGGCTGTCTGTAGGGATATCAGTAGGGCTGTCTGTAGGGTTGTCAGTAGGGCTGTCAGTAGGGCTGTCTGTAGGGATGTCAGTAGGGCTGTCAGTAGGGCTGTCTGTAGGGATGTCAGTAGGGCTGTCTGTAGGGCTGTCAGTAGGGCTGTCAGTAGGACTGTCTGTAGGGCTGTCAGTAGGACTGTCTGTAGGGCTGTCAGTAGGGCTGTCTGTAGGGATGTCAGTAGGGCTGTCTGTAGGGACTGTCAGTAGGGATGTCTGTCAGTAGGGCTGTTTGTAGGGCTGTTTGTAGGGCTGTCAGTAGGGCTGTCTGTAGGGCTGTCTGTAGGGCTGTCTGTAGGGATGTCAGTAGGGCTGTCAGTAGGGCTGTCTGTATGTAGGGTTGTGTGTAGGGCTGTCAGTAGGGCTGTCTGTAGGGCTGTCTGTAGGGATGTCAGTAGGGCTGTCTGTATGTAGGGTTGTCTGTAGGGCTGTCAGTAGGGCTGTCAGTAGGACTGTCTGTAGGGCTGTCTGTAGGGTTGTCTGTAGGGCTGTCAGTAGGGCTGTCTGTAGGGCTGTCTGTCAGTAGGGATATCAGTAGGGCTGTCTGTAGGGTTGTCTGTAGGGCTGTCAGTAGGGCTGTTTGTAGGGCTGTGTGTAGGGCTGTCAGTAGGGCTGTCAGTAGGGCTGTTGCTAGGAGGGCTCATTGGGTGTTTCTGGAACGCAAGGCGATGGTGCCCAGTGGACGCTGCTCCCCAGGGCGGGGCGGGCTGGAGCAGTGAGCGTCCAGTGATTAGATGAGCTCTTTTGGGATGTGCGAACAGGAGCGACCATGTGACTGTTCGTTCAGCAGGGAGTGCCCCCGGTGGGACATGGGTATGGGGTGGAGTAAATGGGGTTTGGGTCCCGGGAGGGCTGCGTGCTTGCACATCACACACCGGACCGCTGCACAGCTGGGTCTTTAGGGAACCAGAGCTTTGGGAAGGCATCGAGGTTAGATAACGCCTGTGAGGGGAAAGATTAACTTTTCCCAACAGGACGCAGAGATTCAGTTTCACTATCGCCCATGAAAGCAAATGCTGGTGAGGGTGCCTTCCTCTCAACCCAGCTCGGGTGGGGAGGGGGTGCAGCGAGGGGGTGGGGAAGGACACTGCCAGGCCCTGCTCAGTGCCTCGCCTGCTCACGGTGCTGTGCAGGGACACCAGGGGGCGCCAGCCCCCATGGCAGCCGAGAGGCCCTGCTGGACGGTCAGGGGCTCAGGGAGGAGGAGGAGGGGGGCAGCCATGTCCCAGGGCCTCTGGTTAGACCTGCGGAACCTCGGGCCCATCCCAGGTTGGGTTGGGGGGGGGGCAGGGAGCAGAGCAATATGTTCAACAGCCGGGTGTATGTGTGGGGGGTGGGGCGGGGGTGCACTCTGACCCCGCCAGGCTGCTGGCGCCCTGGGCCAGGCTCAGCCGCCCCAAGCGGAGCAGCCGGGGTGGAGGGTGGGGTGGCCAGCAGCTTGCCCACCCCAAGCTGCTCTCTCTGTCCCTTCGGGTTTGTCCAGGCCGCTGGAGACCTGCCTCCTGGGGAACTGGGTTCTGACTCCCAGGACACCCAGCTTGCCCCCAAGGGGGACCCCCTCCATCAGCCCGTGGCCAGGCCGATCGCCAGGCCCGCCTCTCCTCCGGGAGCCGCAGGTTCCGGCGCTGGCTGGGGAGGGTGCAGAGCAGGGAGGCATTTTAGGGCAAATTGACTCCTGCAAACCTCTCGGAGACAGTGTGCGCGTTACTCAAGGGTTTATTCAGGGAACGGGACTCACTGAGGAAGCCCAGGGGCGCGGCCCACTGCCGGCCACAGAGGAGCGCCGTGAGCAGCCCGCTGGGGCTCCTCCGGGGCCTCTCCTCGGGAAGGGCACGGCCACGGGTGCACCGTGGCCGAACCAGGCGGCGCTGCCCTGGGAGAGGGGCCAGCTAGCTGGCGATGGCCGGGCCGCTGGACCGGAGCCCCTAACTGACCTCCTCTGCCCCGTCTCAGGAAAGCAAGAGGAGACGGTGCCCGTGATGCTCTCCCCGCACCAGACCATCTCGGCTTCCCTGGGTAAGGCCTGAGGCCCCGCGGCCTGTGCCCCTGGTCTGGGCCCTTGGTGTGCCAAGAGCCTGGGGGGGAGGTGGCACCCAGGATGAGAGGCTGAAATAACAAATGTGAGGGCAGCCCTGTGCCAATGCGGTTAGAAATGGGAGACAGGTACACCTGGGAGGATCTAACCCAGGGGTGGGCAAACTTTTTGACTCGAGGGCCACAATGGGTTCTTAAACTGGACCGGAGGGCCGGCACAAAAGCAGCCTGACCATGCTGGCACTCTCCTCTTGGGCTGCTGGTGAAGGAGCGGAGGGGAGAGCAAGAGAACCCTCCGCTCTTTCGGCTCCGAGGGCCGGATAGAACAGCCAAATGGGCAGGATCCGGCCCGAGGGCCATAGTTTGCTCACGGCTGATCTAAACTGAGGACGGCAGTTGTAGCTGGGGGGGCGGGGGGGTGGGGAGGGTTTGGGAGGGGGACTGACTCCCTCATGGAGCAGGACCTGCCCTAAAACCAGTCTCGCCACCAGAGGCCGCTGCTCGCATCCCCAAGTCCCCAAGGCTCATCTGCTCAGCCCTTTGCAGTGATCTCTTTCAGCAAACCCGCTGCAGACCCCCTCCCCCCCGCCCCTTCTTGTGCAGGTTGGCGCAGGTTTAGCATGGTGACTGGGGCCTGGGGGAGCTCGTGGGCCGCCGAGGTGGACACAGGGCTAAGGAGCCTCCGCCCGGGGAGGAGGGGAGAACGGCTGTGCGGGGCCTGCGGGGCAGCACCCACGAGGAAAATGCAGATGGGAAGGATTTGTCCATCCCATCTCTCTGGGAACTTAAACCCAACACAGGAGCCGCACGGCACCCTCCTCCTCCGGGGACAGGCTGGGCAGGGCGGCTCCACCGCTCAGGAGTCCAGGAGAGGCCGGGAGACAGAGAGGCAGGGAAGGGGTGGGGTGGGGTGGGGCCCAGGAGCCCAGAGGCCTTGGGAAGCACTGCCTCTGGCATTCTGCCTGGAGGCCGGTTGGAGGGACTGGAGACACTCGGGGTAACCGCCAGCGCCCCAGTCCCTCCAAGGTGAGGTGAAGGCATCTTCGGAGGGGACAGTTTCCTTTTGAGAAAAGAGTTGGTGGTGCCTGAGAGGGGGGGCCCGCTCAGGTCTGCGGTGTGCGAGGAGCGGAGCGCCCCCTGCCACTCACGTGTCTGCGTGTCGCGCCCACAGGCTCGAGGCTGACGGTGCCCTGCAAGGTGCTGCTGGGAGGCGGCGCGCCCCGGACCACCCTGCTGTGGTGGATGGCCAACGCCACCAGCATCGACGCCGCCTACCCGGCCGGCCGCGTGCGCGAGGGGCCGCGCCTGTGAGTGGGGAGAGGGTTTGCAGCCAGGGGTCTTCGGCAGAGCTCCCTGAGACCGCCATCAGCTTCATGCATTTTTAAAGAGACAGTGCCACATCCAACCTCTCAACAGGACGCACACCCTATATTAAAAATAATTTTGCTAGTATGAACTGCTGGATTTTTAGAATTTTAAAAATTGAGTTTGCTCAGAATTACCATCTGTTCTTGAGAAGCAAACTTTCTGTGTAAGAGCTGAGTTGCAGCCAACTGCTTGTCACTGAGGTTGCATTTTCTAGCTGTTTAATAAATGCTTATTTCTTGATTTTTGCAATTAAAAATACTTGGAGTTACTATATTTCTATTCCCCATTCTGCAACCTGAGTGTCAAACATTTTCACAAACCCTTAACAAGTCCTGAGACTTAGCCACACCGTCCAGGGGCCTGTGTCCATGGCAGCCGCGGTCTGAGGGAGGTTAACGTTCAGAGTGAGAAAGAGTTCTGTTCTCAGAAGCAGTCAGCTCGGAAGGGTTTTCTCCCTTTGAAAACAGAACAAGCAGACCTTGTGACTGGGACCTTCACGTGAGGGAGGGAGACGCGCTGTTCCGCTGTGAAGCGCAGACTGTGAGACCGGCAGGCCAGCGCCCCTGGCCTCCCGTGGCCCCATTTCTGGGCGCAACTGAGCAGATAAAAACGATGTGTGGTTAGCACAACTGTTTACAAGTCCTCGTTGCGAAACTCACATGCCTCCACTCGGCACTCAGAGTTCCCAGCGTGAGAGCCGGCAGTGGAGATGAGAGGAGGTCAGGACGCTGTTGAAAACCGGGTTTCTGGAAACTCCCTGCCCCTCCATATGCAAATGATTTGTTGGTGATGCAGTCAGGATTCCCAAAAGCAGACCTTTCTGGCTCCACTCCCGGCTCCTTGCTCACGGAGGGCCTCAAGGTGGACTTCCTATTGTCCAAAGCAAGCTGTTCCGTGGCTCCTGGTAACGAGTGTCTGTCCCAGTGAGCAGCACCTCCCCATGTCAGCGTCACACTGCTCGGAGCCGCCGACACCCTCCCGAAGCAGGCCACCCCAACGGCCTGGCCGGCACCCCGCTCCCTTACCCTAGACCAGCGCAGGCCCCACGCCCCTTCTTGCTGGGATGTCTGGGTGTCTGGTAGACCAGCCTGACCGCCCTGTCTAACTACGTGCTTTCTCACGCAGGGAGTACTCAGAAAACAAGGAGAACTACATTGAAGTGCCCCTGATGTTTGATCCAGTCATCAGAGAGGATTTGACCACGGATTTTAAATGTGTTGTCCACAACACACTGAGTTTTCAGATGCTGCATACCACAGTCAAGGAAGGTACGCATTTCCAGGGCCCGGACGGGAAGCCTGTGGGATGTCCTCTGGGTGCCGCCAGTTCTCCAGAATCGCTTAGCAAGTCCCCGTACTTCCTGTTAGCCGAGCAAATCTCTAATATTAGAACAAGGGTAGGGAGTTTCCAGGAATTCGAACAAATCTCTAATACTTTAGGTATTTTATTTTTTTTGGTAGCGTGGAGGCTGGCTTGAGGAGATTATAGCCAATAAAAATTTAAATAGCAAGCAGATTTTTGGAAAGAGACAAAACGGTTCTGCTATGAACCCTGGGAAAGCTGTGTCCTCTTGTGCGTCTGTGTGGCCCAGCAGGACCCCTGTGACCCAGTAAGGAAGGGGCACATTCTTTATCCCCACGTTGGGAAACCTTACCCCCAAGAATCAGGACTGGTAGATCCCAGGGCTCAAGGCAGCGGTGGGGTTAATGTCACCAGTGAACAGGAAATAGAGTGAAAGGCAAATCAACCAGTGCCCACAGAGGACATTTTAACAGAAGAGCGAAAGCCCATGCTATCATTCGGACCATGCCTTCTTGGTCTAGCTGAGCAGGCTGTTGGCAGCCCCGGAGGTGGCGAGGGACCGGCCAGAGTTGGCCCCAGCTGTGAGGTCATCATCATGCCTCTGGGCACGTGCGGGGACACAGCCCGCCCCAGGCCCTGCCTGGGCAGTGCAGACAGACTGGTCATGGGCAAGGTGAGGGCTGGGCTGGGTCTCAGAGCTGAGAAGACAACTCCGCACAACCTGCCTCCAGAAGGAAGGCCACCGGCATGCTCACTGAGCGCTCGTGGAAAACACAGGCCCCTGGGCTCCACAGGGCCCCGGGGAGGGCCGAGGGCCGCACCTGTGCAGGCTCCTGCACACTAACGTGTCTGCAAAGGCTGAAGTTCACTCGCTTCCCCGAGGGGCTGGGGGCTGTTTGAACTTGGAAATGGAGGTTCCACAGAGAGTGAAGTCTGCTGCTAGGGCTCGGACTTGTGACCCAAGGAACCTGTGGTTGTCTGCCTGATGGTGGGCCCTCTGAACATTTCTGTAACATGACTGTGTCCTCTTGCTGAGCTGGCCACGACTGACCGCAGAGGACTCACAGGTGCCTGTGATGGCCGCTCAGAAAATGAAGCATCACTCAAAGCCCTGTGTGTTTTAGGGTGTAAGAATCTCCCAGAGAAAATAGTGTGAAACTGTGTTGGGTCTGGGATGCATAGACAGACTACGACAGACAGCAGCTTCCACACGTGGAGTTCTGGTCTCTTCCCCAGTGTGTCTGACCGCATCCTGTTCTCATGTCTCCTCGGTAACTTTTTCTTCACCGTCTCTTCCTATGACTTCATAACACACAGAAGCCAAGGAGCAGGACATAAAACAGCTGCATCCAAGCAATAATCCCCACACCCAACCGTCTGTCTTCACAGTTTGTTTTCTTTCCTTTTCGACTGTTGAATCCCCATGACCCCCATGCTCACTGGGAAGGGCAGAGCTAACCAGCTTCTTCACGGTTGCGAGCAGAGGCCCATCCACGTGCCAGCTTGCTGAGCGCTGCCCCGTGGGGAGGCCGAGGCAGACCCTCTGCTCTGCCCGCTCTCTCGGATGAAGTGCTCTCCTCTTGGCTTGTTTCCATGACGACCTAGGCTCTCCTCCAAGGGCCTTGTCCTGGCTCCAGGACACACAGTCTGAAGCTCAGTGCACGTTCATGGGAAGACCAGCTCCATGGCTCTCGGTCACCACACCCTCATGCACTGTCCTATCTGTGAGAGAAAGTTTACCCTGACCTGACCTGACCTTTCTCTCCGCAGCTGCCACATTCTCCTGGGGGATTGCGCTGGCCCCCCTCTCACTGGTCTTCTTGTTTTTGGGGGGAATATGGATGCGCAGATGGCACAGACACAGGACTGGGAAAGCATACGGCCTGGCGACATTGAAGACTGGTCATCAAGATGCTCACTCCTGTTCAAGTGAATAAAGGAAATAAAATGACTCACACACAGATGGAAGTCTTCCTTCTGGGCGGCTCTGTCTGTGTGAGGACCTTGTTCTGTTCCTCTGTGTGGTTTGCCGTGGGCTGTGGGAAAGTTTGTCACATTGAACATCGCAGGAGCCAGTGTGGGTCAGTGAGTCCCCGTCACGGTGACCTATTTAAATGAGTGAGGTGATCTTTGACCCGAAAAGAATTAAAAATGTCAAAATGAGTTTGAAATTCACTTACCGTAGTCATCATTCAACAAGATGTATGAAGCATGTCTTTGGGCTCTGCTCTCTGGGAGGTGTCACACATACAGAGAAAGTTAGCTGTGCTTGCCTCTTTAAGAGGATGGAATTTCATGTCAAGACTGGGAAGGATAGTTTACAAATACTAAAACACAAATTGGCGAATTCTTTCAAAAGGATGATCCAAAAGGAGCAATTAAAATAGAGTAGACTTGTTGGAAAAATACATCTTAGAACATGTTAGTGAAATAGACCCAACCTCAAACTGAGTTCTAAAAATAAAGAGAAAGGGAGGGATATTGAGGTAATTGCATACGTAGTGGAAAAAAATAATCAGAGCTTCTTATATGCCAAATATTTCCAATTCGATTACTTTATCTTTAAAAAAAAGTCTTCACCCAAGAAAAGGTTCCTATTGGTGTGTGTGTGTGTGTGTGTGTGTGTGAGAGAGAGAGAGAGAGAGAGAGAGAGAGAGAGAGGCATCAATGTGAGAGAGAGAAACACTGATGGGTTGCCTCCCGTGCATGCCCCCATTAGGGATGGAACCTGCAACTTTTTGGTGTACAGGATGGCACTCCAACCATGTGAGCCACCGGTCCCGGGCCAATTAGATCTTTATTATTTAAAAAATATATATTTTATTTATTTTTTTACAGAGAGAAAGAGAGAGGGATAGAGAGTTAGAAACATTGTTGAGAGAGAATCATCGATTAGCTGCCTCTTGCACACTCCCTACTGGGGATGTGCCTGCAACCAAGGTACATGCCCTTGACCGGAATAGAAACTGGGACCCTTCAGTCTGCAAGCTGACTCTATCCACTGAGCCACACCGGTTTCGGCTCAATTAGATTATTTTTAAAAATCAAATTGCAGAGAAATTAGCATGACTTACTCCTTCACCCTTTCAAGTCTTTGTTCCAAGGTGACCTTCCCAGAGGTCCTTCTAAAATGGCATTTCTGTCTACGCCTCCTGCTCCCTCACTCTGCACCATGCCATAGCTCCTATCCTCACAGACCTGTTATTACATGCTTGTGTGCTTAGTTGCTGTCTGCTTTCCCCTTGGGAATGAGAACTCGGTGAGGGAGAGGTGGAGCTGGGACCTCGGCGCTGTCCCGGCACCGGAGCCGTGCTCGCTGCGTGCTGAGGGCCGGTGAGAGCAGGGCACCCTGCTGGCGCACACCAGGAAAGAACCGGCAGGGGAGGGCTGGCAGGCGTGGTGATGCGACAATCTCTGTTGATGAAAGAGTAAAAGCAAAAGGCTAAGAAAGTTGTCAGCCAAATTCAAGGAATTAAAACTATACCATACAGAGTTACTCACACTTTAAAAAAGCATCATAATTCTAATAATACAAGAGCATGAGTAAGAGGCTCACTTAGTGGAAACGATACATCATGGGAGTGTGGCTTCAGTGTGCACACACTGCACCTCCCAACCAACCCGAACCCAGGGAGGCCCGCAGGGGACTGAGCACGGGATGGGCCGAGGTGTCCCTCCCCCTGCAGGGCGCCCGCCTCTGTCCCCTTGGCCTGCGCGGGGCTCCAGGCAGCAGCAGAGATGGAGAGGGGCAGCCCGTCACACACATACACATCACACCACACCATGCATACCACAGACACACACCACACACACACACACCACACACCACACACACACCACACACACACACACACACACCACACACCACACACACCACGCACACACCACACACACACACACCACACACACACCACACACACCACACCACACCACACCATGCACACCACAGACACACACCACACACCACACACACACACCACACACACACACACCACACACACTAACCACACACACTAACCACACACACTAACCACACACACACACATACCACATACACCATGCACACCACACACCACACACACACACACACCACACACACACACACCACACCACACACACTAACCACACACACTCACCACACACACACACATACCACATACACCATGCACACCATGCACACCATGCACACCACACACACACACACACACACACACACACACACACACACACGTGCGCACAGCATTGCAGGTGAGCGCCCGGAGGACCTGATTTGAGGATGAATTGAGATGCAAAGCTGTGCTGTCCTCCAAGTTGAAAATTCCCCCTGTTTCCGGTCCCAAGTGGTGGTTTGAAGATGTAGGTTTATAGTTACTCATGTGCCTGAGGCCAACAGGGCAGGAGGTGAGTGTCACTCACAGTTCCCAGGAGCAGCTGCCCCGGGGAAGCCCGTGGCGGGAGGGGGAGGGAGGGGTCGGCAGAGGGGGAGAGCTTGGCCTTGATTGTGGTCTGGGCAGGAAGGGACAGGGCCAGGGAGGGAGCGCTCAGGGCAGGCGGGGCCTGGCTGGGGCGTGCGGAGTTTGGGCCCGTGGGGTGGCTGAGGTGGCTGGGATCTTTGCTTTTGAGAAGCTTCAGAGTCCGCCAGGCCCCGGCCACGATGCCAGGAACACCCGGGGACGCAGCAGCCCAGCAGTTTCCGGAACACGCACAGAGAGTGCAGCGGGCCTAAGCTCCTTCCCGCCGCCAGTGTTCTCAGGAAACATTAAGTTTGAAGATTAAATCATCCTCCCTTGTAAGTTCAAGTGTTAAAAACACACCTCAAAATGCTAACAGTAAGTGTGAGTGTTCTCCTCCACAATTCCTTTCTGTTCGGCCCAAGAGGCTTTCTGTGCGTCTGTGCCCCCTCAGTGCCCCCTAAACAGTCCCAGCTGCCACCCAAGTCCTCTCAGCGCCGCGCCGACCTTCCATGCACCATGCCCTGGGCTTTGGGCACGTGGCCAGACCAGTGCTGCCCCAATTCTGCAAAAGGGTTGGCAGTGACCACAGCGCCAGAACCCGGCTCCCTGGGCGAGGGTTCAGGAGCGTCTGCCCAGAAGGGAGCGCCAGGAGAGGGAAACAAGTTCCTTTTAAAAGCGAGCACTCACTTGGCCTGAGCTCTGATGGATGGCTGCAGCCTTTGTACCTGTCCAGTCTTCCTCACCAGGAATTTGTTCCTAGGAGAGAGCAGGGGCGGGGCCTCTGGCCAAGGTGTGAGTATCGCTGGGTTTGCTCCATGGGGTCCAAAGCCGGATGGCAGGACAGAGCCTTTGCCAGCCTTTGTTTCTGGTATGAGGTGGTCACTCTGTCTGCCAAGGAGATTTGTACACTTGCCCAATGGTCCAGCAGCTGTTCAAAGACATTCTGAAAGAGGAGGTCCTTACATCCTGGTAATAGTAGGTGATCAACAAGGGAGTGAGTGAATGACTTAAGTACTAAAAAGATGGGGCCAGAGGAAGATCTTGTCCGGTGACTGCCAGCTTTCCTCGTGCCTTTCTTCCTCTCCAAACTCCACTTATCCGTAGGGCTCTATTCAAATACCTCTTCTGTGACCCCAGTGTGGGCTCAGCTGCCTGCCACAATGAAAGCCAAGATCCCGAGACAGGTGTGGGCAGTAGGAAAGAGGCTTATTCATGAGCTGTGACCGGGAGGATAGCGACTTCTGTCCCAAAGATCATCTCATCTACCTGTCCAAGCCTGTGGTTTTGTGGGGATAGGGAGGGAAAGATTTATTTAACAATTATCTTGCTAGTTTTCGGCGTGCTGAGGATCTGTGCATTCGTCTTTCTAGCTTTTGGTGTGCTTGGTGTAAAAGCCTCCCCTCGCCATCTTGGCCAGTGGGTGAAACTCCCTGGTGCTCCTCGACTGGCCAGAGTACCGGGGCCGGGGTGCCGCAGGACCTGCCCTCGGGAAGCCTGGAGACGCCACTCAGCCCTCAGCCACTCCTGATGGTGCCCGCACCTCCCAGGGAGCTGGTGGGCGTCCATGCGGCACCCTCGATGCCAACACATCCATGTCCTCTGTGCAGCCCCCGCATGGCTCACTTCTTTGGAGTGGCCGGCCAGGCCTGAGCTCTGATGGATGGCTGCCTACAGCAAGAAATTCCCCTTCAAAAGTCTGGACCCTGCCATCTTCCAGTGGCCAGTGGCTGAAGTGTCATTCCTGTAGTTTCTGCCCGCTGTGAAGGGGCATAGTCTTACCGATCCCCAGGTCCAGAGAGTCTTGCTGTCCACTCCAGGAAGAAGGGTGAAGCGTAGAGGGGAGCCTTATGTGAGGGAGAAGGACCGTTGTCTTCTGAAGGTGGCACATGCGGTGCTTAGAAAGTGGCACTGCTGAACGAGCCGAGCTGGCAGACGGCTTCTTATTGCAAGAGACGGTGTTGCTGATGGGCTTCCAGGTGAGGCCTGTTGCTTGGACAAGCAATCGAGTAAGCACCCTTCAAGTCCAGGACTGAAAACCGCCTGCTATCCCGAGTACGGTGGTCAGCAAATTATAAGGGTTGGGCACCGTAGGATGAGTATCCTCAACAATGTCCTGTATGGCCCTATGATCCTGTACACATTGCTGTTCCTAGAGTAAGGCTTTTTGACGGGCAAAATGGGGTGTTGTAGGGAGACTGGCATGGCCAAATTAATTCTGATTTTAAGAATTTCTGCAATACTGGTTGAACGCCCTGTAAGGCTTCCTTTTTAAGCTGGTATTGTTTTTTCCATGGGATTTATGCACCTTTTCTTGGGTTAATTTTTATAGGTTGGATGTTAACCGTCCTATCTGGGGTTCTGTCAGCCCGAATGGCTCCACTGCCCTGCCCGCAGACCTCAGGTGTAAGCGTTTACCGCTGGGTCCTTCTGGGCGGGTGGGGGCACCCGGAGAGGGATGTCATGTTCCAGTGGGACTCCCAAATGTGATTGCTGCTTCTCGGGGAAGAGTTAGTTGCACTACAATTTACAAAGTATATCTTGACACGACACAGAATGGGGCACCTCGTGTGTAAAAAAAGCTGTGTACGCTTTTTACCCCAGACCTGGCACTCTAGAGGCTAAAGGATGCCTCTTCTTGTAACTGCTCATTCCAGTAACTGACAGGGCAGCTGAACGATGAGCTTTGTATTCAGCACTGAGTATGTAGCTCCTGCATCTCCAAGGAAGTGAATGAGCTTGTTCCCCACAGCCAGTTCCCCCTGGGCTCCTGCGGGGAATAGGCACAGGCTGGGAGGTGTGCACGGGAGCCCCGAACCTTCTTACTCTACAGCAGATTCATCATTTCTTTATGACATTTCTTGGCAACAGCTTCTACCCTTCCCCTTTTTCTTTTTGAGTCTGGGAAGTCTTTTCTTCCACAGCCTTCCTCTTTGAAATAGGTACGTGGATTGGTACCTAGTGGGTCTTTCCTTTTCCTTTGGGGTTCCACTTCTCCTTCTGGCTTTCCTGTGTCTAGGAAAATAGTAATCTGGGACCCCAGCCTAGGCCTTGTCAAGTACCAAGCTATCCTACCTGGGCCACCAAAAACTGTAACTGAAACACAGGTTCCATTGCCTGCTGCAAGGAAAGTCAAACTAGTGAGACAGGTTGTGGTGAAAACGAAAAGAGGTTTATTCATGTGCCAGGGCCTGGGAAAACGATGGACTTCCATCTCAAAGACCACGCCCTCCTCCTACTCAAGCCTGATGTTCTTACGGAGATAGGAAGGAGAGGCTTTGTTCTGTCCCGTTGTCTTTCTAGCTTCTGGTGCACGTGGGCATTGTTCATTCATCTCTCTAGCTTTTGGCCCTCTTGGGGAAAGAACCTCCACAGCACTGTCTTGGCCAATGGGGTGGTCCCTGGTGCCCCATGACTCTACTCTAGTGGGGAGGGAGAGCTGTAGGACCTGCCATCAGAAGGCCCAGAGATGCCCCAACCCCAGCCAGCCTCTCACTGTTGGACCTGGTGCACACACGTTCTGGGGGGCCAGTTGGCATTGGTGAGGAATCCCTGGGCCCCAGGGTGCCTGCGTCCTCTAGGAAGCCCCACACAATCCACCCCCCAGAGCAGCCAGCCAGGCCTGAGCTCCAGTGAGTGTGCCTATGGTGACATCTCCACTACAAAGTCTTTTCAAAACACTCCCAGTCCTAATTCATTTCTATTTGGGCCTTCATTATATCACTTAGTGCTTTTAGCTTTCTATGTCAGTGATCACATTTTTCTTTTTTCTCCCTTATGAGGCTGTGAATAATTTGAGAGCAATTCTGGGGTCTGATATTGTCTTTATCTCTTCAAACCATCCTGCAAACTATCAAAGAAGAAAAAGCATGTGGTATACGTTTGCAGAGGCTCTGACGGAGAAAGCTCATACCTGAGAGGGCCATGTACAGCAAAGACCATTGGGACCAGCCAATTCTCTCCTTGAGCCTGAACATGCCACAGAATCAACCACTAGAGGGGGCCAAAGCAGAGTGCTTGGTATTCATGGCGGGGGTGGGAGAGGGGGGAGGGGGGAAGGAAGGGAGGGGAGTTCTGAGAACTAACAAGGAGGTTTTCCTGTGTCCTCTTTCTCAAAGACTGAATGCTGCCGGCGCTGCCAGCTCATCTCTAGCCTGGAGTTCCTTTATCTCATGGTGGTACTCTCCCCACCCCCTCTTTTAACTTTAGATTTAACATTTCCTTCAACAAAGTGGGGGATACTGGAAGCTCAGCGTGAGCAGAGAGTAACTTTACAAGTTACTGGCATGGTTCTGAATGTTTTCTGTTCTGCAGACTTAGAATTTCCTGTTTAAATGTCTAAAAGAATATCACTGCTGGACACCAGGTACTTACTGGCTTCTGACTAACAGAAGCCTGTAAATAATTTAGTTCAGAAGCTAAGAAAAATGTTTTTAGAATAAAGTTATTTGGGAATTCTGTCAGGCGCTGAGTATATTTTTCTTGGTAAACATTCAAATATGCTATGTCTTTTGCGTCAGCTTTTACTCAGCAGTGTCTGTCCTGAGGAAACTCAGGAGGCTTTCTTCAAAGCCAAACGCTGACATCAGAAGCCTCCCGGAGATAAGGCTCCTGATGAGCTATCGCATGACTGGTGCTCTGTTTCAGCATGATTTTCTTTAAATAAAATAAATTATAATTTTTCAGGGAAGAAAATATATGAAGAGGTTGCCCTGAGTCTCCCTTTCTCTGTTCCTCTATCCCCTAAATATACAGAGCGTCTGGTGATAAGAGTGGGGTGAGGAGGGGAGCTGGGGCAGCGTGAGCCTCCTGACTTCCCCATGCTCACTGACGACTCCGACTCCAATATTCTTAAATCACACATCTTCTCCAGTAGCTCAGAGCAGAGTCTTTCTTCCCTTTCTCTCAGGTGCACGGTGCTGTGCTTGGTGAAGGTTTGGGGAGACACACAACAGTAACACAGCATTTCCTTGCTTTCCAGGAGCTGGTGGAACAGGTGGGCCTGGCCTTTTCATAGGCTGTACACGCTTCCCCAGCATGTGGGTTCCACCAGTGCATGGACCACAAGAATGGCACCTGAGAGTCTTCTTAGCTCTGGATCGGTATGCACTTGGCTACCGGTGCCAGAAGAACAAGTGCAGAGGGGTCTAAACACACATTTCCCCTCACATTGCTAGAAACGTGAGTCATAATGCAAGTGTCAGTGACTCCTGAATTTTTGTCCTTTCTCGTGGTCACAAGATGACTGTTGGAGTGCCAGACACAGACCTACATTCACGGCAGGGAGAAGGGGAAGAGGAACCTCAGCCTGTCTCTGCTTTATCTGGAAATCCGTCCCAGAGCTCCCTAAAGTTTCTTCTATGTCCTTGGTGAAACCATCACACGGGCTTGCCCTGACCCTGGGGAGTCCGGCTTGCTCAGTGCTAATCTCTTCTGTACTTGTAGTGTCTACAGAAAAGGGGTGTGGTCTCCCAGGATGGCAGCAGGTCCATGGCAGATCAGAGGAGCTTGCACATTCTTTGCTACGCCTCCCATCAGGACGTGGCTTTCTGGGTCAATGGAATGAGGCAGAAATGAGTTTCTGGGACTCCCAAGATTTGCCCTAGGAATCCCTGCAGCTGCAACGGGGTGGCATGAATGGAACACTCGCTCTTAGAGTCCAGAACTACATAAAAGGTGTCCAGCTGCTCTGAAGCCGCTGTGCGGAAGAGGCCCAGGTAAGCATGCCAAGTGGGAGTGGAAGCGGATCCCAGCCTTCCAGCTGTTCTGCTAACATGTCAAATTACTAGAGACCCACCAGGCCAGCCATCTTCCCGCCAAGTGCCCGCAGGTAAACTCTGGTGATACCATATGAAACAGCTGAGTCACCCTGCTGCCCGCACTCCTGACTTACAAAATTGTGAGGTGAAGTAACAAAATGGTTGTTTTAAGTTTCTAAGTTTTGGAGTAATTTCTTACTTAGCAATAGACAACTAGAACGCAATCACCACTTTCTATGTCCTGTGGTCACTGCAGTCTTCCATTCTTAGAAGGGCATGTCCATCCTATCTTTAAGTTTAGCCCAAAACGTTAGGTTCAAATTCAGTTGTTTGGACTAAGTTCTACTACATATATGCATTTAGAACTCATCGGGAAGTTTGGATATCCCTTTCTTACTCTCTGTGATCCGTGTCTGGAATTTTGGATGGAGCGCCTGAATGACTTGACCCTAAATTCTAGTGGTGGACATTATCTAAGCCAACCTATAGACATAGGCATAGTAAGCAGTAGAAACTATATATATTGTGAGGGGTTTCCATAGGAGGTTGGTAAGTAAAGCAAAGATTGTGGATTTGCTTTCTGAGAGAAAGCTATGCAGAAAGTGGAACAAAAATTGTGGACTCTACTGGGTGCTCAGAAGGCAAAGAGATGGCTTTCAGAGATCGTGCCTGGGCTAGAGGGCATTGCAGCAGGAAACACTGGTGTCCTACCCACATAGGTTCAGGAGCTGCAGCTCAGAGAAGGCCACCAGCCTGCAGGCGCCCTGGTCATAGCACCTGGCACCTCAGTCATTCTTGTATTGTTGGAAAAAAGACACCTTCCTTACTAACTGTGCAATGGATTTAGTGAGGCGTCTCCTTTGGAGGCAAGGGCATGCTATGATTTCATTCACTTTCTCAATAACCACAGCCACTGGGTGGGAGCCCTCTAATGACTCTTTAGTTCATTTTCATGGCTGCTTACTAATAATAACGGGTTATTGGAACAGTTATGATTTTTAAGATTTAGCCTCATCCATTTAAAAATTTTAATCTCACAATTACCCACTGTTGTGAGTGTGTGTATATGTTGTGTGCTTGTGTTTCTGACCGGTCTGTCATTTCACACCCTTCTATTTCCTCTGAATTCACATGTCTGGGTTGGCTGGGTCTGGCCACAGGGGCAGAGGAAGCTCCATGGCTAGCTGCCTTTGACCAGGCTGCTGGCCTCGCGACCTTCTGCTGAGCTGGCCTGGGTCCTGTGGGTGCTTTCCATCAAGTGCTGGCTATTTGGTGGTGGGAGCAGGCATGGTTGGTTTCTCAAGGGCTGGGGAGGGTCCTCTCATCTTACACACTTGCCTGGTTTTATGATGAAGTTGACATTCCCAGATATTTTTCTGGTTGAAGATCCTCAAGTGTAGGCTAACTTCTCAGATCACCGCTTCCATTAAGGGGAAGATGAGGCTTGTTCTGAGCTCTGAGTAAGTTTCAATCGTTTTGAAAAACCCTTTGAGGAGTTTCAGTGAATGAAACCCTCTCATCTCTGAAGGAAGCAGAGGCCGAGAAGGGAAGACCACCAGGCCACCCTTCGGTCAGCAGCTTGCTGGGGTTTTCACCCCCTTCCCTGTCTTCTTGTTTATACCCCACACCATGCACACATCTCCACAATCAACGGCTTTTACTCCTGAGAGCTTGCCTGAGCCTCATTTTGTCTTTTAAAGATATGATAGCACGAAGATCGCTGTCTCTTTCCAACGCGCTGCAACTCAGTTTTGTGTAAACACAGGATGGCTGTTGGTTTATGAAGCGATGGTTTTGCTGCCCTTTCACTCATGGGACAAGGGAGAATGTTGCCAAGAAATGGCAGCAGTGAGCGGCACCTGTCTCCTCAAGGTTGAAGTGGGCAGGTTGGGTGTCTGTATCTTATAGAAATGGTATAGCTAACTTCTCTGGAAGTCATTTTAAGGAAAAGCATAATTACAAAATACTCCCAGAGCATACAACTATGATTTCCCGCACACTGCCTATTGCTTTGTCAGATCTTGAAGTTCATCAACTGGACATATTATCTGGAAAAATTGAGAGCCATTGCAAAGTTAGTGATTTCCTTACATACTCATTCTACAATTATTCATTTATCTTGAAAGTTGGCTTTGCTCCCCAGGTTTCCTGTCTGGACTTATTATATAGATGCCTATATTCTGAAGCCACCTGGTTAGATCTGGGGCAGGTCTGAGAATCAGGGGAAGATGAGGTAGGAGAGAATCAGGGGAGATGATGCCTTCCAGAAGAGGTCATTGTCAAAACCTGGGACTTTGGCAAGTCAAGAATGGGCTCATGCCCATGTAATCATAAGGCAACTGAAATTAGATTTACTCAGCATAGTAGAACATACTCAAGGTGCCACTTGATTTTCCAGAGCAGCGGTCGCCAACTGGTGGTCCACAGACCACTGATGGTCCATGAGGTCCAAAAGATTGGTGATCGCTATTCCGGAAGGACAAAGACAATGCATGGAAGTCAATCATGAGGAGGTGGTACCATATTAAAATACCAAAAGGTTCAAATAGAGTCTGAGTTATTCATTCTGAGGAAATAAATCCATATCTACAAGATAATATTTTAAAACTTAAATATTTATTGTTGAAAGTATTACATATGTCCTCCTTTTCCCCATTGACCCCATCTAGCCTGCTCCATCCTTTAAGATACCTTTTGTGTCAACATACTAAAAAGTATTTAACCAGTCTCTACCATAGAAAATTAAGTTGTTTCTAGTATTTAATCATCACAAACAAAGCCACAGTAAACATCCTTGCCTTTTCCAGCACTTATCTAATTACAGCAGGTCCTTGGATAAGTGACCATCTGACTGGCTGGCCAGCCAACTGTCCAGTAGCTATGACATGCACTGATAACCAGGGGGCAGACACAGGAGCAGAAACCACAGACATGGAAACATGGAACAGACTGATCAATCTCAGAGGGAAAGGGGGAGAGAGGAGGATGGGAAGAGATTAACCAAAGATCTTACATGCATACTAGAGGCCCAGTTCATGGCTTTGCACACTGGTGGGATCCCTCGGCCTAGCCTGAAGGAATCAGGCCAAAACCAGCTCTCTGACATCCCCTGAGGGGTTCCAGATTGCGTGAGGGAATAGGCCAGCCCAAGGGACCCCACTGGTGGATGAATCCATACACCCTAATATGCAAATCAATGAATGGCCAAACAACCAGTTGCTATGATGTTCACTGACCATCAGGGGGCAGATATTCAATTCAGGAGCTGCCCCTGGTGATCGGTGCCCTCCCACAGTGGGAGCGCCATTCAGCCAGAAGCCGGGCTCACAGCTGTTGAGCACAGCGACAGTGACGGGACTCTCTCCTGCCTCCACTGCAAGCGAGTGGTAAGAAGTGAGGGGTCCCAAACTGCGAGAGGGATGTCCGACTGCTGGCTTAAGTGCGCTTCCTCATGGGGAGTGGGACTAAGCTGGCAGGTGGATACCCTCCAAGGGGTCCTGAACTGCAAAGGGTGCAGGCTGGGCTGAGGGAGAGCCCCCACTACACAAAATTATGTGCACCGGGTCTCCAGTTTAGTTATAATGAGATGCAGGCCTAAACCAGCAGTCAGACATCCCTCTCACAATCCTGGCCCATTGGCTCCTAATCTCTCACCTGCCTGTCTGCCTGGTTACCCCCTAAATGCCCTGTGCTGGCCAGGTCTCGCCAACTGTACCCTCCCTGCAGGCCCGGTGGTTCCTAACTGCCCACCCCTGGCCCCAACTATCCCCTTCTGCCAGCCTGGACACCCCTAACTGCCACCCCCCCCTGCCAGCCTGGTCATTCCCAACTGCCTCCCTACTGGCTCCAGGAAAGAAGAACACAAGGGTAGCCAGCATGAGCATGCAGCTTGAGATGAGGCTCTGTGGGACGAACTCAATCAGCTGGGCACGAGATAATCATCACTACAGCTGGCAGGTAGGGTGCCCTCTCCCCTCAGGGGACTGGTCAAATGAAAGTCTATTTTGCCATGGGAATGCCCCCACTCCAACATGTATTATTAAAAATTATTTTTGTAGCATTGAATAGCATACAATATTGGAGACAGTTGATATAAATTTTGAACGTGTCATGCCCACCATGTGGAGATAAATGCAAAGAAGGTGAAGAATGTGACTTTAACTCATCATCACTCAATATATGAGAAACTTCAGTACACCCCACTTGGTCAGAGTACGCCCCACCTGGCCGGAGGACACCCCACCTGACCAGGAAGCCTCACAAAGAAACATCTACCAGCTGCTTTGAAACTGGGTTTGACTTGGGTAGCAGCAAAGGCACAAATGTGTTTGTTTATTCTGGCTGGAAGCTTAGACATTTAGTTTATGGTGTGGGGAGAGTTTCCAAGAGCAGAACTTGCATTACTGGGACCATGGAAGGGGTCTGACTTGAGACAGCTCCGATTGAGGTCATTGTCTAGGAGCCAGGCCAGTGCTGAGGGCGATTGGCAGCGGGCGCCAGAGGGGGTGCTGGCAGCTCTGCAGAATGCAACGGTGTCTTGTCCCTGCAGCTCAGACGTGGCTGGCGGTGGCTCAGCTCTTCTCTGCATAGTCCAGGTCTCCGTCTGCTTCTGTGGATGGGGTGCAGTCAACAGAGGCTGTCTTTAACACCTGTTGGCAGCAGAAATAATCTCCTGAATGGTGTCCACGCCCAAGAGGACCCTGCCCTGTTTGGAGGCACATCAAGTGCCATGCACACCCTATGACCACTAAGCGCTCCCAGGGCAGCCAGGCTGTGCTATGCAGACCAGAGTGAAGGTGTGGTAGGTGAGCACGGATGTAGGACGAAGCAGACGGGGGCCTGTGCAAAGTGGGGGCCTGGGGTCTGGCCAGCACACTGGTCTGGGTCATGCTTTCATCAACATTTGCAAGTGGAGATCACTGGGGACCAGAACCAGAGTGACAGCCTGCACTGCTGGCCGGCAAGGAGAAGTTCCCCTAGGCCTGCTGATGGAGCGCAGCCCCAGCACTGTGAGAACTGAAGGAGAGCGAGGTCCGGGGCTTCTGGGGGCGGGCTTGGGGGCTCGGAATGATGCTGCTTTTGAAAGCATTGTTTTACCAAATGCTGTCTTCCTCTTTCATTTGCTGAACCAAACTGACTTCAGCCTCATTAGGAATAACTGTTAACATAGCCACACATCACTAAACGGTGCTGAATTTCATGCTTCTTATTTGCAAAACAAAGGATTTGGGTTAGAGTTCTTTTCTTTCCTAGCTCCTTCTAAGGATTCATTTAAAGAAGAAAGTACTGCCCTAGCTGGTGTGGCTCAGCTAGGCCTGTGGACCAAAGGGTCCGGAGTGCAATTCCAGTCAAGGGCACATGCCTGGGTTGTGAGCTCATCCCCAGCAGGGGGTGTGCAGGAGGCAGCCAATCAATGATTCTCTCTCATCATTGATGTTTCTATCTTTCTCTCCCACTCTCTTCCTCTCTGAAATCAATACAAATGTATTCTTAAAAAAAGAAGAAGAAGAAGTACTTTAGGAAGTTGGTTGTACCCAAAAACAATTTCCCACCTTAGTATGTAAGTTGGCCACGACTTTGCAACCCAGCAGTCCTGTTCCACGGAGAGCCAAGGCCACGGAAGTGCCCACGGTCTAGCAGCCTGCTCCCCGCCTCCTAACAAGACCAGAGAGGGATGCTGTGCACCACTTCCTGAGGTCCAGTAGATGCAGCAGATCTTCCTGTCTGCAAGGGAGAGTGGAACTACTGAAATCCTTTTAAGTCAAGCCCCAAACCGGGACTCAGGCCAACAGTGGCAGGAAGTCTGGCACCGTTTAATTAGGATGAATGCCTTTGTGATCACCCCTCAGCTGGCCATGTTTTCCCAAGCTCTCCTGCTGGCCATGCATATCATTTGTTCTTTGAAAGCCACCACTGAGTCATGACTGCCTGGCATTCTTCAAAAAACATGTCCAGAGTAAAAACATCACCAAAACCAATGGCTTAAATAATAGGTTATGATTTCTTCCCTTAGCGAACAACTGTCACAGGCTGAAGGGAAATTGATAAAATGAGGTCAATTATGGGAGCATAATTATATTGTTTCATTTTTCTGGTTTTGTTTTTCAAAAATCTATCTTCTGCATTTTCTAAGTATGAGGAGGGTTGAGGTAGTGGATACATGGGCTATTTATTTGCTGCTCTCAGCTATTTAGAGTAGAATTAAGAGTTTGAAATAAAGTGAAATATAATATCTAAATGCTCAAGATGGATAGTTGTTTGTTGCTGTTTAACAAAATGTGTGAAGATTTAGTTGTTTGACCAATGATAACCATTCATTAGCTCACAGTCTCTGAGGCCAGTGAGCTAGCAGTGCTTGGCTTCCTGCTTAGGCCTTTTAGGAGGCTGGTGCCAGGGCTTCTGTCATCCGAAGGCGTGACTGGGGCTGGAGGATTAGCTGCCACGGTGACTCCTGGCTGGCAAGGTGATGCCGGCTGTTGCCAGGGACTTCAGCTCTTTGGCATGCACACTCCCCAGGAGGCAGCTTGAGTGTCCTCATGACTCGGCAGCTGGCCTCCTTCAGGCTGTATGACCCCAGAAGCCAGTGGAGATGGCAATGAGCTGGCCTTAAAAATCACCTACTGTCATTTCTGAGGTCAGTCCTGACCTCACAGTGAAGATCCCAGGGCCTGGAACCAGGACGATTCATCTGGCTACTGCGGAGGTTGTAATGTGCGCACCCGGAGCTCTGAATTGGCCCTGTGCAGGCCCCTGCTTTGTGGTCATTGCTCTGTTGCACTGCCTTCTGGGTGCCCTGGGCCCACAAATGCCTCCGCTGCTTCAGCGATGTCTCCTTGCTGATACCTGCAGGAGCTCTTGGACTCAGGACTTGATAGTGACCACAATAAGAGGATTTGAGAATCAAATTCAGAAGATCAGAGGCCACACGAATACGTGTGCATCCAGCTGTCATGATGCAGTGGTGCGCGCCGTGCCAGCCTGACAAGAAGTGCCGGTACTTCCTTTTCAGAGATCCAGCGATAGTGGTTGACAGGGCGCTATGGCAGAGCATCGTCCTGCTGCTCGGAGTCTTTGGTTGACCTTGACTGTGTCTGTATCCTGCATGATCCACTCTGTTTCACACTTTCAGTTCAGCTGACTCAGGAGTCACTGCGAAGTGCTCAAAGACCCTCCTCAAAGGACCAAGTTCTGCCTGGATTCATGCTCCTTTAACTGCTCCCAGTGCTCTCACGCACTGCTCACCACTCTGGTCACCAGGCACCGCTCACCACTCACTGGTCACCGGGCGCAACTCACCCAGTCACTGGTCACCGGGCACCGTTCACCATTCACTGTTCACCAGGCACCGCTCACCATTCACTGGTCACCAGTCTCTGCTCACCAATCACTGGTCACCGGGCACGACTCACCCAGTCACTGGTCACTGGGCACCGCTCACCATTCACTGGTCACCAGGCACTGCTCACCACTCACTGGTCACTGGGCACGACTCACCCAGTCACTGGTCACCCGGCACTGCTCACCATTCACTGGTCACCAGGCAATGCTCACTACTCACTGGTCACCCACTGTGCTTACCCGCTGGCTCCGGCGCAGTGTGTGAGGTGCGGCAGGGTCGGCCGGACGGGCTCCTCCATTAGGCTAGGCTCCTGCCATGACTTCTGTGAGGTCCTTCATGGGAGGCAGAATGAGATGCTGGCGACAACTACCCGGATGGAGCCTTGGAAAGGCCTCCGGGCCTGCGGCTCTCTTCTCTGCTTTCCCCATGACCAGCACCCCCTCCCACCGAGGCCACAGCTCCGATCTCGGTGGGACCTCGCTCCTTTCCCCATGTTTGGACTCTTCTACGAAGGAGGTTGTTTGGTCCTCTCCCGGAGCCTACTTCCCTGCACTGGTGCTCCCCACACAGAGGCTCCAACAGGCTCTTCCACTCAGGGAGCGGCTGCTGGAAGCAAGTAGTGTGGCGGGAAGGCAGAGTCCAGTGAAAAGGGTGGAGGGAACAGAAAAATGACTCCCAGTACAAGTAACTGCTGCGAGCACCGCCTGGGGACAGGGACAGCAGGGTTCCCCCAACCTCACCGCAGCCATCAGCAGCAGGGCCATGCGTGGGCTAGAGGAGAGGGCCGCCCCACACTGTGTCAGGGACTACACAATTGTGTGACGCTCTCTGCTCAGTCAGTTGTGATTCAGGTGGCGAGGGGAAACCTCCAGAGTTCAGGGGTGATGGCAGCCTGCTCTCCTGAACTGTCAGCTATGCTCCCAGATGGGAGGAAATGAGCCTCCATGGCCATAGATGCCGCCATCTTTTGAGTGGCTCTTAGGGCCTCTTGGGTGTGGGCTCTAGGCAGACACCAGGAGTTGACAGGTCACTTGTGTAGTCTTCTGGGAGGCTGCTTTGGTGTGTGCATGTGCACATGTGCACGTGTGTGCATTTATGTGCGTGCATGTGCGTGTGTCATGTGCATGTGTGAGCATGTCAGGGCTGGTGCTCTTCCCACAATTGTCAGCTTCCTAGCT
The DNA here is from genome assembly GCA_963924515.1 of Vespertilio murinus. Taxonomy (NCBI): domain Eukaryota; kingdom Metazoa; phylum Chordata; class Mammalia; order Chiroptera; family Vespertilionidae; genus Vespertilio; species Vespertilio murinus. The sequence goes on from OZ004713.1 coordinate 7,184,169, forward strand.
TCCTGCTGGCTCCAGCCTTGCACAGGTGTGAGGGCATCTGAGTAGTTACCTGCTGCTCCTCCTGCCAGTGGAGGAAGAGTTTCTACCCTCCCCCACCCTCCAGCCCCCAGACTCCCATCCCCGCCCCAGCAGCCAAGGCCATATGTAAGCCAGGCACCAAGATCATGTTGTACAATGTTTACATATTCCAATGACCTGAAAGGGAAGACAAATGAGCAATTTAGTCACCACATTTCTTCCAGCTTTGCAGTGGCCTGTGGGTGGGGTTGGGCATCGCCAAGCAGCTGCAGGTTTCACTACTTGTTAAGGGAGGCAGTGCGTGCGGGTGGGGCTGCTCCCCAGCTCCCCAGCTCCCCACCACCCTCTCACCCAGCCTTCGGGGCAGGAGTATGGCGGGAACCCACAGGCAGCTGGTCACTCAGCCACTCGTCACTCAGCCACTTGGGTGGAGTTTCTGATGAGGTTAAGGACACTAACATTTCCTGGCTGCCCCTGGGGCCCAGGCCCCATGTGGACACTATCATTGCTGGAGTCTCTGACCCGCCCACCAATGGGCACGGCTCCTGCTTTAGAGGCAGCAGTGGCCTGGCTAAGGCTCTGCGAGAATCTGTGTGACTTGTGGGTGCCAGGAAGGAGAGGCTTTCTTACTCCACGCCTGACCCAGCCATGGGGGTTGGGGACAGGGCCTCCCCTTCACCCCACCTCAGGCCCCCGAACTCCTAGCGGTGGAAGACCTGAGATTTCCTCCTGCCTGCTCCACAGGGAGGACCATTGTGCAGGGACCTGCCCACTCCCTCTCTCTCTGCACGAGAGCCACTTCTCATTTCCCCCTTTCCTTTATTATCAATTTGTAATCATTTGAAAGAGTTCTGCTGTGAGACAGAAACCTGAGAGGACTCCTGCCAGTCTGACTGTGCCGAAAACCGATCATTGTCACCAATAGAGAGGTGTGGACGGGGAATCCAGAAGGCTGGTCAACCTTAAATGCTCTGAAAGGTCGGAGCTAATCACTCATTGTTTAGTTGAGACATTGGTAGCTAAAGCAGTATCCACCTGTGATTCTTATGTAAATTATTGCTGATTGTCTATTATTAGAATTTCCTGCCTAAAGGATATGAGTATATCCCATAACCTTAATAAAAAGGATAGCAAAGCCAGAGTGGGGTGTAGTCCTCCCCCTAGAGATGGGCTCCCGCTTGGCCCCAATATTCCCAAATTAATACTTTTCTAGTCTCTTTTATTTGTGTGTGGCCTTCTCCAGAACCTGAACCCTGAACCAGGCTTATAGACACCCGCTGGCCACCTTCTAATTAATTTACTTTCAGTGAGCATGAATTCATGCACTGGGCCTCTAGTATTTACAAAAACATTAAAACCAATCTATCTATATAAAAGTCTAAGCAACCACTGCAACTGAACAGGTGACTAAACAGGCTGAGTGGGGCAACCAGGCTGGCAGGGGAGTTTGTGAGAGATGACCGAACTACCGAGCAGCAGGCTGCATGGGCGACTAGGTTGGCAGGGGGGTTAGTGAGGGGCAATCAAACGACCAAGCAACAGGCATGGGGTTTCGTGAGGGGTGACCAAATGACCAATCAGCAGGCTGTGTGGAGCAACCAGACTGGCAGGGGTGTTAGTGAGGGGTGACCAAATGACCAATCAGCAGACTGTGTGGGACAACCAGGGGGAGCAGTTGGGGCCACCAGGCCTGCGGGTGGGGGCAGTTGGGGGTGATCAGGCCAGCAGAGGGGGGCAGTGAGGGGTGATTAGGCCAGCAGGAAGATTTAGTTAGGGGTGATCAGGCAGGCAGGCAGGTGAGTGGTTAGGAGCCAGCAGTCCAGGATTGTGAGAGGGATGTTTGATTGCCAGCTTGTTTAAACTGGCAGTCAGACATCTTCCAAGGAAACCTGGATTGGAGAGGGTTGCAGGCTGGGCAGAGGGGACCCTCCCCCCCAAAGCATAAATTTTGTGCAGCAGGCCTCTAGTTCTTAAAACAAAAATCAGGTGACAAATGCACTGCTTTACAAGTGCATGAATGTCTCCAGAGTTTAGGGGCATTGGAATCAGACAAGCTCTGGCCTTTGGCTCCTCTGGAGTCTGATCACCTGCTGTCCTGCAGGGCAGGCCTTGCCAATGGCCCTGGCACGGTGGGCACCAGGCTGTAGGCAACGTGGAAGGATAGAAAAGTACAAGAGGTAACGTGCTCAGCAGGGGAGCAGGTCTGGATTGAGCCTGAGCTGTTGCCAGGCAACCCGGGCACATCGCTTCCTTTCTCAGGGCCTCAGTTTCCCTTCTGTGAAAAAGAGTGACTCATGAGTGCCTGTTGGAGCCAACAGCCTATGGCTTATAAGCATGGGCCATGGATCCCAGAAGCTGAAGGCCCTGCGACCGCCTGCAGCTCCCACCTCGCCCTATGTGCAGGACGGCCCTCACGTGGCCTTGGCTGTTCTCTCATGTGTGGGGGTGAGAATGGCAAGGATTTGGGCTAATGAACACGCCAGTGGCCTTCCCTCACCACTTCCTCCTGAGACCCACAGTGGGCTGGGCCAGGAATGCACAGCAGGGTTGCTAATGCCAGCTCCTGCCTTGGACAGCTTGGTCCTGGGCCAGACTGTTGCCTTCACCCACATGGGCTTTCGCTGTGAGAGTGCTGTGCTGGGGCAGTGCCGCCCACAGCACGTTCCTCTGGGGTGCAGATAGCCTGGCGTCCTCACAGAGAGCCTGGATGACCCGCGTGCCTGGCCGGAAACTAGAGCTCTTTACGCACAAAACCTCTCCTGAGGGCAAAGCAGTGGTTATTGTTTCCAGAAGCTTTGGACCTCAGTTTCTTGGAAATGTTTCCTCACTTCCCAGTGACCCACAGTTACCTTTTCTGGAATTGAGAGGCTGAGCATTTCCTTTGGATAGCGTTCAAATAGCAAAATCCTGTCACATGTCCCATCTGGAAAGCCCTCTTTGACTAAATTTGACCAATAATTAACTTCAAATTTACATAGAAGAGCAGCCAGCTTTTGTCATCAACACATTGGCTAAAGTTTTCATGATCATGTTTTCACTTGGCGTACTTTTGTGTTTTTTCTTTTTTCTTTTCTGAATCATGGTCAAATATGCAGATGAGTAAAAGCATAAATGTTTTTACACATAATTCTACTCCTTATAACTAAGCACTTATATTAGTACATATTTTTATATGCAAATAAAAACCCATTCAAGGTAGCATCTGAGAAAGAGAGAGAGAGAGAGAGAGAGAGAGAGAGAGAGAGAGAGAGAGAGAGAGAGAATATTGGTTCATGAAACAGTGAAGTAAAATCCAGGAGCAGAACAGCTTCAGGCATGGCTGGATCCAGCACCATCAGGGCGCCACTGTCTTTGTGTCTGGGAGCATGGGCACTCTTGGCATGGTGGGCATGTGCCTATGTGTGACAGCCATCTTCCCCGACGTTTTGGCTGAAGAAGCCCAGGGAAGGGTGTGACTGCTCCTGCTTGTGTCCTGGGCACCTCTCTTGTGTCCTGTGCACTTCCGGTCGCCCCTGCACTTCCCCCATGCACTTCCAGCGGCCCCTGCACTTTCTACATGCACTTCCGGTGGCCCCTGCACTTCCCCCATGCACTTCCGGTCGCCCCTGCACTGCCCCATGCACTTCCGGTCGCCCCTGCACTGCCCCCTGTGCATTTGCAGTTGCCCCTGCACTGCCCCCTGTGCACTTCTGAGCAAGCAGCCGCCCCCATTTCCAGATGTGTGTTGACATCGTTCTGATGCACTTTGGTCCCTGGTGAACAGCACTTGGACGTGTGTTTGCTGGTGAATGCAAGGCCGCCCTCTCCGGGGGTTTCAGAGCAATTCCCGAAAGCTGGTAGGAGGTGGTTTGGGCATTGCATCCCCATGAATGTGTGCCTGTCAACAGGTGGGCTGACGCCCGAGGCCTGGGGCTCCCCAGCTTCTCTGTGGGAGCTTCCTGAGTCTGTGATATTCTCCCCAAACTAATCAAACGTCTTCCTTCTTGGCCCCTTTCCCTCTCTGCTGTTTCCCTTTTTGGAAGTAAATCCTAGCCTTGGGCTCTGGGCTTCCTGCCCCCAGTGGGCACCAGGAGTCTACTGAGGCGACCATGACAGGTGGGACCTGCTCCTGGGGCTCCTGGTTATCATGTCCAGTCTGGAGCTTTCCCTGAGGTGGACGCTGCCTGCCCCAGTTTAACTGGCTTTCTAACGCCCTGCCTCTCACCTCAAAGGGGAACAGACATGTGCAGTCCAAGTGGATGCAGAGTAATCCTACTCAATGAGAGGGATAACCAGTGGATTTTCAGAGGGAAAACCTAGGCAAGGGGAGCCCCTCAGTTTAATGGGATGACAGGCTGCCTGCAGACATGCACCCAAACACCTGTAACTACTGTGCAGGGACTTTTATAAGATCCAGACACATCTCATCTGACCCTCATGCTGATCCTGAGTGAACGTTATAGTGGTTATTCCGTTTTTGGCAATGAAGAAGCAAAGATTGAGAGTGGCAAAGAGACTTTTTGGATCCAAACTTAACTTTTTCACACTATGGTGGGACCACTTATAAGAAACACTAGGGGCCCAGTGCATGAATTTGTGCACCTCAAAGGGAACCGTGGGCTGACAGGCTGCGGTGGGCACAGAGGCAGGTCTCAGCCCATCCTCCATGCCCTCGCCTGGTCTCTCTTGCCATACCCCCCTCCCCCACCGAACCCTCCATCCCCTGTCTTCCCACAGTCCTGCTCTCACCACTGCTCTCATGTGCTGACGGCACCAGACCTGCCCATGCTCGCTGACAGCAGAGCGACTGGGGTGGCACCAGCAGCAGGTGTGAGCAGTGGCTGCACTCTTCAGTAGCAGGGAGAGGTGGAGAAGCCCTCGGGGGCTACTGGGGCTGCAGCCATTGCTCACACCTGCTGATGACACTGAGCTATGGGGACCCGCACTGGGCGCTGGCAGTGGCTCGGGTGCCAGCAGTGGGTGTGAGTGCCCAGTGGGAGCAACAAATTTCCAGCAGCCACCAAAGGCTCGCCCAGATGACAGTGACCGACTGCTCCACCATCCTACGATGCCACCCCAACCCCAACCCCATGGCCAGCAAAAGTCATAGCGACTGGTTGTTCACTCTATTTGCATATTGGGGATATATATATATATATATATATATATATATATATATATATATAATTTTATGCAATGGGATATATATATATATCCAGTGCATAAAATTCCTACGCTGGGGGGGGGGGTCCCTCAGCCCAACCTGCCCCCTCTCACATACTGGGAGCCCTCAAGGGATGTCCTACTGACAGCTTAGGCCACTCCTCATCTGGCCTCCCTTTGTGCCCTGCCCAGGCAACCTGGCTGATCAGGGGAAGGCACCAGCCCCATCACCCGCTGCTGCAGCCACTGCCAGTCACCACAGCCACCAAGGTGTTTTCATCAACACGGACTCCAGTGCCTTCACCAAGAAAAAAATGACAACTTTCTTTAGGCATTTTCAAGATGTGTCTTTCATAGGATATGACATTTCTTTATTATTATTTTCTTTTATCCTCGCCTGAGGATATGTTTCCATGGACTTTTAGAGAATGTGGAAGAGAAAGGGAAAGACAGAGAGCAACATCAAAGTGAGAGGAACACTGATTGGTTGCCTCCTGCATGAGCCCTGACCTGAGCCCCGGCCAGGGAGGAGCCCGCAACCTAGGTACATGCCCTTGATCAGAAACGAACACAGACCCTGCGGTCAGCAGGCCGAGGCTCTATCCACTGAGCCAGACCGGCCGGGGCAGGACATGACGTTCCTTAGCCCTCCAGCAGCAGACCTTCGTTTTTTCCTCCAGGAGTGAGGTGGAAAAGCCCTAGATCACCTTTCTGGATTCTTATTACCCAGGTTACTGAGAATATTAAAGGTGTTTCCTCTGTAGTTCACACCAATCGCGGGCTGGGCCCTGCCCAGGCTAGAGCCTCTGGCCGAAGCTTTGGGCCTGGGCAGGGCCCTCCAGCTCCTCTGACCGCCGGCTCCGCCCCTGCCCGGGCCTGCCTGGGCCAAAAGCCTCTTGGCAGGAGCGGAGCCCCAGCTCCCTGCGGTCGATCGCTGGGGTTCGCTCCCGCTCCCTGGGGTTGCTCGCAGGAGGTCCGCTCCGCAGCAGGCCTTACCTCACAGTGACCTGGGTGCCAGGACGTCCCTGCCTGGCCGGGCCCTGGGAACAGCTGCTGCTGGGCCGTGGCAGAGGCAGCGTGAGGTGGGGAACTGCACGGCCCGAGGGGCTCCCACAAAACCTCCCTGGGCCAGCGTGCACCAGCCGTGCACAGGAATGTGGCCCCAGACCAACGGAGCACTCACCTTCCCTCCCGGGGTTGTCCGGGCCGGCCTGTCCTGCAGCCCAGTGTGGCCAGCGGGGCCTCAGTTGCTCCCTCACTGATGACGCTCCGGCTGGGCAAGGGTTGAGAATGTGTACTTTCACCCCAGTGAAAGTTTTCTGCCTCCTCTTGCTTTGCTCTTAGACCAGCCGCCAGCACGCACTAAGGCTTCGGCGCACCTCCCTGGCCTGCACGCTCCCACATCCCTGGAGGCACGAGGCTCTCGGCTGGGGGCCTGGGCACCTGCTGCCTCCCCTAGTCCCGGCCCCACCCCACTAACCCCTCCTCCATTGTTTTGCCCTTCATTCTCCACAAGGACAGAATCTGCTTCTGTTTTACTTGCTGCACATAGTAGATGCTCAGGAATTCATGAGTAATAGTCCTGAGTAACCTGAAACCACGGAGGCGGCGCCTCACACGTGAGCCGGTGCTGCAGGGACGGTGGGTCCAGATGAGCGTCGGTCCGGCCGGGGCGGCCGCACGGAGAGCAGCAGGCCCCACACACCCGCTCTGCCCCCGGCCCGGCGGACGCTGGGAGAGGAGCCAGGCTGTGAGGGGAGAGCGGGGAGTGGGCCCGGGATCATCCCACAGGCTACAAGCCACCGGGCTGGGGGTGCCAGGTCACAGGTGACGGGGCTGGGGGAGCAAAGCGCAGGCGCCCGGGACCAGGTGCCCCGGGACCGGGGCCGAGGTCACAAACCTTCCGCAGTGACAGCGGTTCTCGGAAGAGGACAGGCTGCCCCCATGTGAGCTCCGGGAGCCAGGCCTGCGGCTCCCGCCGGAGCTCCTCTGAGCAGACAGAGCCGCGGTTAACAGCGCGGATTCCCAGCTCCCATCATTGTAGCTGGTCCCCAATCTATTCTATTTCTGCCCCTAACACCTCGGGATCCTGTGCTGAGGCTCCACCACTGTTCACCTTTGTCTTTTACAGATAAGGAAACTGAGGCACACCAAGGCTAACAACCGGCCTGAGGCCCCGGCAGACCGGCTGGTCTCCGTCAGCCCCGCTGGGGACGGCGCCATAACCTGAGAGGCGCTCAGCCCGCTGCCCGCCCGGGAGCTGTCACACCGGAGGACTGTGTGGAGGCCATCGCCCTGGACACTTACAGCGGCTTCCCCTCCTCCTGCCGGACGAGCCAACTGTCACTCTTCACCAGATGGTCAGCCCAGAAGTCGGAAGTTTCCTTTTCTTCTCTTAATTCCCAGCCCAGTTCCCAACTCCGCTGCAGGGTGTCCTGGGGGCAGCGGTCCGGTGCCTCTTGTTTGGGAAAACAACAGCAGCAGCAACACGACAGCAGCAAACCCGAAAATGCCCAGGGGAGACTCAGGCCTGGGGAGGGGTGCTGCCCCGCTTCCTCCCAGGACAAGTGGTGTGCACACCCACCAGCCAGCGCCTGATGCGGCCAGGCGGGTGTGAGGGCGCAGTGTGACTGATGGGTGCTGAGCCCCCGAGGGGAGGCCGCCCAGCTGACACGCGCCGCGCCTGGATTCAGGCTCAGGACCAGGGCTCACCTTTGCAGCTCCTTCGCCCAAACCCTCCTCTTCTTGCGAAATCATTACCCAGATCCACCTGCACATGCGACACTGTGCTCCCCTTGGGCCTCTCGAGGCTGTGGTTGTGCCTGTGTCTGGCTTTTTCTCTCCCAGGGAAAGAGCCTGGTTTTATTGCAAAGCACCGCTAACACCATGCAAGCTCACCGTCCCAGCGAGCCATGCGCGCTCCGACCCTCCTCCCGGGAGCCTGGCTGATAATGAATGAGTCAGCAGCAGCAACCACACGTCTGGACTGAACTTGCTTCTAGGGTCCTGTGCGTGTGCGTGTGTGGGGTGGGGTGGTGGTGGTGTGTGTGGGGAACCTGGTCAGTGAGCCGGCGCCTGGTCACTTACCACACCCGGGCAAGCCAGGGCCGGAGCCCAGCAATGCTCGTTCCCGAGGACCAGGACTGCGGGCACCGGGCTTTGGGCAGCACCTGTGGGCGAGGGGGTGAGGACCAGCGCGAGGGCTCCGCCCGCCCTCCCGCTGGGCAGAGGCTCCATACGGACTGGGTACAGTCCTGAGTGGCTGCTGTTGATAGTGCCGCCGGCACAGCCCGCCCTGCTCTCCAGCTGGTCCTGCGATGGCACGGCCGCCCACGCCGACGCGCCCCGGCGCTCCCAGCTCCTGCTCATAAAGCGTGCTCAGTTCGTGTTCCCCTGTGTCTCCACTGCCTCAGCCCAGAGCCAGTCATGCCCCAGGGCGAGGTCTCAGTCAGAAACTGGTTTCCCTGCGTCTAGTCTTGTAGGACCCCAAGATGGAGGAATTGACCTTCCCCACTGTCTGTTCCAGGATGTGACCTTTACGGTTAAAGATTAGACAGGGAGGAGGTCAGTTCTTTATGGTTGAAGATTAGGCAAGAATGAAATCAGTCCCCAGAAACTCCCTACCCTGAGGACTTGCCCAGAGGAGAGACCAAAGGGCTTGCAAGATAAACATGTAGTTAACGAGCCCAGCTCCCCTTAGAATTTCCTTGTTTCCTTCTTCCCCCTCCATGTGTAACCCCACCTGCGTGTGGTCTTTGCCTTTATAAACTCATATACTCGGGGCTACCAGGAAGACAGCACTGTTGCTGTCTGCCTGAGAAACCCCTGCACTTGTACTATTAAAACCTCATGCTTTTTGCATCAAGTTTCAGTCTCGGCGTTTGACTTGGGGTCGTCGCCCACTCCGTCGGACTCACCGGGGGTCTTGGGACCTTACATTCTCACTGCCCCCAATTACCCTCCTAGCTAGACAGTCCTCCAAAAGCACACACATCTATCTCCCAACCCACATATCTCCCCACCCACCTATCTCCCCACCCACCCATCTCCCCACCCACCTATCTCCCCACCCACCATCTCCCCACCCACCTATCTCCCCATCCATCATCTCCCCCACCCACCTATCTCCCCACCCACCATCTGCCCACCCACCTATCTCCCCACCCACCCATCTCCCCATCCATCATCTCCCCCACCCAGCCATCTCCCCACCCACCTATCTCCCCACCCATCTATCTCCCCACCCACCTATCTCCCCACCCACCCATCTCCCCATCCATCATCTCCCCCACCCACCTATCTCCCCACCCACCATCTCCCCACCCACCTATCTCCCCATCCATCATATCCCCCACCCACCTATCTCCCCCATCCACCCATCTCCCCCACCCACCCATCTCCCCACCCACCCATCTCCCCACCCACCTATCTCCCCCCCACCTATCTCCCCACCCACCCATCTCCCCACCCACCTATCTCCCCCCCACCTATCTCCCCACCCACCCATCTCCCCACCCACCTATCTCCCCACCCACCTATCTCCCCACCCACCCATCTCCCCATCCATCATCTCCCCCACCCAGCCATCTCCCCACCCACCTATCTCCCCACCCATCTATCTCCCCCACCCACCTATCTCCCCCACTCACCTATCTCCCCCACCCACCTATCTCCCCACCCACCATCTCCCCACCCACCTATCTCCCCACCCATCTATCTCCCCCACCCATCTATCTCCCCCACCCACCTATCTCCCCCATCCACCCATCTCCCCACCCACCTATCTCCCCACCCACCATCTCCCCACCCACCTATCTCCCCATCCATCATCTCCCCCACCCACCTATCTCCCCACCCACCATCTGCCCACCCACCTATCTCCCCACCCACCTATCTCCCCACCCACCCATCTCCCCATCCATCATCTCCCCCACCCAGCCATCTCCCCACCCACCTATCTCCCCACCCATCTATCTCCCCCACCCACCTATCTCCCCCACTCACCTATCTCCCCCACTCACCTATCTCCCCACCCACCCATCTCCCCCACCCACCTATCTCCCCACCCACCTATCTCCCCACTCACCTATCTCCCCATCCATCATCTCCCCCACTCACCTATCTCCCCACCCACCTATCTCCCCCCCACCTATCTCCCCACCCACCTATCTCCCCACTCATCTATCTTCCCCATAGTCACCAACAGCACTGGTCCCTGACCGCTTGTTACCCTGTAGTGGGGGGGGGGTGTGATGGCAGCAAGGACGGTCCCACTCAGAGGGAGCACCCATGGGTGCTCCTGGCCCCTCCCTCTCCGCCTTCCCTCGGAAAATACAACAGCCTTGAAGAACAGGGGCCTGGCAGACCTCACATTGACCAGGTCCTGCGGAGTCCGGCAGTGCTGGCGCCACCCTCCCCAGAGGCTGTCTTGAGGAGGGAGGACGGGAGGATGTGCGATTGAGCAACACTAGCCCAGCTGGATCCCACATCCTGTGCAGGCACCGGGAGACTTTCCCCAAGCTCCCAGGCCCTCCTTTCAGTTCTCATTTCTTCCACCCACCCCTCTTTCCACGCCTTCCTGCTGCCCACCTCCCCTGCGTCCTGGCACGCGATGGCAGACAGGCGGTGCCCTCCTTTAGCCCCGCCCGTGGAGGCTGCCCCCACCCCCGCTCTTTGTGTGTGGGTTAGTTACAGTGCTCACTGCATTGTCTTTTATTTTCTATTTTGATGTTTAAAAATCAACTTCTTGCCAAAACCGGTTTGGCTCAGTGGTAGAGCGTTGGTCTGCGGACTGAAAGGTCCCGGGTTCGATTCCGGTCAAGGGCATGTACCTTAGCTGCAGGCACATCCCCGGTGGGGGGTGTGCAAGAGGCAGCTGGTCGATGTTTCTCTCTCATCGACGTTTCTGGCTCTCTATCTCTCTCCCTTCCTCTCTGTAAAATATCAATAAAATATATTTTTTAAAAAATCAACTTCTTCAGGTATAATTTTCAAAGAAGAGAACAACCCACTTCAGGTGCAGCTGCTACATGTTTGGACAAAGCGGCACATTTGTCCAGACTCCTCAGACTGCTGTGCTCACAGGCTCGTGCAGATCTTGCTCTTACTGCTCCACCGCAGCCTGAGGCGGAGCTCCGGGCTCAATCGGGGGCGCAGGCTTCCGTAAGGAGAAGCTGTCGGCATTCCCCAGGGCTCGCAGCACGCTCCCTGCCACCAGCTGTGTGCAGCACCTTTGCGTCGCTTGCTCCACACCCCTGTCTGCATTGGCATTGCCAGCCTTTCCCCTCAGCCATCCTGTGGGCCTGCAGTGCTAGCTCATGGCACTGATGTGCATCTCCCTCTATCACTCTGTTATTATTCCTCTAGAAACACTCTCCCCACCGGCTTCAATGGGTGATCGCTGGGCTGGCGAGTGAGCACGTGCACAGTCCCGTCCTCACTCTCTTAAACCCAAATGGGCATCCTGGGAAGGGGTTACATCAGTGCCAATGGGTGACCAGTTGCCCAAAACAGAAGAAGCGTCTGGCCAAGGGTCTTTCAGTGTTAAATCCCAGGCCAGCCCCGGGCACCAACCTGGCTGGTCACCCAGGAGATATGGGTAGCTGTGGGTAGCAGGTGAGCATTTAGCCACAATGACACCAAAATGGGACTTTCTCTCTCCGTAACTGATCTTCACTTAGCTTCTGAAGCTGCTTCTGTGGCTGGTGGGGAATCTCTACTTTCCAGGACAAGGTAACTTGGGTGCTGTCACTCCTGCACATGTTTCTCAGGGATTAAACTAGTTCAGTTCTCCCCTCTCCAGCTCTGTCCACACTGGTGGCTGCCCTGCACTGTCCCCACCCTGCACTGCCCTCGCCCTCCACTGCCCTGGTCCAGTGCCTCTCCCCTGCACTGTCCCCCCTGTGATGCCCTGCCGTGCGATGCTCCTGTCCTGAGATGCGCTGCCCAGCAGTGCAGCTGCCTGGGCACTGAGCATCGTGCTGTTGACTTGCAAGTGTGCTGCCTTGCCCTGGTCTCAGGAGGTGGCACTGGCCCTGGAACTTTCTGGAGCCTCTGTATCTTATGGGGGCGGCCAGAGCTCAGAGACTTCCCTTGGGCCATCTTTCAGACTCCCAGCCCACTTGCTGCCAATCCATGGGCTCCCTGTGGGAGGTTTGCCTGACAATTAAGACACAGCTGGGGGATCCAAGATGGCAGCTGACAGGATGGCAAGATGCAAGATAGCATGCGAGTGAGAGAGCAAAGGAGAGTGCGTGGACGTGTGGGGAGCATGTATATTTGTGAGTGATGGATGGCTGTATCCCATAGGACTGTTGGGTACTGGTGGACCAGGCTCCCTGGCCAGGCAGCCCCTACCACGCTGAAATCTCTCCCGGAGTGGCCAGCTCTCCTGCAGAGACTGAGTCATCTTGAAGGGGAGAGCAGGTGTGACCTGAAGGCCAGCCTTACCTTCAGCGGGGGAGACCTCGGGCACCGCCCCAGACCCCACAACCACAACGCCCAGGGACCAGCTGCCTCAGCTCCGAACCCACAGACACTGAGACTCCGGCCAAAAAGGACAGGTCCTGTGCCTTCTCACAGAGCAGACAGAAGGAACAGATGAATCAAATAACACCCACCCAGAAGTGGAGAATTAAACACAGCTGGTGAGGCAATTGTGGGCAGAAAGGTCAGAGGTCGCCTGGAGGGAGCTCTGCCTCCTCAGATTCAGCTGGATGTTTGTTGTTTGGGTGTTTGTTGTTTTCATTTTTTGGAATAGTTGTGTGGTTTTTTTTTTTTTTTTGAGTTTTCTCCCCATATAAATATCCCCCCCCCTTTTTTTTCTTTTCTTTCTTATATTTTTTTCCTTTTCTCAATATCATTTTTGCACTCTTTTCTCTGGTGGTCACCTTTGTTTGGGGTTATTGGTATTGAGAATACATTTGTGTTTGGTGTCCTGTGCATTGTGCCTTTAGGTCAATGCAGGAGAGACAGAGCTACATAACCAGAAACCCTGAGAGGAGTGATCATGGGGAGACAAAAGAAAAGGAGGAATCACCAGAAAGGAAGTGGCAAAATAGAGGCAAGCAATATGTCAGAGAAAGAATTCAGAACAATGGTTGCTCATAAGGATGCTTTTCAGCAAATTCAACAACATGTGGAAGAAACAAGAGGAAATGAAGAAGAACCAAGAAGAAATAAAGAATGACAAAAACACAGCCCAGGAAGGACTCACTCCACTCAAGAAAACTAAAGAACAACTACTACTACGAATTAGCCATTTTGTGCCAGGTAGTTTGTATTAATTTTATTACTTTTAGAGCGTAAGACACATTGTATTTCAAGGCAGACAAGGATTGGAGAAAATGATCAAATGCAACATAATCATAAGGCTATGCAATTGATTTTATGCAAAAATCCAAGATATTTGGAGACTGTGCCACTAATATCTGTTATAGCATAATTTAAAAAATGATGTTACCTAGAGCACTTTGGAGCTCCCGGACTGAAATATGTCTATATTGAAAGTAGTGCATGCTTATTGCTAAAACCTTGAACGTCAGAAGTACATAAACGTAGAACTTAGTTTCCTGTGATTCTCATTTCTGTCTCCATCTCTGGCTCAGTTTGCTCATGAAAATCTGTGCCTGCCGTTGTTTCCTGGCACCCAGGGTCCCAACCCGTGAGACACTTTACTATGCGGCGGAGCCCTAGTTTATTTCACCAGTTCCCTGCTGATGGCGGTCATGAGGCTCTGGCTTCAAGAATTAGAAAGGAACTCAAATGGACTTACACAATAAGGAAAGTCTTAGCTCGTGTAAATGCAGCTTGTAGAAGGCTGGCCTCCACACGGCCAGTGGTGCCCATTGTGTTGCGGCTGCTCTCTCCTTTGGCATTTCCTCTGAGTGCTGGTCCTGTAGAGGGCACCCCACCAGGGGAAAGGGTGCTGCAGCAATGCCAGGCTTTGCCACCTCCCACCGGCTCCTGGAGGAAGAGAGGTGCTTCTGGGCCAGCACAGAGCCGTGCCCGCTTGGTGCCTCTGCAGCTGTCCTTAACCTGCCACGATGTCCGCTAAGGATGCCATTCTCCCCTTGGCATTCTGATAGGAGGGAAGCTGGGAGTAATTTTCACAACCTCATTTAATAAAGTAAAACAATAAAGGAAGGGACTCTGTTCTCATTTAAAACATGGGTGGTTCTTAAATGGTGAAATTTTTGAGATTTTTATTTTCTTCTTTACTAACCATTTCTGTATCTCATGGATTTCTTAATGCATCAATTCTTTAATCAGGAAAACAATGCCATTTGCCATTTTCCACATTTGTGAATATATGTGCACACAATCATATGCATTTGTATGCATCCTTCACACACTTCTCACTTGTTTTCTGACGTGAACCTCGGCACAATCTGTGGCTGACCGTGGGCCTCCGCTGACGAACCGCAGCCTTGCAGTGACTCAGGTGTTGTTGGTGAGGTTAGATCAGATGTCCTCTGAAAACCCTCTCAGCTGACACGTATGCAGCTCACTACAAGATGCATGGATTTTTACTGATTTCAGAGAGGAAGGGAGAGGGAGAGAGAGAGTTAGAAACAGCAGTAATGAGAGACTCACTGGTTGGCCACCTCCTGCACATCCCCCCACCCGGTTATTGAGCCCACAACCCAGACATGTGTCCGGCCTGGAATCCAGCCATGCTAGTCGGGCCATACATTCAACTCTTGATCCTCCTCCAACCTAGACAAAAAATAGTTTACTGAAATTTTTCTATTGATAAGTTTGTACAAGAACATGCGTATCCATCCCACAAACATGTCTGATGGCACACTCTCACAGTGGCCTGGCTGAAGTTAAGGCTGGGCCAGGATGGCTCGGCATAGGACCCTACCTTGGGAGTGGTGAGCTGGTGGGGCTGATGCTGTGATGCCTGAAATGACAAGTGCTGAGGAGCTCACCTATCCAGGGAGACACATTTCCTTTATTTGCGGTGGTGGTGGGTGCTGCAGCGACGGTGGTTCCTATGGTTCAATTTCCACTGTAGTTTTAAAGTTCACATGGCGGCAGTGATGGAAGCTTTGGCCCTGCCATGCGCTGGTGGAGGAAGGACTCGCCATGGCCATGAACAGAGGGTGCCGTGCCAGCTCCTCACCAGCATGGTGTGCGCAGAGGCTGGGCCGACCTGGCTATGGGCGGGGAGACGCTGTGCCATCTCTTCAACAGCACAGCGAGCGCAGGGGCTGGGCCGAGCTGGCTGTGGGCTGGGAGATGCCACGCCAGCTCCTCGCCAGCACAGCGGGTGGGCTGGGATGGCTGCGGGCCGGGATGGTTGTGGGCAGGGAGGGCGCGCTCACGGGCTTCTCTTCCGAGCAGGAGCCGAAGGCATGGCAGAGGTCCCACATCAGCTCCCAGGCTCCCACGGAGGCCAGCAGGGCTGGCCCACTCCCTGGGCCCCCGGGGCGGAGCGAGGTCTGGCTTCCCTCATTCCCAGCAGTAGCGGATCCGGCAGGTCCGGTTTCGCCGTAGTTTTAAACTCCACATGGCAGCAGCGGTGTCCTGCTTTGTGTCTAGTTGTAGCCTTCCCATTTCGCCAGCTTTCCTGTAGATCTGGTGTGATCCCTTTTGATTTTAGCTGTTGTTATTTTCCAAATTGTTGAGGAGGTGGCAGCTTAGGAGACTACCTAGGCCGCCATCTTGTTTCGGTCCTCCCCATGGAATTTTCTTTCTGTTGCTTTTTATTCCTCCTTATAGGTTCAGATTTTTGTTTGGTATAGTTTTCTCTTTGCCTGGAGGACTTCCTTTAACATTTTATATACTGTATGTTTGCTGGTAAATAAATCTTCCAGCCTGTGTATATTTGAAAACATTTCCTCTCCATTTTCAAAAAAATATTTTTTATGAATAAAGAATTGTAGGTTGACAGTTTTTATTTCTTTTAGTGTTTTGAATTGACCCAAAGTTTCCTACCTTGCATCATTTCTGGTAAAAAATCTGCAGTCATCCTTATCTTAATTCCTCTGCCCTCTGGCAGCCTTTAAAGTTTTTTTTTTATCACAGATTCTAAAGAAGTTGATTATGAAGTGCCTTAGTGAAGTTTTCTTCATGCTTCTTGTGCTGGGAATCTGTGGGTTTGTAGTTTGCCTCATATTTGGGAAATTGTTGACCTTATTTCTTTAAATATGTTTTTCTAGTACCTCCCCCTACCTCACTTCCCCTCCAGACACTTTGGAAACTATACTTACAAGCATATAATTGGGTGCTTTAAATTATCACAATTCATAAATACTCTATTAATTTAATCCATTGTTTCCTTGTTTCATTCTTGGATACTTTCTCTTGATAAGTCTTGATGTTTACTAATCTTTTCTTTTGCAATGTTGAATGCACCATTAATAATATCCAGTGTGTGTGTGTGTTTAAATCTCAGACAAAATAGTTTTCATCTCTTAAGAGTGATTTGTATCTTAAATCTCTATTTCATTTCTCAATTGAACATTTCTGATCTTCAGCATTTGAACATATGGAATGTAATAATAATAACTTTTAAGATCCTTATTTAATAATTTCATGAACTGTGCTATTTTGGGGTTAGTTTTGATTGATTTTCTTCTCAGTATGGGTTATGTTCTCCTGCTTCTTTGCTTTCTTGGTAGTTTTTGATTAGATGGCAGACAAGGTGAATTTTACATCGGTGGGTTAGTCCTGTTAGACATGTTCAAAACACTCTTCCCAACCACAGCAAAACATATGTTCTTCTCAGCTGCACATGTAACATTATCCAGAATGGACCATAATAAGGCTATAAAACAACCCTCAATACATTTAAAAGGATTGACATCATACGAAGTTTGTTCTATCACAAGATCATAAAATTAAAAATCAATAAGAGAAATAAATTTAAGAAGTTTAGGAGGATGTAGAAATTAAACAGTAAATTCCTAAATAACAAATGAAGCAAAGAAGAAATTAAAAAATAAGTCAGAAAACACTTTAAGATGAAAGAAAATAAAAACACAACATGCCAAACTTATGAAATTCAACTAATGCAGTACATGGAGGAAAATTTGGAGATGTACATGACATATTTTAAATAGCTTGTTTTTTCCCCTTTCAGAAACTAGGAAAAGAAGAAAAAACAAATACCCCCCCCCCAAAAAAAAACAACAACACCAAAACAAACAAAACAAAACAATGGGAACATGATTTGAACAAATATTTCACGAAAGAATGTTAAAAGAATGACCAATAAACTCATGAAAAAGATGTTCAACATCAGTCAATAGGGAATGTAAATCTTAATATGAGTAGAGGCCCAGTGCACAAAATTCATGCATTTAGGGGGGGGAGCAGGAGGGATTTTACTGGGAATTGGGCCTAAACAGGCAGTCAGATAATTCTCTCACAATATAGGACTGCTGGCTCCCAACTGCTTACCTGCCTGCCTGACTGCCTAATTGCCTCTAACTGTCCTCCCCTGCCAGGCTGGTTACCCCTAACTCTCCTCCCCTGCAGGCCTGGTTGGCCCCAACTGCCCTCCCCTGCAGACCATCTTGTGTCCACATGGAAGCAGCCATCTTTGACCACATAGGGGTGGCCATCTTGTGTGTTGGAGTGATGGTCAATTTGCATATTACTCTTTTATTAGATAGGATGAGAAACCCCCTCACAGCCACCAGAAGAACTAAGATGAAAAACACAGGTAATAATAAATGTTGATGAGGATGTGGGGAAATTGGAACATTCATTCATTGCTGGCAAGAATGCAAAATGGTGCTGCCACTTTGTCAAATAGTTTGGCAATTCTTTAAAATGTGCAGCATAGAATTATCCTTTTACTCAGCAATTCCACCCTAACAAAACATGAAACCTGTTCACCAATGTTCAGAGCAACATTATTCATACTTAAGAGGTGGAAACAACCCACACATCTACTAAGTAATAAATGAACAAACAAAAGTCACACAAAGCAATACTATTTGGCCTTGAAAGAGAATGAAGTATACCAATCCAGACTATACCATGGATGAAGTCAGACACCATTACACTAAGTGAAAGGAACCAGTCACAAAAGGCCACACAATTCCATTCACAGGAAATGTCTAGAAGAAGCAAGTCCATAAAACAGGATGGAGCTCAGTGGTGGCCTGGGGGAGAGGAGTGGAGAGTGGCTGCTAAGTGGATGAGGTTCCTTTTTGGGGTGATGAAAGGTTCTGAAATACAGGGGTGGCAAAGTAGGTCTACCGTGGTGAGTACGTGAAACCCAGAGTTTGTTTTTGTGTTATTTATTAGTTCTTGTATTGTTTATTTTTATGACTACTGTAACCCTACAGCTGCCCACTCCTGTGTACAATGTGATGGACATACAACCATGAATAAATTAAAATCCAGTGGCTTGTACACTTTTCAAATGGAGAACTTTATGATGTGTGAATTATATCACACAAAAACTGTTAAAAATAAAAATATCTCCCCGGGTGAGCCGTGTGCCCCGGGGGAGACATGTGCCCCAGGGAAGCAGTGGGACCTGGGGGAGGGGCGGTATGAACCAGAGGAGGAGCGGACTCTATTCGTGTGGTCCTGACATAGTCACCATAAAACAAGCAGACTGCCAAATGAGGAGTGGATTCTATTCGTGTGGTCCTGAGATAGTCACCATAAAACAAGCAGATTGTCAAATGACAGCGGGGAGGGGAAGGAGACCTGGGGGGAGATAAGAGAACAACCGAAGGACAGGTATGCATGCATATAAGTACAATCAAGGAACACAGAACTCTGGGGAGGGAGGGCATGAATGGGAGGTGGGGGGGGGCAATGGTAAGCTATGTACACATATAATACCTTAATAAATTTTAAAAAATTAAAAGAAGAAAAAATATCTGAGAGGTTCTATTTCTAAATGCAAAAGTTTTAAGAACTCCCGTAGGAATATGCTGAATTAGTTGAAGCCAGTGTGGTTGGGAGAGTGAGAACCACACCCAGTGGCTGTCTGGCACTCTCCCAAGAACCAAAGACAGAATCTCTAACCTGCAATGTTTCAGAGCATCTACCAGTCTGACTCTAGGACTGGCTGAACTTCCATAACAGAACAAGAATGAGGACTGAGTGAGACTCCCTCCCCCAGGGACAGGAAATGGCAGCTTCCTCCCCATTCTGAGCTTGGGGGTGATCCAGGTTCCTGCCAAGGAGCCAAGCCCAAGGTGAATTAGACATGAAGGGCTGCTGGGTGCTCGTGTGCGCGTGGCAGAGCGCAGGGGGGGGGGGGCACTTGTGTGGCAGGGAATGGGTCCTGGGAGCTGGGAGGCCTCGCCTGCCAGTGGGTGCGGGCTCTGAGCCCCCTCGGTGACCTCAGGCCCAGGCAGGCCCTGCTGCTCCTGAGGACCCACATGCCAGTGACATGGGGAGAGCACAGAACAGAGGCAGTGGAGTCCCCCTTCAAAAAGCTCCCGTCTGAGCCACGGAGAGCTCTGGTTCAGATTCTCACCCTCTGCCCCTCAGTGTCAGCGGACACGCTTCTGAGAGGGAGACCTGGCCCGGCACCCGCCACCTTGCCGTTCCCTCACATATTTTCTTCTTTTCCTCCGCCTCCGGTTTCTTCTTCAAAGTCCTTCCTTCTGGGATCTATAGGCATCGTTGCCTTTGTTTCCCTGTGTTGTACACTGCCTGCACACCATTTTAAGCTAACCTTTAATTTAAGTGTTATTTCCGACTTACCAGAAAAGACAACAGAAGAAAGTAAGGATGGCATCTTCCTAACAGTGATTGTCTTGAAGCAAGAATGTGTCCTGTGTTTTGGAATTGGAATCAAAGTACATTCTTTCCGTTTCAGGCTCCCTGACTGACGAGCTGGGAGCCCGGGAGAGAGCAGACGGCCAGCTGTGCCTCGGAAACAGCGCTGCAGGCATTCCCCGCACCCGCCCACCCCCTGACCGCAGAGGCCGGCGGTCCTGCTTCTCCCGTCCCACATGTCTCACCAGGGGCGTCTCCCTACCAGGGGCATCTCCCCACCAGGGGCATCTCCCCACCAGGGGCGTCTCCCCACCAGGGGTGTCTCCTGAGAGACCCGGTGCTGGGGTGCTGGAGGAAGATAGCGGTTTGATCAATGGAAGTGAGAGCTCATGGTCCAGGCAATCAGCCTTCTGGCTGGGACCCTGAGAGGGGGAACTGATCAGGGTTTTCTAAGCACCACCACGTGATGAAAGTGAAGCTTTGCAATGGAGCAGCTTCTCCCAGGAGCTGTGGTCCAGGTTGGAGCTTGGACCTGGGCCAGGCGTCTGAGGAACAGGGGACGTGGCCGGCCCACTCCCCGGAGCGGCAGGCCAGGGCAGCACCCGCCCGCTGGCCTCTGGGGACAGCGCGTCCTCCCGCGGCTGCGCTGACTCAGTCCGCACTGTGGGGACACTTTCTTTCAGGGCGTGTTTGGAAAGAAAATTCGAAGTCTGAGCAAAGCCACGTGAGAGGCTTCCCTGCGGCAGCTGCTGAGCTGGCTGGCGCTGCTGGGACTGAATCTTCCTGTTTGGGGTAGCCACCTGCTTCCCAGGTTGGTGCTGTTCCTTCAAGTGCTGGGGCCTCCCTGGGTGAGGTGATAGCATCTCTGCGAACAATCCTCCTGTTCCTCTGTTTTGAAATAGAACGTCGGGATGTGGTCAGGATGCCCCTGAGCTGGTTCCGCCAGGTCCAGGCGGGCCTTTCCTCTCCAGCTGCCGGGGAGCAGCCAGCAGTCCACAGATCTGAGCATTGCTCCTCAAGCACCTAACCTAGTCACCAGCTACTCAAACAACTGCAGTGAGGGCAGTGCTTTGTAAAAGTGGAAAAGCAGTGTTTGTTTGGACCTTGCCACTCAGCTCTGAGGCCGTGGCTGAGGCCTCCTGAGCTGAGTCAGCAGCGGCCCCAGCTCAGGTGAGGGGCCGCAGGTGCCTGGCCTGGAGCCCGTTTCCAGAAGCCTGGCCAGATTAGGCACGGCCCCTCCGTGTCCCAGAGCAGCCGGGACGGAAAGGAGTTAGAATGGACAACTCGGAATTTTTGTGAGATCAAATTTTGTGAGTACGCTATGATGTGCCATAGCTGATGGACATGGAGGTAGTTTCTAGTTTGGGGCCATGATGTACGGGCTGTTAGGAATATTCTGTTTTGGTGAACATCTCTATACTTTCCTGTGGGCCACATCCAGGGAGTGAAGGTCTGGCCTGTAGACTATGCATATGCTCTGGATTGGGAGGGGGGGGGCTGGTGGGGAGGCAGGTAGGGGGTGGGTGGGGGCAGGCTGTGCACTGTTCCCGGAGGGCTTGCTTACACGCACTCCCAGCATGGAGGTTGGAGAGAGAGTTCCAGCTTCTTAAAATCTTTATCAACATTTTGTATTTTCTCTCTTTTCACCATTCTGATCGGTGTGTCCTGTTCCTCATTCTGGTTTTAATTGTAATTTCTTGGTGGCTGATAAAGTTGAGCACTTTAAAAAATATTTACTGGCCATTAAGCATGCTTTTTAAACTACCTGGTCCATCCTTTGTTCGTATAGTCTTCTCCAAGTTTGTCTTATGGCTTGCAGGAGTGTTGAGTGCATTCGAGGTAAGGATACCTTTCTGAGAGATCTACTGCCAGTCACTCCCTCAGCTCTGGGCATGGCCTTTCCTGTCTTAGTGGTGTCTTCGGAAGAAGGATCTTGACTTATCAATATTGTTTATTTATAGTTAGAATATTTCTGTTCTGTTTAATAACCTTTTGCCTGCTCTAAAGTCATGAAGATTCCTTCTATGTGTTTTCAAAGTCTCCCTGTTTTACCTCTCGTGTAGATCAGCAGTCCATCTGCTACTGACTTTTGTGTATGGTGTAAGGTGCTAGTTCAAGGTCCATATTAATTTTCCATTGTCGAAATGATTCATTTACCGAAATGAATACTCTTTTCTGACTTCACTTTAGTATCACACTTGGCATAATTCAGGTGTCTGTGCAGTAGACGTCTCTGGACTATCCATTCTCTTGTATTGGTCAGTTCATCTGTCCAGACTGATACTGTATTGTCCCAAGTACTACAGCATTGAAATAAGACTTGATATCAGTGTAAAGTCTTCCTGCTTTGTTTTCATCCAGATTGTCATAGATACCCTTTGTATTTTATATTTCCGTATGAATTTTAAAACCATCTGTCAATTTCTATAAAAATACCTAAAGTGATTACATTGAATTTGTGAGAAAAATTGATTATTTGCAATATTGAGTCTTGCAATTATTGACCATGGAGTATGTCTCCACTTATTATATATTCTCTTTAATTTCTCTTGGCACTTTTTGGTGATTTTTCAGTATAAACAACTTGCATATTTATTATATTTGTTGTTAATTCAATCTTTAATGAGATTATACATTGTGTATTAAGTATTTTATTACCTATTTGTCAATAGAAATAAAATTGATTTTTACATTGAACTTTTATCTAATAATCTTTCTAAACTTACTTACAAATTCTATTACATTGCAGATGCTTTTGCACATTCTAAGTATAAAATAATGTTAACTGCAAATATCGAAGAGTGGATCCACAGGCACAGAATTCTTCATGGACATCAGAACATGTTGTCCCACTGCCCTTGGCCCTGTGTCTTGTCATGAGCGGCTGATTTGTAATCAGGTCTCTGATCTCCTGGAGTGATGAGTCATATTTCCCTGGGTCATTTCCAGATCTTCTCTGTATCAGTGACTCTGATGTGCCTTTCCTCGTGTTTATTCTGTCTTGAGTCGTTGAACTTGTTGAATCAGTAAATTTATATTTTTCACTCTATTTGAGAAGCTGTTCACCATTATTTCTCCGAATAGTTTTCTTCCCCGTTCCTCCTCTCCCTGAGGGTTTAATTACATGTATGTTGGCCATTTGAAATTATCTGAAGGGTTTCTGGGGCTTTGTTCACTTTCCTATGATTTTTTCCCCTCTGTTCTTCTAATTGTGTAATTTCTGTTAACCTATTTTAGCATCCACAGATTCATTCTTATCCCACCATTAATCTGCTGTAGGGGACACATGAAAAGATTGAAAATTCCAGCTATTGTTCTTTTCTTCCATTTTTAAACTTTTCATAGCTTCTGCTTTCCATATCTTTACTCACCAATAACTTAAATATCATTTGAACACATTTTTCTTTATTTCTTTAAACCTGTTTATATAGTTGCTTAGATTTCTTGTTATATCCCACCTCTGGAACTACTCTTCAAGAATATATTTGCAGAGCTCAAGATTTTAGTTTTGCAATTATTATCTTTAACATTTTAAATACATTACTCTGTTGCCTTGCATTTTTCACACTTCCTAAGACAGCTATATGTTTTCTTTTGAAGGTTGTATGTCTTTTTTGCTCTGGTTGCTTTTATGTTTCTGTTTTTCTTTTTGGTTCTTGGTGGGTCTAGTTATAGTTGTCTTTGGTTTATGATTTCAAAATTTTTAAAAATCATTTTCCCTTCACCACTGCCTACTATGAGAGCTTCTGACCAGAGGAACCCAAATTCCGGTAAAGGTTCTATTTTGAATTACTTTAGTAACAAACTAGTCCATTAGCACAAATATTATTTCCTCATTAACTGGGGCTTGCTAAGTTTCATGAATGCTGCTTCTCACTTGCTCTCTCTCTTCTAAGATTAATTTACTCATATGTTAGATTTTTGGAGTA
This sequence comes from Vespertilio murinus, assembly GCA_963924515.1. Lineage (NCBI taxonomy): Eukaryota > Metazoa > Chordata > Mammalia > Chiroptera > Vespertilionidae > Vespertilio > Vespertilio murinus. The sequence goes on from OZ004713.1 coordinate 7,207,961, forward strand.
TGTCTCGCATGTCTCCATGCTCTCTTTCCAGAATTCGATTTTTCTATCTAGGCATTAATTTAGATATCTTTTGTTAAATTATCTCCCAATTCACCAATATGCTCTGTGGTGCTTAATCAGTTGTTAGCTCACAAATTGAATTTTTATTTCAATTATCATAGTTTTTAGTTTTACCACCTATTGGATTACTTTTCATAGAGTCTCCTTCTTTGTAGGTATTCTGTATCCTTTCAGTTACTTATTAGCTCATTCTTTCACAGTCCTCATCTGCTCATCACAATTCCTCATCGCAGTGTTTGGCTTGTTCTAATGTCTGTGCTTTTCCTCTTGATTATTGGTCATTGGTCATGTTCTCTTGCCTCTTCAGTATGTTTTTCCTTTTGTCAGACACTGTGTACAAGAGCTCCAGACATGCTCAGATATGTCGCTATTCATCAGTGAGTTCCTTTTCCCATAAGCAGATGAAATGAGGTGCTGGTGGAATCAATTCAAAAAAGAGTCATACTTTTAGAAAGACATGCAGACACGGGCCCTCTGCTTTGTCATGGCTGAGGCTTTTCCTGGAGAGGTCTGGGGTGGCTTCCTTAGTCCTAGAAACTGTGAATGACCTGGATGCCCTCTCAGGAGCTAGCCCTGCTATTCAGGGCTCCATCCAGACAGACATGAGGCTGTCAAATGTACTGGGGAAAGCAGGCCTGTGTATGAGGCAGACCCTCCTGCTGGAGGTTTGCTTTGTAACTGCTTCAGGCTTCGGGAGACTGGCTTTTTACAGTTGGGGTGCAGTGGGGTGAGTACATGTGCACAGAGCTTACTCTTGTGTTACTACTTACTAGAGGCCTGGTGCACAAAATTCATGCAATGGAGGTGGGGGGTGGTTCCAATCTGGGACCCCCTCAGGGGATGTCCAACAGGCAGTTGGACATCCCTCTCGCAATTTGGGACTGCTGGCTTCTAACCGCTCACCTGCCTGCCTGCCTGATTGCCCTTAACTGCTTCTGCCTGCCAGCCTGACCACTCCCCTGCTGGCCTGTTTAACACCTAACTGCTCTCCTGCTAGCCTGATCACCCCCAACTGCCCTCCCCTGTAAGCCTGCCCCCCACCCCTTCCAAAAAAAAAGCCTCCCCCTGCTGGCCTGGTTTCCCTCAACTGTCCTCCCTTACTGGCCTGATCTTACCCCCAACTGCCCTTCTCTGCCAGCCTGATTGTCCCTAACTGGCTCTGCCTGACTGATCTCTGCTGGCCAATTTGGTTCTGATTTGTTGGTTTTATGCCAATCAGCATCAAATTTTCACCTTCTAGGCAGCCATTGGCTCCTCACAGTTCACCCAGATTTGATTCTGACTGGGTTTCTATGCCAGTCAGTGTCTCAGGGCCTATTAACAGGGCCTCATCAGAGAGGTGGGGCTGGTCAGTGTTAGGTTTGAAAGGAAACAGGAAACAGAACAACAGGGAGTTTTAAAGAGAGTTTATTCCCCGGTAATGGGCGGAAGCCATCACTGAGATAAAGATCAGAATTAGGGGAGAGGGGACAGGAAATCGGAACCCAACCGGGCCAATGGAGGTGCCCCTCCAAAGAACGCACGTGTCCTGTCTGGAGTTCCTTTTAAAGGGAGGAGGTTGGGCCCAGGGTGGAACAGGAAGGGATGGGCCCAAGGGCACCATGGCCCATGTTAATTGGTGGCTCACTGTCTTGGAGATGTCTCCTTGGCAGGTGTCAGTCACGTTGTTAGCTCCACCCACCAGTTTGGGAGGGGGGGAGCCCTAAGGGGTCATGTGTCAAACTCCGCCCACCAGTTTGGGAGGGGGAGAACCTTTCAGTCAGCAGCCCTGGTGGAGGCCTGGAGAGAAATGGAGGTGCTGCTGCTGGCCAGGCTTGGAGAGAAAGAGAGAGGCAAGTGCTGATCAACAGCTGCCACAGAGGCAACAGATCAGTCCCTGCTTCTCTCTTCAGGCCTCTCTCTGGGCCTGATTAGCAGCCCCCTCACCAGTCAGTGCTAGGTAGCCACGACAATGCAGCACTGACTACAGCTTTGACTTCTGGTTGGTTGAGCCTCTGGATGTGATGGACCCAGGCTTTTTATATATTAGAACTCCTTATTGTATTACTTTATGCACAAAAACTGCAGACCTGCTTCTGTCCCGCCTGCATTCACAAGGCCTCCTGTCACTCTGGTGGCTGCCTGTCCTGCGCAGGCCCAGCATCTGGGATGCCTGCTGACTGTCAAAGTGCCACTCCCGGCCACTGAGCTGGGCTGCTTTCTCTTCCCTCAAGGGTCTCTGCCAGGCCAGGCTCAGCCCTTAGCTTACAGCAGGATTGGTAAATGTCTTCAGAGAACAGAAGCCATATTTAAATGGCTCTCTCTTCTATGAAAAAGTCTTTCCTACTCCTCATTGCTTTCACAGCTCTGGACTGTGTTGATAACTGTCACATCAGATCACATGCAATTGGCATTTCGGTGTAGCCTCCTCAGAAGCAGAAGTTCCTGACAAGCTTATCTAGATTTTCATTTCCCAACTGATTATATGAACCCATGTTTCTCAGTTTTCCTATGCCAACTTTTTTTGGTCTTCCTTCTTCATTTCCTCATGAGTGAGTTAAATGACATTCTGGCCTGTGCCGACAATAACATGAAGATTCTATTTTGCAGACACATGTGAGCTGGAGCACAGAGAAGCATTTGGCAGGCTGCTCTGCCCCAGGGCTTCTGCTCCTGAGAGCTGGCTTTCCTGCAGAGCAGGGTGGATCTGAGAAGAGCACGCAACCCTGAGGCAATGGAGGGGCTGGACGCCCAGCCTGAGGGCTTTTGACTCAAGGCCTTTTTTATTTTTTTGCCGCCCAGGAAGAGAGAATCTTGTTGATGGGAGTTTTCTCAGGATCATGTGAAATGTTGCTATTGTGGTGATTTTAGTTCCTGTGGCTGAACTCCCCAAGGTGGTTAAGAGTGGTGAAGGAGGGGAGAAGCAGAAGATCAAATGAGAAAAGAGTAGTCATTTTAAGGGAATGCTACCAATCTTACTAATTGAGAAAGCTCATCAAGCCTTGTAAACCTCGTGGAAACACACACACACACACACACACACACACACACACACACACACACACAAAACAACAACAAAAAAAACACACACAATTGAATAAAACAAACCAACACACTTGTGGAGGTCATGCCTGCTGTGTGCCCAGAGCATTGCTCAAGCCGCTCCCGTTTGCTCTGTTACCAAAACAGGCTGACTCTGACAGTCCTGCCAGAGTTTAGAAAGCTCCTTGCTATTAGACAGTGAATCTAGAAAACAACTGCATGCAGACTTAAATCAGAGATAAGAATATGTGACTGGGTAGACAAATGCAGGTCATGTGTACATATGTGAGGAGATGTTGCATTTGTACTGAACATGATGAGCGGGACATGATATTTATATTTGTTGATAAAAAACACACACACAAAGTAGCTATTAAAGCCGAGCAGAGCAGAAATGTATAAAGACATTTTTTAGGAGAAATATTTTACTTGTCAAAGCGATAGCAGTCAGTTCTCTCTCTCTCTCTCTCTCTCTCACACACACACACACACACACACACACACCAAAAAGCAGACTTTCCCAAGAATTTAACCTTTACCCTTTACTCCTCTCCTTCCAGTAGAACTTTTTCTTATTGCTATATCACGAACTGCTCAGTGTTAAGATTTGTTATAAAGCCACAATAATCAGTGCAGCGTGGCACGGGTGTAAAGATGGGCAAGTGGATCAATGAAACAGATAGAGAGCCCCCAAACAGAAGTACACACGTATGGACAACAGGTTTCTGACAACTTCAAAAGGCAATTTCCTAGCCAGTGGGGCTCAGGCCTGAAGTGAAGTGGTTGAGCATCGACCCATGAACCAAGAGTTCTCCAGTTCTATTCCCCGTCAGGGCTCCATCCCCAGTGGGGGTCATGCAGGAGGCAGCAGATCAGTGTCTCTCTGTCTCTCATTATTGGTGTTTCTCTCCCTCTCTCCTTCTCTCCCTAAAATAAGTCAATAAAAACTTATTTTAAAAAAGGCAATGGAGCCAAAACCGGTTTGGCTCAGTGGTAGAGCGTCGGTCTGCGGACTGAAAGGTCCCAGGTTCGATTCCGGTCAAGGGCATGTACCTTGGTTTCGGGCACATCCCCAATAGGGGGTGTACAAGAGGCATCTGGTCAATGTTTCTCTCTCATCGATGTTTCTAGCTCTCTATCTCTCTCGCTTCTTCTCTGTAAAATATCAATAAATTATATATTTTTAAAAAGGCAATGGAGACAGCATGATATTTTCAACAAATGGTCTTAAAATCTTTGGACATCCACATGAAAAATGAAAGTACACACATAAAACCTTTGATCCATATTTCACACCAAAAATGATCTCCAAATGGATTGTAGAACTAATGCAAAACATAAAATTATAAAATTTCTGGAAGGAAACATAAGAGATCTTGGGTTAGGCAAAGATATGTATGGCAAAAGCAAAGTTCATAAAAGAAAATTTTAATAAATTGGGCTTTATTAGAAGACATTTGTAGTTTTTAAAAAATATATATCTATCCACTGAGCCAAACCGGTTTCAGCCATTTGTAGTTTTTATACCTAATAAAGTTGTATCCAGAATCATACCTAATAAAAGAGAAATATGCAAATCAACCACCACTCTGCTACACCCACAAACCACGCCCACCAGCCATGCCCACAAGTCAAATCAGAGCAAGTATGCAAATAAACCCAACCAAAATGGCTACCAGAAGGGAGGTGTGGGTTTCTCTGGCAACAGAGGAAGCCAAGCTTTCCACACACTCTGGCGGGCCCAGGCCTCCACTCAAGGCTATAAAGTTTCAATTGTAGAAAGTAAATAAATTCCAGATTCCAGGGCCTTCACTTGGGTCACCAGGGGGCATGGCTGGCCTGCAAACCACCACAGGACCCTCCCTCAGGCCTCTTCATTCCCCAATGGAAATCCCACCCTGATCCTGGACACCCTTCAGGGCAAACTAGCCCCCCTCCCCCCCCACCCCTCCATGCACCAGGCCTCTATCCTATCTAAAAAAAAAAAAAAGAGTGATATGCAGATTAACCATCACTCCAACACACAAGATCAAGTTAGCTGTCCCTATGTGGTCAAAGATCCTGTCCCTATGTGGACACAAGATGGCCACCACAAGATGGCCAGCAGGGGAGGGCAGTTGAAGGCCATCAACCCTGCAGGGGAGGGCAGTTAGGGGTGACCAGGCTGGCAGGGGAGCAGTTAGACATCTATCGGGCTGGCATGGGAGTGGTTAGGGGGTGATCAGGTTGGTAGGCAGAAGTGGTTAGAGGCAATCAGGAAGACAGGCAGGCGAGCAGTTGGGACCCCGCAGTCCTGGATTGTGAGAGGGATGTCCAACTGCCTGTTTAGGCTCAGTCCCACCAGGACCGGACCTAAATGGGCAGTCAGACATCCCTCGAGGGGTGCCAGATTGGAGAGGGTGCAGGCTGGGCTCAGGGACACCCTTCTTCCCCGTGCACGAATTTCATGCACTGGATCTCTAGTATTTAAATAACTCTTAAGATGCAATAATAAGAAAACAAGAAATCCAATTAAACATGGGCAAGTAACTTAAATGTTTCATCAATGAAGACAAATGGATGGGGAATAAGCACATGAAAAGATGATCAATACCTTTAGTCTTTAGGGAAATGACTTTTCGAATTACTAAAATTTAAAAAAGTCTAACAGAACCAAACCAACTATGGGTGAGTATGTGGAGGAGTGGAGAATGGAACTCAACTACTGCTGGGACAGGAGGAACAATTTGGTTTTTCTCTGAAAGTTCAAAATATACCTACTGTCTGATTCAGACATTTTACTCCAAGTATTTACCCACCGGACATGAAAGCCTGCAAAGATTTGTACATATGTTCATGGCAGAGTTACTTGTGATAGCCCCACACTGGAAACCACCAATGTCATCATCAATGGAGTGGATAAACAGTGGGATATCCATACATGATGTTGACACTAATAACTCAGAGTGAAAAAGAGAAAAAGAGGGTACACTGTATGGCTTCATTTGCAGAAATTTTGAAAAATTATAAACGAATCAGTAGTAGCAGAAAGGCAAGTAGGTGGGGGCCTGGGAAGGGGCAGGAGGGTGGACTGCAAAGGACATGAGAACGTTTGAGGGATTATGGATAGATTCGGTATCCTGATGGTGGTGATTATGTCACAGATTCATGACAGTCATGAACATCAAAACTATAATAAAATTTTTGCTTTGCAGCTATTTCCCAAGCGCTTAACCTTTTAGCTTTACCCCTCCTCCCCAATGTTCCTCCTTCTTGCCACATCATGACCCACATTCCTCTGAGAGTCACACACACACAGCCCTTTCCTGGCAGAAGTGGTAATGCCATTTTTTGGTAGTAATCATGGGGGGAAACACCCGACCCAATTTGTGTTGTGGTAAAAAGAGATGTTTTGGTGGTAGCAGGGACATACACGAAGGTACTGGAGTGTCTGGAGTTGGGGCAGGAACTCAGGGGTGCTTTCTTCCAGACAGAGGTCATTGTTCCTATGCTGGGACCTCCCCAGTCCCAGAGCTCACAGGCAGCCATATCTGCATTTCCATCAGTCTGGCTCATACTGTTTGCTCTGCTCTGGTGTTTCCCTGAGACCCCCTCCCATCCAATTTGCAGTCCCACCCAAGCTGTTTGCAGCAGCTTTCCTATATGAATGGCCTATCTTGGCTCAGGCTTCAGACTTTCCTAAAATCTCTCAAACAAGCTGTGTCTGGAGTCAGCATGCCCAAAGCCTATCAGTAAGAGGCCCAACCTGGCACTGGCTACAAGCTTGCCTTGCTTCACAGCTTGACCTTGCCTGGCCACTTCCAAGTCCAATACAAGTAGCAGCCATCTGCAGACCTCTCTATAGCCCCTGATGGGTGGCCCCAGGCAATGGCTAACTTTGCACTTCCCAGGAGGCCCTAAAGCCAGTGCACCTAGTAGACAGCTTTAGACCATAGCACATCCACAAGCAACATACTCAAGAGGCAGATTCAGTGAGCACCAAAGCTCCACTGAAGCAAGTCCTGCTCCAATGATGTGTCTCCTGCACAGCAGCTCTCCCACTGTAATTGCAGCTGCTCTTCACAGCCAATTGACCTAGAAGTCAATGCCTCCAATTGATGCCAAAGGCTCAACTTCAACAAGACTGTACATACAGCCCACACAGGGGTGCACCTAGAGTGCCCATCTCAGGTGACTGGGAAGACTGAGGACTGGGCCCTAAAGGACACCCACTACACAAGGCTACTCTACCAATTCCAGGAAACATAGCAGCTCTACCTAATATATAGAAACAGCACAAGGAGGCAGCCAAAATGCAGAGACAAAGAAACATGTCACAAATGAAAGAACAGAAGAAATCTCCAGGAATAAGAAGTAAATTAAATGAAAGCATGCAAACTAGATATAGAGGGCAAAAACAATTACAAGGATACTCAAGGATATTCATGAGAGTTTCAAGTGACTTAGTGAGACTTTTAAGAATCTTAGTGAGAATTTCTGACATGAAAAAGAACCAATCAGAAATTAAGCAGACACTAACTAAAATTAAGAATAATTTAGAGGGACTCAACAGTAGAGTAGAGGATTCTGAGAATCAAACCAATGATTTGGAATATGAGGAAGCAAAAAACAATTAGAAGACCAAAATGAATTTAAAAAAAAATGAAGATAGTGTAAGGAACCTCTTGGAAAACTTCAATTGTACCAACATTCTTATCGTGGAGTGCCAGAAGAAGAGAGAGAGCAAGATATTGAAAACCTATTTGAAGAAATAATGACAGAAAACACCCTCTTCCTGGTGGAAGAAATAGACTTGCAAGTCCAAGAAGCACAGAGTTTCAAACAAGAGGAATCCAAAGGGTCTCACACCAAGACACATCATAATTAAAATGCCAAAGGTTAAAGACAAAGAGAGAATCTTAAAAGCAGTAAGAGAAAAGCAGTTAGTTACTTATAGGGGAGCCCCCATGCAATTGTCAGCTGATTTCTTTAAAAATATATATATATATATTTTATTGATATTTCACAGAGAGGAAGGGAGAGAGAGAGAGCTAGAAACGTCAATGAGAGAGAAACATTGACCAGTTGCCTCCTGCACACCCCCCCACCGGGGATGTGCCCGCAACCAATGTACATGCCCTTGGCCGGAATCGAACCCAGGACCCTTTAGTTCACAGACCAACGCTCTACCACTGAGCCAAACTGGTTTCAGCTGTCAGCTGATTTCTTAACAGAAACTATGCAGGCCAGAGAGGAGTGGCAAGAAATATTCGACATGATGACTAGTAAGGACCTACAACCAAGATTACTCTACCCAGCAAAGCTATCACTTAGAATTGAGGGTCAGATAAAGACCCTCACAGACAAGAAGTAGCTAAAGGAGTTCATCACCTCCAAACCAGTATTATATGAAATACTGAAGGGTATTCTTTAAGAAGAGGAGGAGGAGGAGGAAGAGGAGGAGAAGGAGGAGGAGGAGGAAGAAGAAGAGGAGAAGGAGGCAACGAATACATATTTATCAACAATTGAATCTAAAAATCAAAATAAATAAATAATAAATCTAATGTACAAAATAAATTGATAAATAAAATAGAATCAGAGGCATGGAAACATGGAACAGACTGACAAATCTCAGAGGAAAAGGGGGTGAGGGGAATTAACCAAAGATCTTACATGCATTACCTATGGACATAGACAATAGGGTGGTGAAGGCCTGTGGTGGGGTGAAAGTGGACAAGTAATATATAATCCTGCCTTATTAAAATCAGCAACTTTCTTATTCATTGAAAGAACTGCAAAGTGCACCCAAAGTTCACAGAATGTAAGCCAGGCACTGAACTGGGAACTTTGGAAACCCTGCCCTGGAGCAGCCCAGAGCGGCCCCCGCTGTGCTGCTGCCGGGCGCCCACAGCCCCTCACACTGAGCTCCCTGGATGTCTTAGGAAGAGGCCCCAGCACTGTGCCGCCGAGTTCTCCATCCAGATTTTGCTTTGGTGAGTCCTGCCTTGCGCCTAATAAACCAGGTTTGGGACGTAAGAATAGGGTTTTAGCTTCATCTCTGTTAAATTTCCTTTGTTAGATTTCGCCTCTGACTTCACCCTAAGCGAGTCTCTTGGGTTCTCTGTTTGCTCAGCCCCGTTAAGCCCAGGTCTCCCCTCCTGGAGAAGCTTGAGAGCTCTGCCCTTACGCTGCAGGAACCTGGCCTGAGCCCCAGCTCCCCGCCCAGCCTCTGGCTTGGCTCCCTGCGCCTGTCCCGGCCGCAGTCATGGGCGCCGGGAGTGTTACCAGCTCCACCTCCACCTCCACACTCCCTGGTCCTTTCTGCCTAGAGCCGTGTGGGGGAGTCCTGGGGCTCAGTCAGGACTTCTTTAATTACAAAATGGTTGGACTTAGTAAAACAAAGGTTTACTACCCTTTCTTTTTTATTTTATTGAGAGAGGCAGGGAGGGAGATAGAAACATCCATGATAGAGAAGCATCTATTGGCTGCCTCCCGCATGCCCCCCACTGGAGATCAAGCCCACAACCCAGGCAGGTACCCTGACCAGGGACAGAACTGGCGGCCTCTTGGTGCATGGAACCATGCCCCACCACTGAGCCCAGGTTATGATGATCCCAACGTCCAGTTCTGAGTGCCCCCACCTCTGCCCAGGTCTGAGCAGCACTGCAATGCACTGGAGCCTGTGTCCATTGAGAACGGGACCCCGAGTGCGGACCCAGGAGAGCCATAGAAAGGAACATATGTCAGCACCATCTCTCCGGACCGGCCAGGCTGCCGAAGGGTGCAGGGCCAGGTGCTGGCACGTGAGGAGGCAGGGTTTGAGCTGGAGAGCAGAATGCAGGTTCCTGGGCTCATGTCTGTGGGCGTTGCTGCAGCAAAGACTGGCAGGTCCGCAGGGGCGGGCGGCTCTGAGGCGCAGGCTGCAGCGCGGGGCGCGGGCTTGCCACATGGCCAGCCTGGCCCCGTCCTCTGCGAGGTCCTCTGTGCAGAGCGTGGCCTGGGGCAGGGAACAGGGCGCGCCGCTCCGGGGAGCTGGCCGCTCCGGGGGCCCGGGGAGCTGGCCGCTCCGGGGTCCTGGCCGTCCCCCGGCTCGGAGCCTCTTCCTGCAGAGCCGGCCCGGCTCAGGGCTGAGCCTCTTCTCTGCTTCAGACAAGCTGTGAGGCGCCCCCCCTGCTGCTCCGAGGTTCTCAGCACTTTCTCTGAAAGGAAAGGGGGCCAGCGCGCCAGGCCTGACTTCAAAATGCACGTTTGTGTTTCATAACGGCGTCCGCTGGGCTCCTCGGGGCGCCTTCCCCATGCTGGGCCGGGCGGCCGGGCGCAGGGCGGGGGCTGCTCGGCTGGGCTCCGCCGCCCAGCTCCCTGCACGCGGTGGCCCTCGGGCGGCACAGACCCAACCTGATGGAGCAGGTCGTGTGGTGCTGTTGTGGAGACAACATTCGAAGGTTTCTCAGAGTTATGTGCCTCGGCATCATATTAAAAGGTCACCTCTGATTGTGGATGTTTTATTCTGTGGGAGATTAGCCACACTATGTGGGGAATACATTTTATCACTATCTACTACCCACAAACCAGAAATGGTTATGTGGCCTCTTGGTAACTGTGAGGTTTAATGGAAGGGTGTTGTAATGAAGTCTTTATAGTATGCTGCTTGTTGCCGATGTTAGAATTAGATTTATTTTATTAATTTCCATCCAGAATCTCCAACTCGGAGGGGCATGGTCTGGCCAGGGTTTGACGGAAGGCACTGCGTTATTCTGAGCAAACAGCTTAAATGGTGCATTGACAGTTAGGAGACTTACCCTGCTTCCTTCAGTGGGGTGTGGAATGGAGCCTGTTTTCTCGGAGACATTGCAGATGCGACAGCTGTGGCTGCCGGGAAGGCCGCCCTCTCCCAGGCCCGGGCACTGCCCTGCATTCTTACTGGACACGCCTGTCCTCCATAATTCCTATCAATACTGTCCTGGGAAAGAATTAGACAACGGGACAGAACCTGGCAGACTCAGGAAAGGAAATAAGGACACCAGAGGGAGCACACAATGAGGCTGTCATTAAGTAACTGGAAACTCCTCGGTCTTACGCAGAACGCTAGTTTGCGCTGTGGCTTCGGTGGAGGGTGGGGAGTCAGTCAGAGGCTGCTTGGAAGACGGCTAGTGACAGCTGTTTGGGGATCGCAGACTGGCCCTCCGGCGACGGGCCCACGGGTGAGTCGGAAGCCGAGTGTGTTCCTGTGAATGTGGGACCTGCAGGGCACGGGAGGACTGAGCTGCCAGGAGCAGAGCACACTCCGTGGGATAGGTGTGACCTCCAAACTCGAGGAGATGCTAGTGGGTGTTCTGAAAACAGCCCGCAATGGTTAAGCTTTTCACCACACACCTCGGCTCCTGCTTGTTAGCTCTCAGGGAGCAGCGGCGGCAGGCATGGCCAGGGCCTGGCTGAGACCCATTCCTAAAACACACCCTGACAATGTCCTCCAACAGCACTGCTCACTGTCCACAGAGAAGCTAAAAGAGAGTGCATATGGATAAAGTAAAACGATGAAAACCCCCTATGCTTGTACAGCATGGTGTCTGACGTTTATACAGCCTGCAAATGTCACATAAAACACTGAAACCTGCATACAATTTCTGTGAGTTTTTTTGAGCCCAACTGTCAGCAATTGCCGGGAAGCAGAACCTCCATGGACTGGGAGAGTGCTCCGGAGAATGGGGGTTTTCATCTATTTTTACACATTGCAATCAAAGGAGGAGACAGGACTTAGGTGGGTGACATGAAATTCATTGGTGATGGATTAGAGAGACAGGGGAAAGCAAAGTGGGGGCGGGGGCTCTGGGATTGGATAAAAAGTAAGCGATAGACACATGCTTCTCTACTCAGGGGGGTGCAGGACAGTGAACAGCAGTTAACAGGGCGACAACAACATGAAGGAAGTTGTGGTCTCCGTCCTGGCGCCCAGCACATTAGGTTGTGCCCCAGAGGGTCTGGAAAAAGGGAAGTTACAAGTTACCCTGACATTTCAAGGATGTTATCCTAGATGTAAAAAGACTATAGGCTCAGCTAAGGTAAGGATCGGCCTTGTCAGGGAAGATACCGGCCTAGGAGGTGACTGCCCACCACAACTGCTTTCAGTTGAAGTTTAATTTCAGACCATCCTTTGTGGTGCCTTTCAGTCTGGGTTTGCAAGATCGTCATGCAGGCCTCCCCTGAGCTGTCAGGTCAGCATGTGGCCTCTTTCGTCCACACAAAGTAATCCCTGTGGTAAGTCTAGTAGCCTTTGGGCACCTGAATTACTATTTATACTAATTCTATACTAATTAGAGCGGGAGACCTTCTGGAGACCATCCGGACGTCTTTCTGGACAAACCCCAGGGATTGGCCGACCTGCAAACTGCCCCCAAACGGCCCTCAGCTCCTCACCCAGGCCAGCCACGCCCCTCACAGGGACCCTCACCCTGATGGGGCCATGGCCAGCCTATAAACCACTCCAGGCTCCTCACCCAGACCGACCCGCCCCCACCCTAATCCGGGACCCCCTTCAAGGCAGACCAACTTGCTCCCACCCATGCACCAGGCCTCTATCTATACTAATAAAAGGGTAATGTGCTAATTAGACTGGGAGACCTTCCCAGATGTCCTTTTGGACAAAGCCATGATGGCGAGGCCAAGGCAGAGGTGGTTAGGGGTGATCAGGCCAGGAGGGGAGGACAGTTGGGGGTGAGCAGGCCGGCAGGCAGTGGTTAGGGGCAGGCAGGCAGGCGAGTGGTTAGGAGCCAGCAGTCCTGCATTGTGAGATGAATGTCCTGACTGCTGATTTAGGCCCGATCCCTGTGGGGCTTGTGGGGGAGGCAGTTGGGGGTGATCAGGCTGGCAGGAGAGGCAGTTGGGGGTGAGAAGACCTGCAGGGGAGGTCAGGGGGGTGAGCAGGCCGGCGGGGAGGGCAGTTGGGGGGTTACCAGGCAGGCCAGCAGGGGGAGGCAGTTGGGGGCAATCAGGTCAGCAGGGGGGCAATTGGGGGCAAGCAGGCTAGCAGGGGGGAGCAGTTGGGGGTGATCAGGCTGGCAGGGGGGCAGTTGGGGGCGAGCAGGCAGGCAGCTAGATGAGCAATTAGGAGCCAACAGTCCCAGACTATGAGATGGATATCTGACTGCCAGTTTAGGCCTGATATTACAGGGCCAGCAGGGGAGGGCATTTGGGGACAACCAGACCTGCAGGGAAGGACAATTAGGGGCGACCAGGCTGGCAGGGGAAGGCAGTTAGGGGCAATCAGGCCAGCAGGGGAGCAGTTAGTATCAACCAGGCTGGCAGGAGAGTGGTTAGGGGGTGATAAGGCTGGCAGGCAGAAGCAGTTAGGGCCAATCAGGAAGGCAGGCAGGTGAGTGGTTGGGAGCCAGCAGTCCTGGATTGTGAGAGGGATGTCCCGGATCGGAGAGAGTGCAGGCTAGGCTGAGGGAAACACACCCCTCCCCCTTGCACAAGTTTTATGCACCAGAACTCTAGTTATAAAATAACAGGGAATAACATCTATAATTGAAACATTTTTCAAAATGCAAAACCCCTCCTTTGAGACCAGCACTGCCACCGTTTTGTGGGTCACGTTTTCTCTCTGAGCACTTTGGCATTTGAGAAAACCTGCTGGGCGCCTGCTGGCTGTAGCCCGCACTCCTGTGAGCAATGGTGTCAGCATCTCGCCATGCCAACAGGCTTCTTTCTACAGAACTTTAACTCCCATTGCAAGGGAGTTACTCACTCTGTAGATCCGTGTTTCCTTGTTTTCTATTAGTGGCATTGCCAAGACTGACCACGTGGTAGGGAGACTGGCATCACTCGGACTATTTCCTTGGGCCAGTTCCCAGAGGAGGGATCGTGGGGCCGAAGATCACTGACGTTCTGCAGCTCTTGATACTGGCTACTAAGTTAATTCAGGAAGATGCTATTGTTGTATACTCCCCAGCCCTGTATGAATATCGTTTCCCTAGCTTCACCAACATTGGGTTGTGACATTAAAAAGTCCTAACCTGACCGCTGGGGAGGCTACTTTGCTGCCTTAGTTTGCTTTAAGAAAACCATTTGTAAAACCTCTGGCTCTTGTTCTGCCCCTTTGAGCTGTTTCTGTCTTTCTGGCTCCTCATTAGCAAGCAAGCATCTCTTACGGTAACTTAGACCAACCTAGTTTCTCAGGCCTTTGACCTCATTTTTGCTGCTGAGTGTGAGGGAATCAGGTGCTTTCCTTCTGACTTTCTACCATTGGAACAACTTGGGGCAAACCTTAGTCTGTGTGGTTTTATCTCCTTTTTATCTTTAAAACTTAGAGATAACTGGATTTCCACCTCACCACATGGTCACATGATCGCACTGAGAGCTGAAAGGGACAAGTAGAAGGAAGTTCTTCCAATGGAAAGAAAGTAAACACTGTTCCTGTGGTTGTTATGTGAACTTCATTATGTCTGACTTTATAGAGCACCCTAGAGGCCTGGTGCATAACATTAGTGCATGGGGGGGGGGTGTCCCTCAGCCCAGCCTGCACCCTGCACCCTCTTGCATGCTGGGACCTATTAGGAGATGGCAATCTTACATCCCTCTCGCACTCTGGGACTGCTGGCTCCTAACCACTCTGTCTGCCTGCCTGATCACCCTAACTACTCTGTCTGCCTGCCTTATCACTCCTAACCATTCTGCCTGCTTGCCTGATCGCCCCTAACCATTCTGCCTGTCTGCCTCATCACCCCTAACCACTCTTCCTGCCTGCCTTATCACCCCTAACCACTCACCTGACTGGCTGATCACCCCTAATCCCTCTACCTTGACCCCTGTCACTAGAGCTTCATCTGGAAGAATGTCTGGAATCATGTCCAGAAGGTCGTTTGGCTGTCCAGTCTAATTAATATATTATGCTTTTATTATCATAGACCAGAGGCTCTGTGCATGAAATTCATGCACTTGAGGGTGGTGGTGTCCCTCAGCCCAGCCTGAGCCCTCTCCAATCTGGGACACCTTGTCCATCCGCCCGTTTAGGCCTGATCCCAGTGGCAGATGGACATCTCTCTCACAATCCAGGACTGCTGGCTCCCAACTGCTCGCCTGCCTCTGCCTGATTGCCCCTAACCACTTCTGCCTGCCAGCCTGATCACCCCCTAACCACTCCTCTGCCAGCCTGATTGATACCTAACTGCTCCCTGGCTGGCCCAATTGCCCCTAACTGTCCTCCCCTGCCAGCCTAGTCGCTCTTAACTGCCCTCCCCTGCTAACCTGGCCCCCTCCAGCTGCCCTCCCCTGCAGGCCTGAGTCTCCCATAACTGCCCACAACTGCCCTCCCCTGCCAACCATATTGTGGTGGCTATCTTGTGTCCACATGGGGGCACCATCTTTGACCACATGGGGGCTGCTATCTTGTGTCTTGGAGTGATAGTCAATTTGCATGTTACCCTTTTATTAGTTAGGATGGTGTCTGGAGAGCTGAATGTCTTCTAATTGTAGACTCGGAAGCCAGCAGTGTGCATGCCGCCATGGTTTTGGCTTTAATTCAGTGGCAGCTCATGGGTGTCCTGGCGGGAGTGCATGGGTTGTCCCCAGGGCGTGTGGGGTGTTCCGGTGGGAGTGTGTTTTGGGTTAAACATGGTTTGCATCTGGTTGCTTTCTATCTTGGTGAACACAGGGCAGGTGCAGTCCCCGTCCTGGCTCTGCTCTGACCAGAGGGAGAGCTCCTCAGAGTCAGGCGGGCCTCCCCGTTGCTCGGTAGGGCCTGTCTTGGGGCTGACACCCCGTGGGCTCCAGAAATGTTTCCCAAGAGGGTCAATTGCAGGACCTGAGAACATTTTACCTAACTCCACGCCACAGCACATCTGAAAAGATGCTTTTCTGGGGGTACAATGACTATTTTGCTTGTTTGGGTAGCTTTCCTTTTCTACTGAGTGAACCTCTAAACCAGCCGTGGGAAAACTACGGCCCGCGGGCCGGATCCGGCCCGTTCGGCTCTTCTATCCGGCCCGCAGAGCCGAAAGAGCGGAGGGTTCTCTTGCTTTCCCCTCTGCTCCTTCACCAGCAGCCCAAGATGCTCCTGCCAGCATGGTCAGGTTGCTTTTGTTCTGGCCCTCCGGTCCAGTTTAAGAACCCATTGTGGCCCTGGAGTCAAAAAGTTTGCCCACCCCTGCTCTAAACTCTTCATGGATATTAGGCCAATGAATGCAGTGCTGGGGGAGCCAGGAGAACGGCGCGGCTCTCATAGGTGCCAGTCTCCGGGTGTTGGGTACCTGTCTCTGGGTGTTGGGTGCCAGTCTCCAGGTGGTGGGTGCCTGTCTCTGGGTGTTGGGTGCCTGTCTCTGGGTGTTGGGTGCCTGTGTCCGGGTGTTGGGTGCCTGTCTCTGGGTGTTGGGTGCCTGTCTCTGGGTATTGGGTGCCAGTCTCCAGGTGGTGAGTGCCTGTCTCTGGGTGTTGGGTGCCTGTCTCTGGGTGTTGGGTGCCTGTGTCCGGGTGTTGGGTGCCAGTCTCTGGGACAGGGTGGGAGTGTGAAGGGCTTGGCTGGGAGCACAGCTCCCCTCTGGTCTCAGCTCAGTGTGTGGCTGAGGCATGAGGACCAGGCTGGCCCCTGCCGTGGTTTGAACGTGGCCCTGAGTGAGGAAGAGGGGCTTCCCTGCCCTGTGGGCGCTGCTCTCTGTGCCCGCCCTCCGGCGCTGCTGCTGATTGTGTGGGCAGGAGGGTGAGGAGAGGTCTGGCCTGGCCACCAGTGGCAGGTGCCCGCTGGGCTTGAGAGCAGGCGGTCTCCCTGACACCGGGCACCGTGCGGCCGGGCCACGGGCAGGCAGGCAGCGGCAGCACGCGGTATGGATGAGGGTGTCAGTGCTGTCCGCTCGGGTCCATGTGTTCCACTCCCACCAAGAGCATGCCTCGTTCTGGTTCTTCCACCCTCATCTCCAACCTTTCTCCCCAACTCGCAAGGCCGGTGTCATTGCTCCAGGCTTGACGGGGTCCCACTGACGGAGCCTGAGGGCCGGGCGGCCGGGGCGGCGGGCGGGCCGCCTCCGGTCTCCTCCCGATGAGTTGTTCGATGAGTCGTTCGTTGTAAGATGGAGATGAGGATACCGGCGTAAATTGTATTTCACTTCTTTTCCTCACAAACTTTTCAGTAGGATGTTGCAGTTACATGTTTTAAATAAATATCACCGGCTTACATACCTGATAGACCCTCCCTTCCTTCAATTGATGGACAGACGCAAACCCCACCTGTGGCCAGACATACCTGAACTCTGAACCGCCAATCAGCACCTGCCAAGTACCCTAAGCCCCCCATTCCTAAGCCCCTAGGTCCCTAATCACCAATCAGCGTGTGCTGAGCACCCTAAGCCCCGTCCCCTATCCTCCCCTTAAAAGCAGACCCCCGGGTGTTTCACGGCCTCTTCCAGTCTCTTCCTCTTTCCCTCTGGAAGCAGCCGGCGGGGGGTACCCAACTCCAATAAAGCCCGTGTCCTGGCATCCCAGGCTCAGCACCTTCTTAATTAATCTATCAGTACCTCCGTGTGATATCGCACAATTTAAAGGCTGTTTCCTCCCCAGCGTGGTCCCCTCTTCCTTCCAGGGTCAGCCATGGCCGTGTTCCCTCCCCCTCTTACTGTCAGCAGGCTCTGGGGACACGGAGCGGTGCCTGCACCCGGGGGAGGAGTGTCCCGCCCCAACGTGAGCCACAAAACCCTCACGCCGAGCCGTCAACCCCGAAGATGCACGTGGCTCCCATTCTGCTTCCAGAGTCGGGGGCAGGACTTGACTGGAAACCCCTGGGCTTCCCACCTCCCAGGGCAACTCTCCTAGACGGTGACTCCATTTGCTGGCCCCCTGGCCTCCTTGCTCGCCCACCGAGGAGCAGCTGCCCGCCTGCACGCCACCAGCGCCCCAGCTGCTCCTGCGTGTCCACTGCTCCCCAGCAAGCCTGTTCCTCACTCAGGTTCTATGATTTTCAAATTGCCCCGAAGGAAACTGAGGCCCGAGGTGGTGTTGCAGAAGACGGGATGAAACGCTTAGAGTTTGGAGTCACCAGCGGGCTCAGAGAAAATGAATTCCAATTCTAAGTAAGGCTACAAGCAGAACTTCCTTCTTATTAAAGAGCCAGCCCTCTGGGTGCTCAGTGGTTATCTCGCTGGAAGCGCGTGGCCTGGAAAACAACACAGTTCCACCCAATTGAAATGCTCCTGGCTCAGTGTGAGAGCAGAGCGTGTCTAGTCTCTGGCCTACGAGGTCAGAGGGCGAAGTGTGTCTTCCTTATTGTTCCAGCAGGCTAACGCAGCTGGACAGCAGTTATTTTCTCAGAATAAGGGGCTGTTTAAAAAATAGCAGAGTTGAGTTTACAGAATAAAAAACTAAACAGCAGAGAATTTCAAGCAGAAGTTTTAGAAAATAGGAGTTAGCCTTCTAAGCAGTGGCTCTTTCTTCTTAAGACAGCAGCAAATGAGTAAGAACCGGGCTGCAGGGTGGCTCTGCGGGACCCCAGACTCTACATCCGCTGGGCCACAGCTTGTGGGCAGGTCTCCCTGAGGCACAGCTGGCACAGCCAGACCCACGCATGCGGGCGCCAGTGCCCATCCGCATGGCAGCGCAGAACATGCCCAGCACGTGATCTTCAAAGTGGCACATCACCTGTTGGCGCGGGCATGTCACACTCGCAGCATGCGGCCCACAAGGACCATTTTTGTGGCCCAGCCGATGTAAGAAATGCTTTAATAAATATTTCATAACTTAACTTTTACGATTTCCTGTTGTACATAATTATTAATAATGAACCATGAGGTTCTCTAATGGCTGGTTACTATAATCGTGTTTCCTTCATTTCCCTATGCGCAGGCGCCCATTTCTCCCCACTAACACCAGCAGTGAGTATTTCAGCAGCCGATGGCCACGTCGTTAGTCTTGCACTGACCTGTTTGGTGTGCACAACAGGGAATATTTCACTTTTAGGGAACAAGAAAAATAGGTTTATTTGCATTATGCTAATTAATTTGTGCAGTTATTCAGTGTCTGGTAAATTCATGTTCAAGAAAAAATATTCGTTTTTATTAAAATGTTCTAATACGTTATGTTAACGATGACTTCTTTATTTCAGCCCTTTGTAGTCAGCATGTCTCTATGGAAATAAACATACATTTCTATGAAAATTGAAGCTTTTGTGTTGTGTTTTTTTGTGTGTTTTTTTGCGGCCTACACAAACTTAAACTTTGTTCATTTGGCAGTGTTAGCCTTTGAGTTTGACATGCTTGTGCTATCTGGTTTATTTGTTTTTATTTTCACTGAATGATACGTTTATTGATTTTTAGAGAGAGTAGAAGGGAGGAAGAGAGGGAGTTGAGGGAGGAAAGAGAAAGGGGGAGAGAGGGAAAAAGGGAAACCTCAATGTCAGAGAGAAACATCGATATGAGAGAGAAGCACATCAGGTTGCCTCCTAACCAGGGACTGAACCCGAAAGCTAGGAAGGGGCCCTGACGGTAACCAAACCCACAGCCTGTGGGTGTGTGGGATGATGCTCTCACCCGTGGAGTGACTGGCCAGGACTGGAAGATAGCTTTTTAAAAAGTATTATGTGTGAGGAGGATAACTTTCCAGCCTCTGAAATGGCCAGGAGGTAATATTTAGGCTAAAATCAATACAAGTGAAACAAAACCCTAATATGCAAATAGACCGAATGGCATAACAAGGGAACAACCGGTCACTATGATGTGCACTGACCACCAGGGGGTGCGTGGAACTTGGCAGGCACCAGCAGCACGGAACATGGTGGGCGTCGGCTGAGGCCAGATGGTGGAGCAGGTGAGTGAGGGCACCAGACCAAGGCTGGTCGTTGTCATGGGGTGAGCCTCTGGTGGTTACTAAAAATTCCTTGCTCCTGTGTGCTGCGGTCCTGCCTGGCACTCACACCTGCTGCCGGCGCTGGCCCTGCTCACACCCACTGCTGGCGTCCAGCACCAGCCCTGATCACTCAGCGCCTTCAGCGGGTGCGAGTGGCAGCTGCCATTCCAGATCGCCCCTCAGGGCTTCTCCACCTCCCCCTGCTCCTGAGGGGCAATTGGGGCAGCAGCTGCCTCTCACACCCACTGCCGTTGCCAGCCCCACTTGCCCCTGCAGCTGGCACTGGAGCCGCTGCTCGCACTGCTGATGGTGTGGAGCAATTGGGGTGGCGTCAGCAGTGGGTGCAAGCAGGGGCTGGCGCTGTCAGTGCGTGGGAGCACCAAAGCGGCAGCAGTGGGAGCGGGGATGCAGGTAGGCAAGGGATCAGGGGCCGTGGTGGGAGGGGCCAGGTGGGGGCAGGAGGATGAGCCGAGACCTGCCCCTGTGCCCACAGTTCCTTTCAAGGTGCATGAATTAGTGCACTGGGCCCCTAGTGTATAATAATAAAGTATAAGTTCAAGTATAATAGGGACTTGACAAATATTTCTCTGGAATGACTAAATGGACCTTGCCTGAAGTAGGTAGAAGAAACATGGTTTCACAGAGTATCACCTGTCCATTAAAGGATAATCCACACATCAAAAACATAAGAAAGTCCTCAGTGGATAGAGCATTGGCCTGCAGACTGAAGGGTCTGGGTTCAATTCCAGAGCACATGCCTGGGTTGTGGGTTCAATCCCCATTAGGGGGCGTGCAGGAGTCAGCCAATCAATGATTCTCTCTCATCATTGATGTTTCTATCTCTCTCTCCCTCTCCCTTCTTCTCTGAAATCAATTAAAAAATTAAAAAAGAATAAGTCATTAAAAAATATGAGAGGTAAGTGCTGGCAAAGGAGTTGAAAGAAGAAACACTTGTCACTGTGGGTGAACCGGTACACTGGCCCCGCACCATGGAAAGTAGGGAGGTTCCTTAAAAAATTAAGAGGACTGCCATCTGCCATGTGATCAGGCAGCCCCGCTTCTGGGCATTTGTCTGAAGGAGGTGAAAATAGGATCTCCAAGAGAGATTTGCACCCCAAGTTTATGGCAGCATAGTCACAATAGCCACGGCATGGAAACTGGGCAGTGTCTGTTAATGGATGAATAGATAAAGATTTAATATGTTTATATGTATGCACAACACACACACACACACACACACATATACACGTAATTTAGTCATGAGGAAGAAAGGAATCGTGCTGTTTGTAACAGCATGGATGGCACAGGGAGGCATTAAGCCAATGAAATAAGCCAGACAGAGAAAGACAAATAATGTCACTTACATGTGAGTCTGAGGAGCTGAGCCCAGAGAAAGGCAGCAGAGGGCGTCACCAGCTGAAGCGGGGAATGGGTAGATGCTGGTCAAAGGGTGCAGACTGGCCGTTACAAGAGGAGCAGCATGTGGCCAGAGTCAGTGACACGGCATCATACACTTGGAGGTGGCAAAGAGAGTGGATCTTAACTGTCCTCACTGCAGAGCCTGGTGGCGATTGTGTGACGGGATGAGGCATTAGCCCTGCTATCACACTGCAACACATGCACACGTCACATCACACAGCACACCTACGCTCTGCACAGCCACGCATCAAGCATACTTTAAACAAAGCTGGAAACAAGACAAACAAAAGAGACATCTGTGACACTGCTGGCACAGACTCACAGGGCTTCTTTCCTGGAGAGAAGCTGAAGGAGGTGCAGTAGGTGGGAGGGAGGTGGACTCAGACGTGGCTGACTTTAAAATGTCACGCCAACTTTCCGCGACTACCGCTCTGAATAAATCTTCCCCAGCTTAGTCATTTCTCCAGGCGAATTCAGCGGTGATTGAGCTGACTCAGAGGGAGAGCGGAGGCTACATTTTACTCTCAATAATAGGGAAATTACCAGGATGAATCATCGTGCTGGAATGCTTACCATCAGCCTCCAATCCTGAGATGTGTGTAGAGCGAGATCAGGGCTCCGACCACCTGTTTCCTGCTGAAAGGGTTAAGCAGCTGCACGCTGATGGACAGCACAGGAACCAGCTCCTGCAAGGCAGAAGTGCTGGCTCGGCTCCGGGGAGCCGATGCCTTTTCCACACAAAGCTGTGGCCTGTGGCAGGCCCTGGGCGGCACACCCCCCTCCCACCCCCTCGCTGTCTGCCAAGTCAGCACAGGAGAGGGGCGCTGTGCTCAGGTACACACAGATCTCAGCTACAAACACACCAGGGGGGAAGGTGAGTGCACTCAGTCGCGTACAGACAGAACACTGCTGCCCGTGTCCATGCCCCCGAGAGAGCGGCTGCCAGTCTGGCTGTGGACTGGAATCACCCGAGGGGCCTTAAAAACACTGGTTCCCCGCCCCACCCCAGCTTTGGATGGGACAGAGCCTGGGTGTGGGGATGTTAAAACAACCTCGGCAGCCAAAACCGGTTTGGCTCAGTGGAGAGAGCATCAGTCTGCGGACTGAAGGGTCCCGGGTTCGATTCCGGTCAAGGGCATGTACCTTGGTTGCGGGCACATCCCCAGTAGGGTGTGTGCAAGAGGCAGCCGGTCGATGATTCTCTCTCATCGATGTTTCTAACTCTCTATCCCTCTCTCTTCCTCTCTGTAAAAAATCAATTAAAAATATATATTTAAAAAAAAAAAAAAAAAAAAAAAAAAAAAACAACCTCGGCAGGATCCTGGGCAGCTGGTGTCCTGGGCGGCGGCGGAGCTCTGCCCGGGAGGTGGACACCATAAATTCGGTGATTACCACGCACAAAAGAAGCTGCCAGAGCCAGGCGGGCCGAGTGCCTGCCACACCCGCCTGCTGCAGAACACGGGCCATTTCCCAGAAAGCCTGTCTGTCACCCATCCCAGATCCGGAGGTCTGGTTTCCTAAGGCTCCGTGGGCGTAAACGCCGTGGACTCTGGAGCAGCGAGGGGCTGAGGACGCTGAGGGTGCACAGCAAATCTGTTGTCAACATTAAAACGTTCAAACCTGGAAAGAACTTTTCTGAGTTTACTTGAGCCAAACTGTGGACAATTCCTGGGAAGCAGAACCCCCACGGATTCTCAGGACAATGGCAGGTTTTCCACCTATTTTCACTCATTGCAATCAAAGGAGGAGACAGGACTTAGGTGGGTGACATGAAATTCATTGGTGATGATTAGAGAGGCAGGAGAAAGCAAAGTGGGAAACCTCTGGAATTGGATAAAAAGTAAAATGATAGACACGTACTTCTTTTACTCAGCAGGATAGTTAACAGCAATTAATAGGGTGACAACAATGAAGGAAGTTATTGTATCTGTCTTGGTGCTCAGCATATTTGGTTGTGCCCCAAGGGGTCCGGAAAAAGGGAAGTTACAAGTTACCCTGACATTTCAAGGATGTTATCCTAGATGCAAAAAGGACAATAGGCTCAGCTAAGGTAAAGGTTGGCCTTGTCAGGGAAGATACCGGCCTAGAAGGTGACTGCCTACCACAACTGCTTTCAGTTACAGCTTAATTTCAGACCATCCTTTGTGGTTCCTTTAGGTCTGAGTTTGCAAGAGCACCATCCAGGCCTCCCCTGAGCTTGTCAGGTCAGCCTGTGACCTCTTTCATCCACAGAGTATAACCACCAATCGTCTACTGTTGACCAAAGGAAGCCTTACTAATAACATAATGTGGATGAAAGGGAATATATATATATATATATATATATATATATATATATATACCAATATATATATATATTGGTTCTTGACCAAGTTGTTCGTGGAAAAATGTCTGTTTTTGAAGGAAACTTCAGTTCTGGACCTGACAACCCTTTCATGCTGATACATCAATATGATAAAGTCTCTCAGGTTTCAAACAAAGGAGAGAATGTGAGGCAGTTTACGGTGCTGTGAATATTGCCTGTGTATTTTTTTGTTTTGTTTTGTTTTGATTGTTTGCTTGCTTGCTTTTGTTGCTGGTAAAATGGATGATTAGCACAATTTTAAAACATAAAGAAGCATCAAGAGTACTAATGTTGAGGGAAGGAAGATGGAGAAGGCAGGAAGGTAGGAGAAGAAAGTGTGAGAGAGTAAGGGAGCGTTAGAGAAGTGTGTGACGTGTGTGGCGTGTGGGTGTATGAGCTGGGGATAGTTAGATTCTGTAGGTCTTCCAAAGGACTGCCAAACCGGCAGTCTTAGACAGCGGAGCCCTGCTCCCCACGCGGACACTCTGGGGTGGCCATCCTGGGTACAGAGACCATGCCATCAGAGAAACAGGGCTGCCTGAGACTAGGATCCTGGCTTTAGCACCACCCAGTCTGATCTCAGACACAAATCAGGACCCTGAAGCCACTGGGGACAGAGACCTGCGACCACAGCTGCAGACCCACAGACAACAAGAATCCAGACATTCTGGCTGCAGATTTCTGTGAGTCACAGAGCCTATAGACCTTCCCACAGGCTCTAGGGCAGCGCCATAGTAACTGATAGACCCGCCCCTCACACATGCTGCAGCTCCGCTACAGGCTACAGGATGGGACAGAGAATGGGAGTGCGAAGACACTGGGAATCTGTTCCTCTCAACACAATCCGGCAACCAAACCCGAAGCACGGGCAGGGTGGCAGTGCAACCTGACTTTGATATTGGGCAAGCGCACACAGAAGTCTGTTTTCCACAGTGTAGGAACAGACTTTCTGCCAACACAGTGCTACTGTGCAACCCAGTCCCCCAATGACTAGGACCCTGATTCTTGGGGCGGGAGGCAGCACTGAGCACCACTGACTTGACTCTGTTTCTTATTGCGTGCGCCTGGGATCCCTGACTCCCAGTGCTTTCACACTCAGAGCCAGTGACTCCAATTCTTGGTGTATGTGCACACTGGGACCCTGGTTCTCAGCTCAAGGCCACATGAAATAACAGAGACTCTGATACTTGATTCTTGGTGCAGGCACAGGAAACTCTGACACCTGGCATATGCTATGGGGCTCTGATTTGGGGCATATGCCAGCAGGGTCTCTGTTTCAGCATGGTGCAGGTGGGGTCCCTGATCCTAGGTGCCCACACATCGCCACACTGAGTGCTGGTAACGCTGATTCTGGGAGAGATTGGTTCCCACCAACCCACAGCAGCAACCCATCTTGGTGTCAGAGCTTTTTGGTGACCCTCAGGTGGTGCAAAGCTCCCACTGTGCATGGCCCAGGACCATGCAACACGGTGTTTGAACCTTCTGGTGATAGAATGGGGGAGATGACACAATTCCCAGAGGAAAGAAAATAAGGAGTTACCAAAAAAGGAAATTAGTAAAATTGAAGCATGCAACAAGACAGAAAAAAAATTAAGAGTAATGGTTGTACAATTCATTCACTGGATGGATGAGAAAATCAACAACCTATGCAAGAATCAGGAAGAAATGAAAAGTGATATAGCTACAATCAAAAACACCACTGAAGGTTTCAACAGTAGACTAGAAGAAGCAGAGGACCAAATTAGTGAGTTAGAAGATAAGGTAGAGAAACAAGCTCAATATGAACAACTAGAGAAACAAATTAAAAAGGAGAGCCTAAGGGAGCTTTGGGACAACATGAAAGGAAGTAACATATGTATTATAGGGCTGCCAAAAGGACAAGAAGAACAGCAAGCATTAGAAAATCTATTTGAAGAAATAATGACAGAAAACTTCCCAGATATGGGGAAGAAAAAAGTTACACAAGTACAGAGAGTCCCAAGCAAGATGAATCCCAAAAGAGCCACACCAAGACACGTCATAACTACAATGGCAAATGTTCATGACAGAGAGTCTTAAACCCTGCAAGAGAGAGACAGAGTTATCTACAAAGGATCACCCATCAGATTATCAAGTGATTTCTTAACAGAAACATGTCAAGCTAGAAGGGGATGGAAGGAGGTATACAAAGTGTTGCAAAGCAAAAGACTGAATCCAAGAATACTCTATCCAGCAAAACTATCATTCAAAATTGAAGGGGAAATCAGGAGCTTCACAGACAAAAAAAGGCTAAGGAAGTTTATCATTACCAAGCCAGCAATGAAAGAAATGCTAAAGGGGATGCTGTAAAAAGAAGAAATAAAAAGGTAAGAAAGAACATGGACACAAAAATAGAAATTACTACAAACAAGTACCTTTCAATAATAATTTTAAATGTAAACAGACTAAATGTTCCAATCAAAAGACATTGAGTGGCTAAGTGGATTAAAAAAAAACAACAGCACGATATGTATTTAAAAAATGCTGTCTACAAGAGCTGGTTCTTTGAAAAGATAATCAAGATTGTGAACCTCTAGCCAGGCTCACCAAGAAACAAAGAGAGAGGACTCAAATAAACAAAATCAGAAAGGAAAGAGGCGGAATAACAACAGACCCCACAGAAATACAAAGAATTGTTAAAAAAAAATACTACTAACAACTCTACTCCAACAAACTAGACAACTTGGAGGAAATGGACATATTCCTAGAAAAATACAACCTTCCAAAACTCAATCAGGAACATTCTAAAAATATCAATAGGCGGAGAACTATAGAAGAAATTGAAGCAGTCATAAAAAAGCTCACAGCAAACAAAAGCCCAGGGCCAGATGGCTTCACAGGAGAGTTTTACCAAACATTCAAGGAAGAACTAAAACCTATCCTCCTCAGACTATTCCAAAAAATTCAAGACTAGGGAACACTTCCAAGCTCCTTCTATGAAGCCAGAACTACCCTAATAGCAAAACCAGATAAAAACAACACAATGAAAGAGAATTACAGGCCAATATCCCCCATGAACATAGATACCAAAATCCTCAACAAAATTCTAGCAAATTGGATCTAGCAATACATCAGAAAGATCATATACCATGACCAAGTAGGACTTATCCCAGGGATGTAAGGAAGGTACAATATCCACAAATCAATAAATGTGATACATCACATAAACAAACTGAGAGATAAAAATCACATAGTCATATCAATTGATGCAGAAAAAGCATTTGACAAAATCCAACATGCTTTCTTGATAAAAACTCTCAGCAAGGTGGGAATAGAAGGATCATACCTGAACATAATAAAGCCATATATGACAAACCCACAGCCAACATCATACTCAATGGACAAAAACTAAAACCATTTCCCCTAAGAATAGGAACAAGACAAGGATTCCCACTCACACCACTCCTGTTTGACATAGTACTAGAAGTACTAGGCATTGTGATCAGATAAGAAGAAGAAGAAGTAAAAGGCATCCAAATTGGAAAAGAAGTAAAATTGTCCTTATTTGCAGATGACATGATACTGTACATAGAAAACCCTAAAGACTCCATTAAAAGTTATTAGACTTAATAAATGAATTTTGCAATGTAGCAGGATACAAAATTAATGCCAAGAAATTTATGACATTTATTTACACCAATAGTGAACTTACAGAAAGAGAGACTAAAAAAGCAATTCCATTTACCATCACACCAAAAAAAAATAATAAAATAAGATACCTAGAAATAAACTTAACTAAGGTGGTAAAAGACCTATATGCGGAAAACTACAGGACACTAAAAAAAGAGATAGAGGAAGATAGATGGAAGTCCATACCGTGTTCATGGATTGGTAGAATCAACATCATCAAAATGTCCATACTACCCAAAGCAATCTATACAGTCAATGCACTTCCCATTAAAATACCAATGGCATATTTTACAGACAGAACAAACATTCCAAAAATTCATCTGGAATAAAAAAAGACCCCAAATAGCCACAGCAATCCTGAGAAAGAAGAACAAAGTAGGAGGATCTCAAACCAGATATCAAGCTGTATTACAAAGCCACTGTTCTCAAAACAGCCTGGCACTGGCACAAGAACAGACATATAGACCAATGGAATAGAATAGAGAACCCAGGAATCTACCAAAACCACTATTCCCAATTAATATTCGACAAAGGAGGTATGAACATACATTGGAGTCAAGACAGTCTCTTCAATAAATGGTGTTGGGAAAATTGGACAGATACTTACAAAAAGATGAAACTAGACCACCAAGTTACATCATACATAAGAATAAACTCAAAATGGATAAAGGACTTAAACATAAGATGGGAAACCATAAAAATACTAGAGGAATCCTCAGGCAGCGAAATCTCAGACATATGCTGAAGCAATTTCTTTACTGATACTGGTCCTAGGGCAATGGAAACTAAAAAGAAAATAAACAAATGGGAATATATAAAATGGGAATATATAAAAATAAAAAGCTTCTGCACAGCAAAGGAAACCATCAACAAAACAACAAGCAAGCCCACTTCATGGGAGAACACATTTGCCAATGTAAGACAAGGGTTTAATCTCCAGCATTTACAGGAAAGTCATACAACTTAACAAAAGGAAGATAAACAATCCAATAAAAAAATAGGCAAGGGACCTAAATAGATACTTTTTGAAAGAAGACAGAAGGAAGGCCAAGATACATATGAAAACATGCTCAAAGTCACTAATTTTATGAGAGATGTAAATCAAACCATCTCACACCTGTCAGAATGACAATCATCAACAAAACAACAAATGACAAGTGTTGACGAGGATGCAGAGAAAAAAGGAACCCTCTTGCACTGCTGGTGGGAATGCAGACTGGTGCAACCACTGTGGAGAACAGTATGGAGTTTCCTCAAAAAACTAAAAATGGAACTCCCATTTGACCCTGTGATCCCACTTCTATGAATATATTCCAAGAAACTAAAAACATGAATCAGAAATGATGTATGCACCCCTATGTTTACAGCAGCACAATTCACCATAGCTAAGATTTGAAAACAGCCTAGTGCCCATCACCAGATGAGTGGACTAAAAAACTGTGGTACATCTATACAATGGAATACTACACTGTGGTAAAAAAGAAGGAATTCTTACCATTTGCAACATCATGGATGGAACTGGATAGCATTATGCCAAGTGAAATAAGCCAGGCAATGAAAGAAAAATTCCACATGATCTCACTCATTTAAGGAATATAATGAACAACTGATGAACAAAAACAGATCCAGAGACAGAGAGGCATCAATCAGACTGTCAAACCTCAGGGAAGGTAGGGGAGAGTGGGAGTAAAGGACTTGTATGCATGCATATAAGCCAAACCAACAGGACACAGACAACAGGGCGTGACAGCATGGGTGGGTGGGGGATTGGGGGGTTAATGGGGAAATGAGGACACATATGTAATACCTTAATCAATAAATTAAAGATTGAAAAAAAATGTGCTCCTGTTGCTAAGGTGTGAAGGCAGGCACGGAGAGGTGGGAAAACTGGCTGACTTGGGAAGGAAGAGCCGGTAGCCGGGGCAGCATCTCCGGCAGTGACCTGTGACGAGGAAGAAGCCGAGGGCTGCCTGACGGACACCTGGGCCCAGAGCGGGACGTGGCTCCTGTGAGCTCAGTGGGAGGCGGTTCGATCCGTGTCAGAGGAGAGGTGTGTGTGTAGGTAAGCAGCGCATTGGACACGCGCTGTGCACGGGGAAGGTGAGCCGGGATCATTGGGGGCCTGGAGCGGATTAATTCCATTGACATTATTTCTAAGGGGAAATGGTTCCGTTTTGGACAAATCACGTCTCGAACAGCCTTCTGAACAAATTCGGTAGGAGAGGCGGGGCTCCATGGTAACGGCCATGAACTTAAACTCTATTAGCAGCTCCATGGCCGTGGACTTCGATTCTGCTCGGAAGTTCAAAGGGGAGCAATGCCTTCTTTGCTGCCCCTGCATCCTCCTCCCCAGGGGCGAGGCCTTCGTAACGGAGTGGCCTCTGGCCAAGGCTGGCCTGGAGAGAGGTACTTTGGTCTTTATGTTCAAAGATGTACTTCCCAGCTAGACGATCACCCTTTGAACCAATAGCAATGGGAGTGGGCCATCCTAATGCCATAGGCCGGCTTTCAAGCTCTCCCCCGGAATGCAGCTTGAGAGAAGATATGTATTGTCTCAGAGGCCAGGCCTGCCATGGAGCAGGACATAGCCACAGACAACGGGGAGTGTCCCCCCGCCCTGGGCTGTCACAGCACCAGCCAGGGTCACGTGTGCCATTGGAGCTGGACTGGTGTGGTGCACGGGCAGGTGTGGTGCATGGGCTGGTGTGTGTATGGACAGGTGTGGTGTACGGACAGGTGTGGTGCATGGGCTGGTGTGGTGCATGGACAGGTGTGTGTATGGGCTGGTGTGGTGCATGGACAGGTGTGTGTATGGGCTGGTGTGGTGCATGGACAGGTGTGGTGCATGGGCAGGTGTGGTGCATGGACAGGTGTGGTGCAGGGGCAGGTGTGGTGTATACACAGGTGTGGTGCACGGGCTGGTGTGTGCCTGGACAGATGTGGTGCACAGACAGGTGTGGGGAGACACACATGTGCTGCTTGCAGGCGCACAGACAACCGCTTGAAAAGAGCTGGGCACAGAAGATGGACTCTTTTTGAACATAAAGGACAAGACGCACTGGAGTCAAGTACAGGACTTGCACTGTGTGGAGTTAAGTGCTTCATTTGTTCGTTTGGTGCATAATTTACATGCACTCAGCATACACAGGCTCTCTTCCAGACAAGGGTAAGACAGCACCGAATGAAACAAACCAGGCCCTCCCTCCTGGTGCTCACGTTCCAGCAGGGACAGAGGTCAGTGAGCAGAGTCGCAGAGCAGTACGGGGGTCGATGGTAACGTGATAGGAAGCACCAATGAGGACTTCAGATGGGAGGGGGTGTACGTGCGTGGGAGGACACGTGGAGTGCACAGGGCTGAGCCTGAGGACTGGTGGTGCCCATGTGGCAAGGGGGACAGGAGCCTGGGGGGTGGGCCTGAAATTGGCAGCACAGGGGGCGGGAAAGAGATGCCGCAGCTGTCAGGACAGGAAATGATCGAGCCGGGACCAAGCGTTTTAGCCATGAGAGCCAGAGCCACCGCCACAAGTCTGGTAATGATTAGAGTCCGCGCTGACGCAGGGAAGGTTGAGAAACTGCTGGTTGCAAACTGACCTTTTGTTTCCTTCAAGTCCCTGCTTCTTGCAGACCATTTGGGTTTCAGTTCCTGATGGGCTCAGAACGCGCATGAGCCGCTGATCCGGGCCATGGCAGACCTTCCCATCCCGGTCCCTGCAGACTGGAATGTGTGCAGAACCCGCCCCTCTATGTGGTCTGGCTGTGCTTTCCAATGAGGAATTTGTCAGCGGTGCTGACGAGTGTGACCTTAGCCAGAAACACCGACCACTCTACCTGAAACCCTGCTCCCAAGTGCATCGCACAGGCGTGTTTGCCTCTTGAAGCTCCTGTCACACTCACTCACTGATAGCCTGGAGCGTTACACACACCGCCAGGTCCATGAAGGCCTGTGATTTCCCCAGCTTCTCGCCAGTGGCCCTGGGCAGGGATTCTTACTCCCCTCTCACAGGTTCAGAAAGCTGGGTGAGCTGTCCAAGTAAAACACAGATGATGGAGAATGATCATCTGCCACTCACGACGTCAGACAATGCTTAAATGTGTTAACATATTAACTTATTCAGTCCTCACAACATCCCATAAAGTAGGGACTATTGTGACATTATTTCATTGTCACAGACACTAAGGCACAGAGAGCTAAATGGCTGCTCAGCACTACTGCGGGTGCTGGGGGTGGAGGGGCGTGGTCTGCAGCCACTCCTGCCTGTTCCAGGGTGCTCCTCCTTGGCAGATGACAGCCACCTTGTAAGGCACAGTGTGCACGCACAGACTGGCAGCCTGACAGTGAGGAGCCCCTGTGAGAGCAGCTCAGAGTGAGGAGCTCCTGGGAGAGCAGCTCAGAGTGAGGAGCCCCTGTGAGAGCAGCTCAGAGTGAGGAGCCCCTGGGAGAGCAGCTCAGAGTGAGGAGTCCCGGGGAGAGCAGCTCAGAGTGAGGAGTCCCTGTGAGAGCAGCTCAGAGTGAGGGAACCTCCTGGGAGAGCAGCTCAGAGTGAGGAGTCCCTGTGAGAGCAGCTCAGAGTGAGGGAACCTCCTGGGAGAGCAGCTCAGAGTGAGGAGTCCCTGTGAGAGCAGCTCAGAGTGAGGGAACCTCCTGGGAGAGCAGCTCAGAGTGAGGAGTCCCTGTGAGAGCAGCTCAGAGTGAGGAGTCCCTGTGAGAGCAGCTCAGAGTGAGGGAACCTCCTGGGAGAGCAGCTCAGAGTGAGGAGTCCCGGGGAGAGCAGCTCAGAGTGAGGAGTCCCTGGGAGAGCAGCTCAGAGTGAGGAGTCCCTGTGAGAGCAGCTCAGAGTGAGGAGTCCTGGGCAGAGCAGCTCAGAGTGAGGAATCCCCGGGAGAGCAGCTCAGAGTGAGGGAGTCCCTGTGAGAGCAGCTCAGAGTGAGGAGTCCCTGGGAGAGCAGCTCAGAGTGAGGAGTCCCAGGAGAGCAGCTCAGTGAGGAGTCCCGGGGAGAGCAGCTCAGAGTGAGGAGCCCCTGTGAGAGCAGCTCAGAGTGAGGGAACCTCCTGGGAGAGCAGCTCAGAGTGAGGAGTCCCGGGGAGAGCAGCTCAGAGTGAGGAGTCCCGGGGAGAGCAGCTCAGAGTGAGGAGTCCCTGGGAGAACAGCTCAGAGTGAGGAGTCCCCGGGAGAGCAGCTCAGAGTGAGGAGTCCCGGGGAGAGCAGCTCAGAGTGAGGAGCCCCTGTGAGAGCAGCTTGTGAGGCAGGCAAGCTCCCAGAGCATTGAGGCCTGTCTGTCCATCTATGAGGAGAGTAGCAGGACACTCGATGTCCTACTCAGATCGCCTCATTGGCTGGCACTGGTAGGCACTTCCTGTGACTTATGAGCAGTCAGCAGACACAGGAGGGAAGAGCAGCAGGCAATGTTTTGGTGGAAGAAGTGGGAAGCGCCTGGCGGTTCTGTACAGCCTCTGAGGAAGCCGGGCAGGGGTGGGGCCGTGCCACCCCGGACCTGGCACCAGGGTAGCCGCTGGGTGGGGTCATCGGTTCTGTGGCAGCTTCCTGATGGCTGTGTCTGGCGCCGCCGCGGTGCACAGGGCTGCCCCCGCTTCCTGTGGAGCGCAGGCAGACTCCTGCTCGGTACCCTCTGCTCTCTGAAACTGGTGAGAGCTCTGAAGAGATTTGTTCCCGTGGCTAACTACTGATATTCCTTGTGTCAGAATAAAAACAAATTTAAAAGCAAATTTTTATTGGTAATTTAAATAACAATAAATTCATTACCTTTAACATAAATAAGATTCCTCTTATAAAATATGTATTTAAAAACAAAGTTGAGAGCAGGGCGTTGTTTCACACTGAACGGAAATCTCTCTCCCGCGTCTCCGGGAGGTGGAGGAAGGCCAGGTCTGCGCCAGCCGGCCTCCCAGGGGGTCCCGCCCCCTCCGGAACGCCCAGTGGGGAACGTGTGTGGACAAGGCACACACTGTCTGAATTGTAGTTAAAGTGGCTATTTTTAAAATATATATATTTCTTGATTTCAGAGAGGGAGGGAGAGAGAGACAAACATCAATGATGAGAGAGAATCAATAACTGGCTGCCTCCTGCACAACCCTTACTGGGGATTGAACCCCAAACCAGGCTTGTGACCTTGACCAGAATCAAACCCGGGACCTTTCAGTCCACAGGCCGACGCTCCAAACCAGTGTGGGTGTTAAAGTAGTTTTGACTTGTGGATTCTTAAAAGAGTCTCGGGGACTTTTGAGAGACACTGGTGCAGAATGTCATTTCCTCTTTCACATTCTTAAAATTCTTATAATTTCCTCGCAACTTTTTTCTCCTCGTGGCTGTGTTTTCCCAGCCCTTCACAAAGGCCAGTGAGTCCTTCCAAAGGCTTGGCAAACCTGGAGATGGAGGTCCTGCTCTTTGGACTTCATACAGCTCGCTTCCCTCCTCCCTGCCTTTCCTCCCTCCTTCCTTTCCTCCCACCCTTCCCTCTGCCCTGGCTCCCTGTCTGTGCCACACCGGCTCCTCCCTAAGGCTGGGGCCTCCCCGCGGTCTGGGCTCTCGGACAGCGGCCCGGCTTTGACCTGACAACATTCTCAGTTCTCTTCCTCAAAAGTCTTGATCTTGGCTAAGATTGATTATTTCTGGGTTATGTTTTATAAATATTTCAAAAACTTTCCCAAGCAAACTTAAAATGAAATTTTTTGAGATGTGTGAAAATGTTAGGCATGCTCATAGCCGACTTGGGAAGCAGAGAGAATTGTGCTGCTGCGGCTGAGGTGAGCGGCAGGGCCTAAGTTTGCTTTGTACCAGACACCCAACACTGTCTGAAGTACCTGAGACTCCAGTGTGAACGGCGGTGGAGACCAGCCAGTGGACAAGAGCCAAACAGGACGCAACCTCCCATGCTCCTGCTTGCCGGTGTGTGTGTGTGTGTGTGTGTGTGTGTGTGTGTGTGTGTGTGTAGAGTCAGCCACGGAAGCATGTCCAGCCATTCCACAGGCAAGGCCAGGCACAAATCAGACCTTCCTGAATGGAGGAGCCAGGCCTGAGCCAAGGGAGGCCACATGGCTCGGGGCCACAGGGCAGGCAGGCGAGGATGGAGCAGAGGGCCAGTGAGGGCTCAGATGCAGACTCAGTGATGTGTGTGAAGAAACTACTGAGGCCAGAGAAAGAACTGCCCCAAAGGTTAGATAGGAGAGTGGGCAGCGCAGCAGGCCAGAATAATTCTCTCCCTGCCTGCCAGACCGGAAGCCTCCAACTCACAGGCACTCAGAGGAAGACGAGGAGGATTGTGCCTCTGTAGGCAGACAGAGTGAACCCCAGGGGTAGGCTGCTGGGCCCTGCCTAACAAGTCATAAAAGTAAGATTCAAAGAATCAAAGCATTTCTAAAAAAGAGAATATATCCAAAACACAAAACATCCCGAATCCACAAAGTTAAACTCCACAGTGCTGGCATGTCATGGAAATTACCATGGCCCTGCGGTGTGGCTCAGGGGTTAGAGTGTACACCTGCTCTTTAAAGGGTCGTGGGTTGGATTCCTGGTCAAGGGCACCTACCTTGGTTGCAGACTTGATCCTCTGGTCCTGGTCTGGTATGTGCAGGAGGCAACCAATCCATGTGTTTCACTTTTATTTACTTTTTTTATTTTTTTATTTTAATGCCCTTGATACGAATTGAACCTGGGACCCTTCAGTCTGTAGGCTGACTCTCTGTCCACTGAGCCAAACCAGCTAGGGCTGTCTCTCTCACATTGATGTTTCTTCTCTCTCTCTCTCTCTCTCTCTCTCTCTCTCTCTCTCTCTTTCTCCCTCCCTCCCTCTCTCCCTCCCTCCCTTTCTTCCTCCTTCCACTCCTAAAAATCAATGGAAAAAAATATCCTTGGGTAAGGATGAACAACAAAAAATTACCACATATGCAAAGAGTAGGAAAATGAGAAAAATAAATCAAAACCAATTAAACACACACACATGTTAAAATTAACAGGCGAGGGCATTAGAACAGTCATTATAATTGTATTCTATATGTTCAAAGATCTGTGTAGAAAAACGAAAGTTCCCAAACAAAAAAGACCCACTTCTAACTTTTAGATATGAAAACTACAATATTTGAAATAAAAAAATATACCGGATGAGATTAACAAGAATTTAGATATTGCAAAAGAAGAGATGAATGAATTTATAGACAGAGCAATAAAAACCAGCCAAATGAAACCCAGAGGAGGAAAACAAACAGACAGACAAACAAGCACCCGCAAACTGCAGGGCAACTCCAAGCACCGAAGTCTCCGAGAGGAAGGAAGGGAAGGTGACAGAACAAAGATTAGAAATCAATGGCCCAAACTCTTTCCAGTTGGATGAAAATTATAAATCCACAGATCCAGGAAATTCATTGATCCCTAAGAAACACAGAGAAAATTATGTTTTATCACAATTATGAAATGGTGTTTCATTATAATAAATTACTTAAAGTGAGAAAAGAAAAAAATCTTAAAAGCAGCCAGAGGGAAAACATCCCTCAGGGAACCCGGTGAGAAGGCGGGCGCTTTGCTGTGGAAGCAGTGCAGTCAGAAGACTTTGGGGCCTTATTTCTAAGGTCCCAAAGAAAAAAAACTCCCAACCTAGCAATCTATACTCAGTAAAACTATCCTTTAAAAATATGACAAAACTAAACTGTTTCAAACATAAGAAGCTGAATTCCTCCCCTGCAAACTCCACTACATAAATATTAAATGAAACCCGTTGGCAGAAGGAAAATGAAAAAAAAAAAATCTCTGGATATATCCAGAAGAATAAAAAGAACTAGAAATGGCAAAAAAATTATTATTTAAATTTCTTCAAAAGAAGATTAACTATCTAAATGGAACTCACAATAGCATAGTGTTAGGTTGATAACATGGACAAGCGGAATGAGTGACAGAAACAGCACACAGGCCCGCAGGAGAAATGGAAGCGCAGGCGGTGAGGTGGGTGCTGTGAACTGACACGTCACATGGAGAAGTGTTCAGCACTAAATGCCCAGCTTAAAAGGCAGAAAAGTATCAAATCAGTTCCACAGCCTCCACCTTAAGTAACTAGAAAAGAAGAATAAATTACACCTAAAGCAAACAGAGGACAAGAGAAAATAAAGAGCAAAGCAGAATGCAATTAAATAGAAAACAGAAACACAACAGAAACTCAGTTCCACCAAAGGCTGCTTCTTTGAGAAGACAAAGGACAAATATCTGACAAGAATGATTAAGAATTGCCAGGAGTTAAGTGATATCACTGCACTACCCTACAAGTATTAAAAGAATAATAACAGATTATTGAGAAAAATTATGCAAAAAACATTGAAATTGAGGTGAAATGGACAATTTTTTTGCTTATTTACTTAATTACTAGAGGCCTGGTGCACAAATGCATGCACCAGTGGAGTCCCAAGGCCTGGCCTGTGGGATCGGGCTGAAATTGGCTCTCCAACATCCCCTGAGGGGTCTGGGATTGTGAGAGGGTGCAGGCCAGCCTGAGGGACCCCTCTGGTGCATGATTGGGCTGCAGAGGGACATAGGAGGTTGGCCAGCCTGGGAGGGACTGCAGGAGGGCTCCAAGGCATGTTGGCCCATCTCCCTCAGTCTTGATCGGCTGGACCCTAGCAGCAAGTTAACTTTCCAATTGGAGTGTCTGCCCCCTGGTGGTCAGTGCACGTCATAGTTAGCGGTTGAGTGGCCTTAGCATATCATTGGTATATTATGCTCTGATTAGTTGAATGGCTGACCGGTTGACCAGACACTTAGCATATTAGGTTTTTGATACATAGGATCTTTTTCTTTTCCATCACCATTTATCCTCCCATGTCCTCTTCCACCTCTGCTCCCCCTCCCCACTGCAATCACCACACTGTTGGCCATGTCCATGAGTTTTTTCTCTTTCTCTTTTTCTTTTTTGCTCAATCCCCTAACCCTTCCAACACTCTCCCCGACCAGAGCTGTCAGCCTGTTCTCTATCTATGAGTCTGCCTCTTTTTTGTGTGTTAGTTCAGTCTGTTCATTAAATTCCACAAATGAGTGAAATCACACCTGTTAACACCTTCTCTCACGAAGAATCTTGGTCTATAGACTTTTTGGCTTGTTAGCCGTTGTTTGGCTCTGCTTTCTGAACAATGCTAGCCTCATGGAGTTGGGAAGACCACGTCAGATGGCAAGTGTTCACTCCTCTTCAATTTTTCAGAAGAGTTTGTGCAGGTTTAATATTAATTCTTCCTTAAGTGTCCAGTGGAATTCATCAAGGATGTTATTTGGGCCTGAAGTTTCTTTGCAGGAAGATTTTCAATTACAAATTCAATTTCTTTAATAGATAGAGGGCTCTTCAAGTTACTATTTTTTCTTAAATCAGGTGCCTTTCAGACAATTTATCTACAGTAAACACTTTCCAACTCCTGAGTTCTTCCCAACTCAATGAAGCTAGCATTGCCCAGATAGCAAAACCAAACAGGAGCTCAGCCAGGGAGGCTCAGTGGTTGAGCATTGATCTATGAACCAGGAGGTCATGGTTTCATTCCTGGTCAGGGCACATGCCCGGGTTGTGGGCTTGATCCCCAGTAAGAGGTAGCCGATCAGTGATTCTCACTCATCAGTGATGCTTCTATTCCCCTCTCCTTCTCTCTTCCTCTGTCTGAAATAATAATCTACACTAATAAAAGAGAAACATGCAAGTTGACCATCACTCCACTACATTCACCAGCCAATGAGGAGTGGTATGCAAATTAGCCCAACAAAGATGGTGGTGGCCATGCAGCTGGAGCGAGCAGGAGGCTTGGGGTTCCCCTGATCATGGAGGAAACCATGCTTCCCACCTTCCCTGGCCAGCCCTAGCCTCCACTCAAGGCTGCAAAGTTTCAATTATAGAAGATAAATAAATCCCAGATACCTGTTTCCAGCAGGCCCTGGCCTCCACTTAAGGAGGTGCTGAAAGAAAAAAAAAAAAAAAAAAAAGGGAAAAGAAAAGAAAAGAAAAAAAAGGAGGGTCTGGAAGCCTGGATCACTGGGGGGTGTGGCCAGTCTGTAAACAGCCTCAGCCCCTCACCAGGCTGGCCATGCCCCCCCAGTGGAGCCCCTCACCCCACTGGGATGTGGCCGGCCTGCAAACCACCACAGGCCACTTGCCCAGGCCGCCCCACACTCCAAGGGAACCCACACCCTGACCCGGACACCCTTCAGGGAAAACCAGCTGGCCCCTACCCGTGCACCAGGCCTCTATCTATATTAATAAAAAGATAATATGCTAATTAGACTGGGAGACCTTCCAGAAGACCTTGTGGATGTTCTTCTGGACAAAGCCATGGTGGCAGGGCCGAGGTAGAGGTGGCTAGAGGCCAAGGGGAGAGGGTAGTTGTGGGTGATCAGGTGGCAGAGGGAGGGGTTGGGGGTAAGCACACCAGCAGGGAGGCCAGTTGGGGGCCAGCTGGTTTTCCCTGAAGGGTGTCCGGGCCATCAGTGGGGGTCAGTTGGAGGTCATCAGGAGAGTGGGGGGAGGGTTGGAGTGAGGAGACCAGCAGGGGGCCAGTTGGGGGCAAGAAGGCCAGTGGGGAGGTAGGGTGGGGGTGAGCAGGCCAGCAGAGGGGGCAGTTGGGAGTGAGAAAGCTGGTAGGGGAGGGAGTTGGGGGTGATCAGGCTGGCAGGGGGGCATTTGGAGGTGAGCAGGCAGGCAGGTGAGTGGTTAGGAGCCAGTATTCCCAGATTGTGAAAGGGATGTCCCACTGCCGGTTTAGGCCCAAACCCTGTAAACCAGCAGTAGGACATCCTTTGAGGGGCCCCAGATTGGAGAGGGTACAGGTCGGTCTGAGAGACACCCTTCCCCCTGTGCACAAGTTTCATGCACCGGGCCTCGCCTCTAGTAATAAAAATAAAACACACTAAGGAACCCCAATAGGAGGTGACAAGAAGGGAAGACCACAGACCAAGGTTGCTCACGAGGGAGGTGCTGGCGTGTGACTCGCTGAGTGGAGAGGCA
Organism: Vespertilio murinus; assembly: GCA_963924515.1. NCBI lineage: Eukaryota > Metazoa > Chordata > Mammalia > Chiroptera > Vespertilionidae > Vespertilio > Vespertilio murinus. The sequence continues at coordinate 7,247,229 of OZ004713.1, forward strand.
GCGCCTGACGCCATGGCTGGCTGGGAGGAAGGGTAGGGCTGTGAAGGTCATGTCTGCTCAGGTGGACATTTCCAACTAGCACAATGTCCATTTTGGATAAAAATGAGTTCGTGGGGGAGTGACAGCTGTCCCAGACTTCAGAGCAGTGATGTCCAGTGGTGGGGACAGTCCCTGGGGGCCCCGTGGGCAGAGTTTGTGCAGCTCAGGAGCTGGGTCTTTACAGTTATTGCATTAGACAGGGTTTGAAGACTTCTGGTTTCTAGAAGCTGCATGGATCAGGTAACATAGCTAGAAGAGTATGCCTTCAGAGAGCCCATGCACGTCTTACTCAGGGGCACATCTGTGCTTCCTGTCCAAGTCTGGTCCACGCTGGATCCTGAATCTTTGATGCCATCCTGGGGGACTGAGATCTCGGGCTTCTCCTCTTCCTCTGAGGACAGCGCCAGTTGCATTGCACATGGTGCGCCGAGCTCACCAGCAGATCTAACTGTCCTGGAGCAGGACGGGTCAGCACACAGGCCTAGGCCCAGTTCACTGGTTTACTTACGAGGACACGAGAGTCCAAGAAGAATCGCTGGCACTCTGGCCTCTTCTCCCACCTAGGAACACAAGGCTGCGAGCTGTCCGGCTCCCACCCTCCCCAGAGCAGCCATGGATAGATTGTCGTTGGACAGCAGTTCATGTGCTGCTGAGTTGTTGCCAAATAGTTCTGAGAAAGAGGAGAGAGGAATAGGTAAGGGCTAACACAATCTTTGGACCAGGCGAGTGGGTCATCAAACATGACCTTCGGAGTCCCAGCGGGTTTTCCTCTGCTTCTGCGGCCAGGAGGGCCTCCCCTCCCCCGCCCCTCGCTGGCCGAGGCCTGTTCTCCTGGGCGCACGCTTTCTTGGAAAACCCTCGAATAACAGCTCTAGAAGCAGCCATGCTTGCAGTTAGTATTTGCTGAAAAGAACAAAGTCATAGTTACTTTTTTTATCCTAAAAATGTCTGTCTAACATTTCTAAGTGTGTTTGAAGCCAAACTTATTTGGCCGTCTCCTGACTCTCAGTTTTCCTTTCTTTGCTGGTGAGGCAGCCACAGTAACGATGTCAGAGAGTGCCCCGTGTGCTCTTGTCTGGCTTCACACTGTCCCAGCAGCTCTCGTCTGCTTCACAGGGCTGCCCGGTTGGGGGCTCGCAGAGGCACGGAGCCCGCGGTGGAGGAAGCCGCAGAGCACTGCCCAAGAAAGGGAGAGTGTGAGCTGCTCAGAACTGAGCCTTCGTGGGTGGGAAAGTGGTGAGAGGCGAGGGTGAGAGCCGGTCCGTGGCGGCCAGCGGCGGGAAACGTGTGAGCGGAGCAGAGAAGTAGGCTGCGAAGGAAGCCCATGTGGGGCAGCGGTCTCTCAGTCTCTCTCAGGGAGGCTGCGGTTCTGTGAGCGGGGGCTGGCAGGCCCATAAATAATGAAAAGAGCTGCAGCAGGAATCAGAGACCCTGTGGGCAAGAAGGTAATTTTCTTTATTTGCTGCAATTAAAGGCAACTGAGCTCATATCCGTCTGCTGCCAGGAAGAATGTCTTGCAGTGCAGGTGCTCAGGCCCCACAGTTCCCTCACCCCGGGTAGCAGCACCCTCATTCAAAATCCTTCCCTCTCCAGACCCCTTGTCTCTGGATGGCCACTGGCGTCCTCGGGGCGGAGGAGGAGAGGGCGTGGGTGAGGCCTCGTGGGCTCTGTCCTGACGGTGGGTGAGCTGTGGGTCCTCCACACACTGTTCAGCTCCCACCCTCCCCAGCATCCACCTCCTCCCCCGCTGCTCCGAGGGGCAACACTGACCTACAGCAGCACACGTGTTCTGGGTGCACGCAGCTCCCCCAGCAGCCTGCACCCCGCCGTGGCGTCCGGTGAGACTCAATGCGCTCTGAGAGTGGGGACGAGCTTAGAGAGTCCTGTACGAGGCCCCTGCGGCGGCCCTGGCCAAGGGCCCGGGTCATCTCTCTCCAGACAGCGGCTGGTGACGGGCTGGGCCTGGGCACTTCCTTACAGAGCTCGCCTCTGCTGCGTGGTCAAACAAGACCATGCCCTAGGTTACTGCTTGGGACCACTGCTTCTTTTTGGCATTGGCCCCGACTAGCTCATGGGGTGCATGCTGTTCTGGGCTGACTTTCCAGCATCATTTTTCTTCCTGTTGACCCTAGGGGTATGGCGGGCTCAGAGAGCAGGGTGCTGCACCCAGAGGTGGGACCGAGAACCAGCACACAGCTTCTGAGTGCAGGGCTCCAGGGGACAGAGTCTGTGCTCCCAGGGACCAGGCGACAGTGCTTCCTTGAGAACAAACAGGGCACACATGCACAGAGCACACAGGGCACACAGGACACACAGAGCACACAGAGCACACAGGGCACACAGGGCACACAGAGCACACAGAGCACACAGAGCACACAGAGCACACAGGGCACAGGACACAGAGCACACAGGGCACACAGAGCACACAGGGCACACAGAGCACACAGGGCACACGGAGCACACAGAGCACACAGAGCACACAGAGCACACAGAGCACACAGGGCACACAAAACACACAGTGCACACAGGGCACACAGAGTACAGAGCACACAGAGCACACAGGGCACACAGGGCACAGAGCACACAGAGCACACAGGACACACAGAGCACACAGAGCACACAGGACACACATGGCACAGAGCACACAGAGCACACAGGACACACAAAGCATGCAGGGCACACAGAGCACACAGAGCACAGAGCACACAGAGCACACAGAGCACACAGGACACACAGAGCACACAGGGCACACAGGACACACAGAGCACACAGAGCACACAGAGCACACAGAGCACACAGGGCACACAGAGCACACAGAGCACACAGAGCACACAGAGCACACAGAGCACACAGGGCACACAGGGCACACAGAGCACACAGAGCACACAGAGCACACAGAGCACACAGGGCACACAGAGTACAGAGCACACAGAGCACACAGGGCACACAGAGCACACAGAGCACAGAGCACACAGAGCACACATGACACACAGAGCACACAGGACACACAGGGCACACAGGACACACAGGGCACACAGAGCACACAGGGCACAGAGCACACAGAGCACACAGAGCACACAGCACAGAGCACACAAGACACAGAGCACACAGAGCACACAGAGCACACAGGGCACACAGAGCACAGAGGGCACAGAGCACACTGGGCACACAGAGCACACAGGGCACACAGAGCACACAGGGCACACAGAGCACACAGGGCACAGAGCACACAGAGCACACAGAGCACACAGAGCACAGAGCACACAGGACACAGAGCACACAGGGCACACAGGGCACACAGAGCACACAGAGCACACAGAGCACACAGAGCACACAGAGCACAGAGCACACAGGACACAGAGCACACAGGGCACACAGAGCACACAGAGCACACAGAGCACACAGAGCACACAGAGCACACAGGGCACACAGGGCACACAGAGCACACAGGGCACACAGAGCACAGAGGGCACAGAGCACACAGAGCACACAGAGCACACAGAGCACAGAGCACACAGGGCACACAGAGCACACAGAGCACAGAGCACACAGGGCACACAGAGCACACAGGGCACAGAGCACACAGAGCACACAGAGCACAGAGCACACAGGGCACACAGAGCACACAGGGCACACAGGGCACACAGAGCACACAGAGCACACAGGGCATACAGAGCACACAGGGCACACAGAGCACACAGAGCACAGAGCACACAGAGCACACAGAGCACACAGAGCACACAGAGGACACAGGGCACACAGAGCACACAGGGCACACAGAGCACACAGTGCACACAGGGCACACAGAGCACACAGGGCACACAGGGCACACAGAGCACAGAGCACACAGAGCACACAGAGCACACAGGGCACACAGGGCACACAGAGCACAGAGCACACAGGGCACACAGAGCACACAGGGCATACAGAGCACACAGAGCACACAGAGGACACAGGGCACACAGAGCACACAGGGCACACAGGGCACAGAGCACACTGGGTACACGGAGCACAAAGTGCACATGGGACACATGAGCACATGAGGCAGAGGGCACATGGGGCCCAAAGAGCATAGGGTGGGCTATTTCTCAGATCACTGGTCAGGATGCCCGGTTGCTGACTTTTCGTGGGCTTTACCAGGTTTTCCTCCTCAAAGGGGCCGGTGCTCAGAGCATTTGACAGGGAGAGACCGGGGCTAGTGCTCAGAGCAGCTTGACAGGGAGAGACCGAACACCCGCAGGGCATGTCCGCTCTGCAGGAAGGTGCGGGGTTGGTAGACCGTCCTGTCTCCTGCGCGGCGGGTCCTGGGTGAGGGCAGCTGGACGGTGCTCTCCACCTGACCTCCCAGGGCCGAGCGCTGCTTTCTGCTCCTCAGTCCCCGCCCCACGCGCCTGCCACCTCTTCCTGCAGTGCCTGACACTGAAGCACACTGGCGCTCAGAGCTCCGCTGTGGCTCTGGGACCCAGCAGGCAGCCTCCACCCAGGGGGTGAGTAGGGCAGCTGGACTCTGAGGTGCCCAGGAGAGGGGCAGGGGAGAGGGAGAGCGGTGTGCACACTGCAGAGGGGGAGGAAGCCGGGACCCGGAGAGGAGAGTGGTTATAGGAGGGAAGGTCTTCCAACCCCATTCCCGCTCCTGCATGTGAGAGCCACCTGGTCCAGGGGCTCAGCAGGGACCTTGGGGTGTGAGAGCCCCCACCCCCACCTCCCCACCCCCCACCCCCGTCCAGGTGCTCAGCAGGGACCTTGGGGTGTGAGAGCCCCCCCTGGTCCAGGGGCTCAGCAGGGACCTTGGGGTGTGAGAGCCTCCCCCCCTCCAGGGGCTCAGGCAGGGAACTTGGGGTGTGAGAGCCCCCTGGTCCAGGGGCTCAGCAGGGACCTTGGGGCAGGCGTGGGTGGGAGGTGCAGGACGGAAAGGGAAATAGAAGGAAGTATAACTTCATTTCCACATCGTTGCACAAGTCAGTCTTTCTCTCTACTTGCAATCTGTTAAGCAGCCTGCACTGCATGAGCGGGAACCACTGGCGCTCCCAGCGTGGGCGCCGGGCTGAGTGTGGCGGCCGCCCGTCCGCAGGCGGAGGCGGGCTGAAGGGGCTCGGGTGGGGTGCGGGCGGGGTGCGGGTGGGGTGCGGGGGGCTCCCGGGGCTGTGAGAGCAGCTGCCCTGCGGCCTGGCTGCGCAGGGGGACCCCGCGAGCTCCCCAATGCTGCGGTCGTGCCTCAGCCCCAGGGCTCGGGGACGGCTGATCTGGGCATCGGAGGTCAGGTCTCCGGGCTGCCCAGGTCAGGTCTCCGGGGCTGCCCAGGTCAGGTCTCCCGGGCTGCCCAGGTCAGGTCTCCCGGGCTGCCCAGGTCAGGTCTCCGGGCTGCCCAGGTCAGGTCTCCCGGGCTGCCGAGTGCAGACGGCGGGGAAGGAGCACCGGAGGAGCGTGCGCGGAGGGAACTGCTGGGAGTCCTCTGTTACTCACCGGCCTCCTCCCGCGCCTGTCCCGGGAAGAGGACGGGGTGAGCCCCGGAACCCGGGAGCACAGCGGGACTGTCCTAGGCCAGGCCGCAGGCACAGGGGGGAGGATCACCGGGCTTGCTCCTCCCTGCAGGTGCGGGCAGGGAAGGAGGGCCGGCGGCGGGGTCCGGTGTCCGGCCGCCGCGGGGAGGCAGCGCCCCCTCCGGTCCGGTGAGGAGCCCCGGCCCGGGCGGCACCGGGCACCGGGCACCGAGCCGCGGCGCGGGGCGGCGGAAGGGGGTGAGGCGGCGCCGCCCGCTCCCTCGCGTAGGTCGCCGCCCTCCGCCCTCCGCCCTCCGCCTCCGCCCTCCGCCTCCGCCCGCCCCGCGCCGGGCCCCGCCTCCCGTCCGCTCCGCGCTGGGCCGGCGGACGGCGGACCGTGCCCGCCCGAGGGCGCCCGGCGGCGGCGCGGGGATGTGACTCGGCCCGGAGCCGGCCCACCGCGGCCGCCCAGCCCAGGTAGGAGGGACGGCGGCGTCCGCTCCCGCGCCGGGCTCAGCTGGGCGGGAGGGGCGGCTGGCCGGTGGGTGCCTGCGCTCTCCCTCCCGCTCTCCCTCCGCTCTCCCTCCCGCTCTCCCTCCGCTCTCCCTCCCGGTCTCCCTCCGCTCTCCCTCCCGCTCTCCCTCCGCTCTCCCTCCCGCTCTCCCTCCGCTCTCCCTCCCGCTCTCCCTCCCGCTCTCCCTCCGCTCTCCCTCCGGGTCTCCCTCCCGCTCTCCCTCCCGCTCTCCCTCCCGGTCTCCCTCCCGCTCTCCCTCCCGCTCTCCCTCCGGGTCATCCTCCCGCTCTCCCTCCCGCTCTCCCTCCCGCTCTCCCTCCGCTCTCCCTCCCGCTCTCCCTCCGCTCTCCCTCCCGCTCTCCCTCCCGGTCTCCCTCCCGCTCTCCCTCCCGCTCTCCCTCCGCTCTCCCTCCCGGTCTCCCTCCGCTCTCCCTCCCGCTCTCCCTCCGCTCTCCCTCCCGCTCTCCCTCCGCTCTCCCTCCCGCTCTCCCTCCCGCTCTCCCTCCGCTCTCCCTCCGGGTCTCCCTCCCGCTCTCCCTCCCGCTCTCCCTCCCGGTCTCCCTCCGCTCTCCCTCCCGCTCTCCCTCCGCTCTCCCTCCCGCTCTCCCTCCCGCTCTCCCTCCGCTCTCCCTCCGGGTCTCCCTCCCGCTCTCCCTCCCGCTCTCCCTCCCGCTCTCCCTCCGCTCTCCCTCCCGCTCTCCCTCCGCTCTCCCTCCCGCTCTCCCTCCCGCTCTCCCTCCGCTCTCCCTCCGGGTCTCCCTCCCGCTCTCCCTCCCGCTCTCCCTCCCGGTCTCCCTCCCGCTCTCCCTCCCGGTGCGGAGCCCACCAGGCTGTTTGGATCCCGAGGGCCTGGCTTGCGGTGGCTCTAGATGGCTGGTCTGGGTGTGAGCGCAGGTGGCCGCGCGCCGTGTGTGTGTGTGTGTGTGTGTGTGTGTGTGTGTGTGTGTGTGTAAGGTGTGTGTGTGTGTGTGTGTTTGTTTAAGTTGTATGTGTGTGTAAGTGTGTGTGTGTTTAAGGGGTGTGTGTGTGTAAGGTGTGTGTGTGTGTGAGTAGATGTGTTTAAGTTGTGTGTGTGTGTGTGTGTGTGTGTGTGTGTGTGTGTAAATTGCTTCCAGGCCTTGTGATCGGGTTAGGAGCGGCCTCCTCGGGCTCAGGAGTTTGCCGGTGCGGGTGCGGGTCAGGAGGTCCGGCTCCCGACAGGACAGGACAGGGACGGAGGCCGAGCACAGTGGGGCCTCCGGGTCAGGGCCCTGGCGGTAGCTACAGCTCCAGAAGGACGCCCCTCGCCAAGGCTGCCAGCACTTTTCAGCCTGTCCGGCCCTTTCCGCTGTGCTCGGACCCCGCAGTCCCGGGGCTGCGGTCACCCCCATCAGAGCGCGGTCACCCCCATCAGAGCGCGGTCACCCCCATCAGAGCGCCAGCTCAGCCAGTGCCGGCCCGGCCGAGCTGGCCTGGCCCGAGCAGGCGGGAGGGCGGCCGAGCAGGCCCTGGCTCCGGGGCCCAGCCTCCCAGGGCGGGCGTGCCGCTCCCTCCCGGGCCGCCCAGCCGGGGGAGGAATGCTGCCCGGCCAGTGCGAATCCCAGTTCCGCCCGCTGTCCTGTGCTGTCCTGTGCCGTCCTGTCCGCAGGGCTTCCCGGGAGGGGGGGGGCGACGACAGGGTGCCGGCACCTTAGGAGCGAGGCCATGACGCGCGCAGGAAAGGTCAGCTGGGCAGGGTGACTCCCGCTGTGATGCTGGGGGAGGCGGGCTGCTGGGAGCTGGGCCCCTTCCTCTCTACTTAGGATGCAGCCGCAGGAATTATTTTCCGCATTGACTCCTTTAGTTTCTTACTTATTTAATATCCTATTTATTATTTCACTTAATATTCTATATGCATAGCTTATATTATGGCGTGTGCTGGACAAAGAGGGGCTTTGGGATGGGGATCTGGGGAGGAGGTGCGGACCCCTGGCACGCGCAGTCTCATTGGCTGGTGAGTGCTGCTGCATGCGGAGCGCCCCGTCCTCCCCGCTGACGGGGGCTCCCTGTGTCCTCAGAAAGAGTAGCTGACCAAACGAAACGCCTCATTTCTCACAGGCTCTACATGGAGCTGTGGCACTAGGCTTTCTTTATGGCTTTGAAGCAAGTACGGTAGCATCTTCTGAGTCATTCCCTTACTCTCGGTGAGAGATTTTGATAGTGCATTCACTTATTTGCCTAACAAGTGCCACAGACTGTCTGCAGGGGCCAGCTGTGTTGGCAGTGCTGAGGACAGCAGGGCGAGTCAGGTAAACTGGCTCTGCCGGCCACGGGGCTGTGAGCCCCCAGCTCGAGGAGGGCGCGGGACCTAGCTGCAGACACGGGAGGCTCAGTGCGTATGGAATGTGCCCTGTGAGCAGGGTGGACCCTGCTGCCCACAGCCGGACTGCTCCGCTCCTGCAGGGACAGAGCCCGGGTCCCCGGAAGAGCGAAGAACGGCGGGTGCTGAGCTAGACTTGGGGGCTTGGGCCGGCAGGTGGGGACCTGGGGTGCACAGGGGGAGGTGGTGCATGCTGGAGGCAGTGGGGGTGCTGTGAGAGAGCGTCGTGTTCTCAAGGTGGCAAGGCTGGACAACTGCAGTGAAACTACACAGCCTTGGGGTAGGAGGTGCAGAGATCACGATACTGATGCCATGACAGACGCACCTCGAACAAGCCACTTTCGAGGACAAAGTCATGGGCACTGCGGCTCCCGGGCAGGGTCAGCCCTCGGTCCATCGGCTGCTGCCCTCGGGCGTCGGCTCGTCTTCCTGTCTGAGGCTATGTGCAGCCTCCCGGCCCAGGCACCTGGAGCGCCGAGGGTCCTGGCACCAGTGATCCGCCCCGCGTGGAGGGGCCTGTGCCCCCCCCCCCCACACACACACACCCGGTCGCCTCACACCTTTGGATGCTGCACCGTCCCTTCTTCTCATGCACGTGGCAGAACAATGAGGCAGTTTTCCGTTCCTACCTATTCTGGAAAGGACGCATGAGATGCCGTGAGTTAAGTAGGGCATGATGAAAACTAGAGCAGAGGTAGCATGGAGCCGAGTGTGGGAATGAACCAGCCGTCCCCCACCCACAGCCTTACTCCACGGTTTCAGGTACCACGATCACCGCAGCCTGGAAATACTCAATGAACAGTTCCAGAAATAAGTTGTGGTTGTGCGCGGCTGTGAGAAGCGTGGTGAAGTCACACACCATCTACTCGTCCTGCCGGAGGCGAGTCACGCCTCAGTCCACGTCTCCGCACTGCAGACACCGCTGCCGCCGGCCACCCCGCAGTGCCACAGCCCATGGCTCAGGTCAACATACTTCACTTACGATGCCCGAAGCGCAAGAGCGTGGTGCTGGCATCGGATATGCCGACAGGAGAAGTGTGTGCATACAGAAAAGCACTGAGTCAAGAGAAGGTTTGCTGCTGTCCCAGGCTGCAGCCATCCACCGGGGTCTTGGAAGGTGCCCCGTGGGTAAGGAAGAGCTACTGTACATGTAAGCCTCGCTGTCCTGGACATTTACAAAGTTGGCACATGGGGCTGCATACGTGGATGAGCCTGGTGCCCCCACCCAGCCGGCACCTTGGCCCTGGGGTGTGCCCGCATGGGCCTGGAGAAGAGCTCTGCATGCTCACGGCGGGCCCCGTCGAGCGCACGTGATCTAGCCCGATGCCCGGCTGGTAGCACCGATGCCTGCTCTGCTCGTGCAGGCGGTGGAGCCGGCGTCCGCGGGCATGGCTGCCCGTGTTTCCCGGGGAAGAGCAGGCTGGGCAGTGAGCATTCCTGGCGCAGAGGCAGGGCATTCCCGAGGTCCCGCTGAAAAGCCAGTCGGAGGCTGTCTCTTGCGGGGAGTGCCATGAAGCGGGGTTTTCAGGGGCCCCAGAGCCATGGGCGACTCTCGTCAAGGTCTCACTGGTAGTCAAAGGCCAGCCCCTCAGTGGTCACGGTGGCTGCACTGCTGGGAAATGCAGTGTGTATGACGTGTGCCGACAATACACACATGTTTTACATTAGTGTGGGAAGGTGTTAGGTGCTGGGCTCAGAAAGGAAGTGACACTTTCTGTTGGCACGAATGGCTGTGTGACGCCTGGCAGCCACACAGGGTGAGGGCACGTCTTTCCTGGGCAGGACTGCCTTCTGTTCTGGAAACCTAGCACCCCTGGCTGCCAGCGCTGCAGGCATTGCTGGGCGGCTCCACGTGTTCCCTCGGGGCACACTGCCTGGGCCGCGGGAGGGGGCAGCAGACACAGCGCACCTGCCGGGGAGCGGGCCCTGGGGCGCCCAGGCTCATGCGTGCTGACTGTGCATGGAGCCGGAGAACGGCACGGACTGGGACGCTGCGGCCGTGGGCAGGGCCCACGCTGAGGGACACAGGGACCTGCCGGGTGGAAGTGGTTTATATCCTGAAAAAAATATTCCTGGTGGATGCAGTTGTCCCAGTTCCTGGCATTGCACACTTAAGATTTGCTGCGTGTTTACTATATGCACATTTTACCTCACTAACAAACGCACAGAAATGAAAGTGATGACATTGTTTTGGAGAAAGCTGATCCTCTGAGGCTCTAGCTGCAGACCTTGCCCGCCTGATGGAGGCCGTGCTGGGCGGCCCAGGTCAGCTTTGTGCAAGCCCCCGGCAGGACGGCGCGGGCCTGGAGCTGTGCGGAGGCTGGAGACGCCGGGGGGCCGGCAGAGCATCTGCGAAGGGCGGGAGAAGCTAGACCAGAACCACCTCGTCTCGGGTCTGGTTCCTGTGGCCCAGGAGCCCTAGCAGGTTTGAAGGGGCAGAATGGGGAGCTGGTTGAGCTGCAGCCCAGGGCCAGGCGGCTGGGCTAGCCCTCTCCCCCTGCAGCCTCCTGCCCTGTGCTACTGTCCCCGTGCCCTTCAGCCATGGGAGCACCGTCTGGTGGGTGGGCTCTCACGCCTGCGCACTTAGGTCTCTTAGCAACCCCCAAAGCTCCGCTGCCTCTGCTTTATCTTCGCACCCTGAGCACGGGGTCCTGTGATGACTAAAGAGCACCCTCGGCCTCCTTTGTCGGTGGAGAATCGCGTAGATCTCCTGGGAGCTGGGCTTTGGCCCCACCTGCTGATCCGAGGGTGCAAGAGTTCGGGTTTCTCAGGATTTCCGGTCTCTGAGATGTGTGTGTTCTGTGGCCCCAGTGGTGGGGTGGTTTTGCTCACTCAGAGCTCTCGAGGGGACATCCATGAGAGCTGTGATGGCCACACAGCTGTTGATTAGGGTGTCTGTGTGGAGTGTATGTTGCTCATATGGGCAAGCGGGAACAGACGTGGCGCGGTCGGGGACTCCTCTGGGGTCACGGCCATGTTCTCCTTCATCCTGGAGCCTCCAGTGGTGCTCTGGGGAGGTGCTCTGCCTGCCTGGCCCCTGGGCGGGAGTCTGGGACCCCGTGGTCCGCAGGAGAGAGAGGACTGGATGATGACCAGGGCAGCGCCGCCAGACGTTCCCGCCAAAGGACTCTTCTGGGAAAGGAAGGGCCACGCTCAGCTGAGCCGTCAGAGCCTCACCATCAGGGCCTCCCCGTCAGAGCCTCCCCGTCAGGGCCTCCCCGTCAGGGCCTCCCCGTCAGAGCCTCCCCGTCAGGGCCTCCCCGTCAGAGCCTCCCCGTCAGAGCCTCCTCCCCGTCAGAGCCTCCTCCCCGTCAGAGCCTCCCCGTCAGAGCCTCCCCGTCAGAGCCTCCTCCCCGTCAGAGCCTCCTCCCCGTCAGGGCCTCCCCGTCAGAGCCTCCTCCCCGTCAGGGCCTCCCCGTCAGGGCCTCACTGTCAGAGCCTCCTCCCCGTCAGAGCCTCCTCCCCGTCAGAGCCTCACTGTCAGAGCCTCACTGTCAGAGCCTCCTCCCCGTCAGAGCCTCCTCCCCGTCAGAGCCTCCTCCCCGTCAGAGCCTCACTGTCAGAGCCTCCTCCCCGTCAGAGCCTCCTCCCCGTCAGGGCCTCCCCGTCAGGGCCTCCCCGTCAGGGCCTCCCCGTCAGGGCCTCCCCGTCAGGGCCTCCCCGTCAGAGCCTCCTCCCCGTCAGGGCCTCCCCGTCAGAGCCTCACTGTCAGAGCCTCCTCCCCGTCAGAGCCTCCTCCCCATCAGAGCCTCCCCGTCAGAGCCTCCTCCCCGTCAGAGCCTCCCCGTCAGAGCCTCCTCCCCATCAGAGCCTCCCCGTCAGAGCCTCCTCCCCACCAGAGCCTCACCGTCAGGGCCTCCTCCCCGTCAGAGCCTCCCCGTCAGGGACTCACGTCAGAGCCTCCCCGTCAGGGCCTCCCCGTCAGAGCCTCCCCGTCAGAGCCTCCTCCCCGTCAGAGCCTCCCCGTCAGGGCCTCACTGTCAGGGCCTCCCCGTCAGGGCCTCCCCGTCAGGGCCTCCCCGTCAGAGCCTCCCCGTCAGGGCCTCACCGTCAGAGCCTCACCGTCAGAGCCTCCTCCCCGTCAGAGCCTCCCCGTCAGGGCCTCACTGTCAGGGCCTCCCCGTCAGAGCCTCCCCGTCAGGGCCTCCCCGTCAGGGCCTCCCCGTCACCGTCAGAGCCTCCCCGTCAGGGCCTCCCCGTCACTGTCAGAGCCTCCCCGTCAGGGCCTCCTCCCCGTCAGAGCCTCCCCGTCAGGGCCTCCTCACCGTCAGAGCCTCCCCGTCAGAGCCTCCCCGTCAGGGCCTCACCGTCAGAGCCTCACCGTCAGAGCCTCCTCCCCGTCAGGGCCTCCCCGTCACTGTCAGGGCCTCCCCGTCAGGGCCTCCCCGTCAGGGCCTCCCCGTCAGAGCCTCCCCGTCAGGGCCTCACCGTCAGAGCCTCACCGTCAGAGCCTCCTCCCCGTCAGGGCCTCCCCGTCAGGGCCTCCCCGTCAGGGCCTCCCCGTCAGAGCCTCCCCGTCAGGGCCTCCCCGTCAGGGCCTCCCCGTCACCGTCAGAGCCTCCCCGTCAGGGCCTCCCCGTCAGAGCCTCCCCGTCAGGGCCTCCCCGTCAGGGCCTCCTCCCCGTCAGAGCCTCCCCGTCAGAGCCTCCTCACCGTCAGAGCCTCCCCGTCAGAGCCTCCCCGTCAGAGCCTCCCCGTCAGGGCCTCCCCGTCAGGGCCTCCCCGTCACCGTCAGAGCCTCCCCGTCAGGGCCTCCCCGTCACTGTCAGAGCCTCCCCGTCAGGGCCTCACCGTCAGAGCCTCCCCGTCAGGGCCTCCCCGTCAGGGCCTCCTCCCCGTCAGAGCCTCCCCGTCAGAGCCTCCTCACCGTCAGAGCCTCCCCGTCAGAGCCTCCCCGTCAGAGCCTCCCCGTCAGGGCCTCCCCGTCAGGGCCTCCCCGTCACCGTCAGAGCCTCCCCGTCAGAGCCTCCCCGTCAGGGCCTCACCGTCAGAGCCTCACCGTCAGAGCCTCCTCCCCGTCAGGGCCTCCCCGTCACTGTCAGGGCCTCCCCGTCAGGGCCTCCCCGTCAGGGCCTCCCCGTCAGAGCCTCCCCGTCAGGGCCTCACCGTCAGAGCCTCACCGTCAGAGCCTCCTCCCCGTCAGGGCCTCCCCGTCAGGGCCTCCCCGTCAGGGCCTCCCCGTCAGAGCCTCCCCGTCAGGGCCTCCCCGTCAGGGCCTCCCCGTCACCGTCAGAGCCTCCCCGTCAGGGCCTCCCCGTCAGAGCCTCCCCGTCAGGGCCTCCCCGTCAGGGCCTCCTCCCCGTCAGAGCCTCCCCGTCAGAGCCTCCTCACCGTCAGAGCCTCCCCGTCAGAGCCTCCCCGTCAGAGCCTCCCCGTCAGGGCCTCCCCGTCAGGGCCTCCCCGTCACCGTCAGAGCCTCCCCGTCAGGGCCTCCCCGTCACTGTCAGAGCCTCCCCGTCAGGGCCTCCTCCCCGTCAGAGCCTCCCCGTCAGAGCCTCCTCACCGTCAGAGCCTCCCCGTCAGAGCCTCCCCGTCAGAGCCTCCCCGTCAGGGCCTCCCCGTCAGGGCCTCCCCGTCACCGTCAGAGCCTCCCCGTCAGGGCCTCCCCGTCAGGGCCTCCCCGTCACCGTCAGAGCCTCCCCATCAGAGCCTCCCTGTCAGGGCCTCCCCGTCAGAGCTGTTGCTTTGCTGCCTCGTGTTTTATCTCCTGGAGCTTTTTCTTCCACGTCATGCTACAGCCAGATTACATAAAATGTGAAAAGGATGTGCCCCCACCCCTGAAATTCTCAGGGGAAGATCAGCAGCTCAGGAACCTGGCTACCTGTAATGCCTCCTTGGGATACCTACAAGGTTCTCAAGTGTTTTCTTAATCATTTAAAGTATTATATAAGACTCCCCTCCTCCCCCCATTGACCTCTCCTTGGCGGCCTGCGGCCCCCAGCACAAGCCCTCACCGCCCGTCCCCCCTCACTGTCTGTGTCCATTGGTGATGCTCATGTGAAAGCATACAGGTCCTGTGGTTGATCTCTTACTCCCTCACCCCCGCCTTCCCTCTTAGGTTACACAGTCTGTCCAATGCTTCTCTGTCTCTGGCTCTAGTTTTGTTCATCAGGTTGTGTTGATCATTATATTCCACAAATAAGTGAGATCATGTGATATTTACCTTTCTCTGACTGGCTTATTTCGTTCAGCATAATGCTCTCCAGTTCCATCCATGCTGTTGCAAATGGTAAGAATTCCTTCTTTTTTACAGCAGCATAGTATTACATTGTGTAGATGTACCACAGTTTTCTACTCCACTCATCGGCTGATGGGCACTTAGGCTGATTCCAAATCTTAGCAATGGTGAGTTGTGCTTCTGTAAACATAAGGGTGCATATATCCTCTCTGATTGGTGTTTCTGTTTTCTTGGGATTTCTGTTTTCTTTCCCACTTCTCCTAGAAGTGGGATCGCAGGGTCAAATGAGATTTCCATTTTTAGTTTTTTGAGGAAACAACATGCTGTTCTCCACAGTGGCAATAGCAGTCTGCATTCCCACCAGCAGTGCACGAGGGTTCCTTTTTCTCCGCATCCTCGCCAGCACTTGTTTGTTGATTTGTTGGTGATGGCCATTCTGACAGGTTTGAGGTGGTACCGCATTGTCATTTTGATTTGCATCTCTGGGATGATTAGTGACTTTGAGCATATTTTCATATGTCCCCTGGCCTTCTATATGTCCTCTTTCAAAAAGTGTCTATTTAGGTCTTTTGCCCATTTTTTTTTATTGGATTATATTCTTTTTATTAAATTGTATGAGTTCCCTGTTGGAGATTAAACCCTTATCGGAGATTACATTGGCAAGTATGTTCTCATGCAGTGGGCTTTCTTGTTTTGTTGATGATTTATTTTGCTGTGTGAACTCTTTGTGTTGATGTAGTCCTATTTGTTTGCTTTCTCCTTAGCCTCCATTGACCTATGAGATGTGTTGGTAATTCTATGACATATATCTGATATTTTGCTGCCTATAGCTTCTTCTAAGCTTTTTATGGTTTCCTGTATTACATTTAAGTCCTGTATCCATCTTGAGTTTATTTTTGTGTATGGTGTAAGTTGGTCTAGTGTCATATTTTGCATGTATCTGTCCAGTTTTCTCAACACCATTTACTGAAGAGACTGTCTTGACTCCATTGTATGCTCTTGCCTCCTTTGTCAAATATTAATTGAGCATAACAGCTTAGATAGAATTCTGGATTCTCTGTTTTGTTCCATTGGTCTATATGTCTGCTCTTGGGCCAGTACCAGGCAGTTTTGAGAACCATAGCTTTGTAATACAGCTTGATATCTGGTATTGAGATCCTTCCAACATTGTTCTTCTTTCTCAAGATTGCTGCAGTTATTTGGGGTCTTTTTAAAGTTCAGATGAATTTTTGGAGAATTTGTTCTAGATCTTTGAAATATGCAGTTGGTATTTTAATGGGGGTTGTGTTGAATTTGTAAATTGCTATGGGTAGTATGGACATTTTAATGATATTGATTCTACCAATCCATGAACATGGTATATACTTCCATTTGTTTATGTGTTCTATATTTTTTTTAGTGTCCTGTAGTTTTCTGAGTACAGGACTTTTACCTCCCTAGTTAAGTTTATTCCCAGGTATCTTAATTTTTTGTTGCAATTGTAAATGGGACCTTATTTTATTTTATTTTATTTTATTTTCTCTTTCTGTGAGTTGATTATTGCTATATAAAAAAAAAACCCATAGATTTCTGGGTGTTAATTTTGTATCCTGTTACATTGCTGAATTCATTAATTAAGTCTGGTAGTTTTTTGATGGAGTCTTTAGGGTTTTTGATGTGCAATATCATGTCATCTGTGAAAAATGACAATTTTACTTCTTCTTTTCTAATTTGGATGCCTTTTATTTTTTCTTCTTGTCTAATCACAATGGCTAGCACTTCCAGTATTATGTCGAACAGGAGTGGTGCAAGTGAGCATCCCTGTCTTGTTCCTGTTCTCAGGGGAAATGGTTTTAGTTTTTGCCCATTGAGTATGATGTTAGCTGTGGATTTATCATATATGGCTTTTATTATGTTGAGGAATGATCCCTCTATTCCCAGTTTGCTGAGAGTTTTTATAGAAAAGGGTATTGGATTTTGTCAAATGCCTTTTCTGTATCAATTGTTATGACTATGTGATTTTTGTCTTTCCATTTGTTTATGTAATGTATCACTTTTATTGATTTGTGGATATTTTACCAGATTTGCATCTCCAGAATAAATCCTGCTTGGTCATGCTGTATGCTCTTTCTAAAATAATGCTGGATGCGATTTGCTAGATTTTTTTTTTTTGAGAATATTGGCAACCATTTTCTTGAGGGATATTGGCCAGTAATTCTCTTGCTTTGTAGTGTCTTTATCAGTATTATCGGGTAATGCTGGTTTCATATAAAGAGCTTGGAAGTGTTCCTTCTTCTTGAATTTTTTGGAATAGTCTGAGAAGGATAGGTTTTAGTTCTTCTTTGAATGTGAAGCCATCAGGTCCAGGGTTTATGTTTGCTGGAAGTGTTTTGATTACTGTTTTCATTTCATCAGTAGTTATCAGCCTATTCAGGTTTTTTATTCTTCCTGATTGAGTTTTGGAAGGTTGTATTTCTCTCTCTCTCTCTCTCTCTCTCTCTCTCTCTCTCTCTCTATATATATATATATATATATATATATATATATATAGTGTTTTTTTGTCTCTATGTCATTTATTTCTACTATGATATTTATTATTCTTTACATCTGGTGACTCTGGTCTTTTCTTGTTGCTCTTTCTCTAATTCTTTAAGTTGCAAGAGAGAAGGACAGAGAGTTAGAAACATCGATGAGAGAGAATCATCGATCAGCTGCCTCTTGCACACCCCCTACTGGGGATGTGCCCGCAACCAAGGTACATGCCCTTGACCGGAATTGAACCTGGGACCTTTCAGTCCCTAGGCCGACGCTCTATCCACTGAGCCAAACCAGTCTCGGCTCCAGGATGCTTTTTATTTCTTCTTTGATCTCTTTGGTAACCCAATCATTGTTTTTATAGCATGCTATTTAGTCACCAAGTGTTTGATTTTTTAAAATTGTTTTTATTGTAGTTGATTTCTAATTTTTTAAAAAATATATTTTATTGATATTTTACAGAGAGGAAGGGAGAGAGACAGAGAGCCAGAAATGTCGATGAGAGAGAAACATCGACCAGCTGCCTCTTGCACACCCCCTACCGGGGATGTGCCCGCAACCAATGTACATGCCCTTGACCGGAATCGAACCCGGGACCTTTCAGTCCACAGACTGACGCTCTACCACTGAGCCAAACCGGTTTCGGCTGATTTCTAATTTTATGCCATTGTGATCTGAGAAGATGCTTGATAAGATTTCTATCTTCTTGATTTGAAGAGACTTTGCCTGGGTCCTAATATGAAATCTATTTTTGAAAATGTCCTGTGTGTACTTGAGAAGAATGTATATTCCATACCTTTGGGTTGAAATGTTCTGAGAATGTCAATTAAGTCTATTTGATTTAGTGAGTTATTTAAGATTTCTATTTCTTTGCTGATTTTTTGGTTAGGGGATTTGTCCAGTGGTGTTAATGGGGTATTAAAGTCCCCTACTATGATTGTATTATTGTCGATCTCTCCCTTGATAGCCTCCTGAAGTTTTTTGTTTGTTTGTTTGTTTGTTTGCTTGCTTTTTACTGTATTTGAGTGCTCCTGTATTAGGTGCGTATGGGTTTACCAGAGTTACTAGTATATTCTCTTGTTGAATTTCTCCCTTTTTGAACTGCTCCCTTTAGTATTATGAATTGGCCCTCTATCTCTTGTTACGGCCTTTACTTTGAGGTCTAATTTGTCAGATATAAGTTTTACTACCCCAGCTTTTTCCTCATTTGCTTTTTCCTGAAAGATTTCTCTTTATCCATTTCACTGTCAGTTTGTGTGAATCCTGTGTTCTGATATGGGTCTCTTGTAGATAGTAAATATATGGGTCATGTTTTCTTATCCATTCAGCTACCCTATGTCTTTTTATTGGAGCATTTAACCCATTTACATTTAATGTTATTATTGATAAGTACTTGTTTGTCACCATTTTTACTCTTTATGCCTGTGTTCTTTCTTGCTTTTCTATTTCTTCTTTTTACAGCAGACACTTCAGCATTTCTTGCATTGCTGGCTAGGTAGTGATAAACTCTCTTAGACCCTTTTTTGTCTGTGAAACTCCTGATTCCAATTTCAATTTTGAATAAATCCAAGAATGCTGGGTATAGCATTCTTGGATTTAGTCCCTTGCTTTGCTTTGCATCACTTTGTATAGTTCATTTCATTCACCTCTGGCCTGATGTGTTTCTGTTGAGAAATCAGTTGATATTCTAATGGGAAATCTCTTGTAGGTAACTTTCTGTTTCTCTCTGGCAGTCTTTATCATTCTTACTTTGTCATTGGTGTTTGCCAGTTTAATTATGATGTGTCTTAGTGTCAGTCTTTTTGGATTCATCTTATTTGGTATTGTTTGTGCTTTTTGGACTTGTGTGGGATTTTTTCTTCCCAACATCAGGGAAGTTTTCTATCATTATTTCTTTAAACAGGTTTTTTATTTCTTGCTCTTCTTCCTCTCCTCTCGCACCCCTATTATACATATATTGTTTCTTTTTGTATTGTTCTAAAGCTCCCTTAGGCTCTCCTCCTGCTTTTTAAAGTTTTATTTCCAATTGCTGCTGTGTTTGTGTGTTTCTGTGTTTTTCTACCTTGTCTTCTAATTCACTGATGCGGTTCTAAGCTTCTTCTAGTCTACTGTTGAAGCCTTCCATTGTATTCTTTATTGTAACTGTCATTCTTTATTTCTTCTTGGTTCCTTTTCATGCTGTTGACATTCTCATTCAGGTCCTTATAATTCTCATTGAGTTATCTGTATTTTGTCATCCAGAGTTATAAGCATCTTTATAATCATTACTCTGAATTCTTTCTCTGACAAGTTACTTGCCTCTATTTCATTTAATTTCCTTTTTTTTCCCTTTGGGGATTGTTATTTTGTCTCCCTGTTTTTTGCTGTAATGTTTTAGTTGTTTCTATGTCTTAGATCCAACTGCTTTGCTACCCAGGTTCTTTTGGGGGTGGTGATTTGTAGTTGGTGATTTTTGGGACCCAGTGGTACAGTCTCTCAAATCTCCTGTGCTTAGTGAACTAGCAGAGCCCCATACCTGAGCTATTTGGGTAATCTTGATGTAGTTGGATCTTGAATGTTAATTTCTTATTCATGGATAAAGCCTCGTCACAGATTGGCAATGTGACTCACCCCCAGATTCATTGTGCAAGCTATTGTGGATGTGATCATGGTTCCAGCTCATGTGAAAAGGGTTACCTGAAGTCTCACTGGTATTTGCTCACTGTGAGTTCCCGGAGTTCACAGCCTGGGAGGAAGGGGTCTTGGGGCCTGAGGCTCAGGTACTGTGACTTTGGCTGTTATTGTGTGACTTTTGCTTGAGTAGCATCACTCTGCAACTCACTATGAGGGTCCTGGAACCTGTGATGGTGGGGGGTAGCTGTCCTGCAGTCTGCAGTTGAGGCAGTGGGACTCTGGCCAAAGCGATTTCCCTCTCTGAATCACAAGGGGGTTCAGGAGCCAACAGCTGGTGATGTGGGAATCTTGAGTCTGTGGCTGAAACATTATGACCTTGTCCAGTGAGGCGAGTCCTCAGTAACCCACCAAAGTGTCCAGAAGTAGGCAGGTGGGAGGGGGATGTGTGGATCCTGACAAGAGTTGTGCGCCGTTGGTTGGAGAGACACATGCCTAGTAGCAGCTCACAGAAGGGCCCAGGAGCTCTCTGCTGGGGGCAGTGCTTGTGGGGCCCACATGCTGGAGCGGCATGATCATGGTGTGCAGTTGAGGTGTCCAGATGCCAGCCAGGGAGGTGGAAGGCCAGTTTCTGTGTTAGGAGCTGTGTGCTTGGTTGGCTGCACGTGCCCAGCGTGGCTCACAGAGACTCCAGGAGCTTTCTTCTGGACGGTGGCTCAGGGGCCCCTGTGCTGAAGCGGTGCTACTGTGGGATTGGATGCTGGCAGCTGGGGTCGCCTTGCGGCGGCTCAGAGAGGCATCCAGGAGCCACCAGCTGGGGCCGCGGGCTCAGGGGGCCTGCTCGCTGGATCAGTCTGACTGAGGGCCTGGCGGTCAGCAGCCCGGGAGGAGGAGTCTGAGTTTGCGCCCGAGGTTGGTTGTGAGTGTCCCCACTCACACACACACACACACACACACACACACACACACACACACCACACACACACCACACACTCCCCTTCCACCCTCACCTCTCACACCCTCTGCCTCACCTGTCCTCCCAGCCGCCATCTCCCCCCTGGTCTCTGCCTTTGTAAGTACGTTTTCTTACGCTTTGTCTTTAGAGCTGACCTTTTTGGTCTTAAGAATATTGAAGAGTGCTTACTACCTCTTTGGCTCTTTCTAAAAGGTGAAGACCATCCCTTTGGGTTTTGTTTGAATGCTGTAACCTGTTAGCCCGCAGGTCCTCTGGTGCTCAGTGGGACAGGAGGCTGGGATTGTTCGTGAACTTTCGCTCAGGAACTGCTTCGTTCTCGCTTGTCCCAGGACTCCCCCACGGCCCCTCTCAGCCGCAGTCAGTGAGATGGAGCCTCACTCTCTGACTATCTCTTCACCTTGTCCAGTGCACATACATCCGATGCGGGTTAGTGCTGGGATGCAGTGCCTGCCCTCTGCCCCTGTTCTGAGGCCCCGCGGGAGGGGGAGCCGGCGGGAGGGGGACCCTGGGTCGTGCCGCTGGAGTGGGCTCTGCACTGCTGGTTCCTGGGGGAAGAAGCAGCCACCTGCTGCTGTCTCTCTGCGTGGGTTTCTGCAGAGGTGTGGCTGCTGCAGAGCTTCCCTCAGACTCAGCAAGAGCTCCACCCAGGCCCGGGGCCTGCTCTGCTCCTCAGGCAGCCACGTGCCTTGGCATGGCCGAGTCTGGAGGGCCAAGCGGATGTGCCCACCTGGAACCTGTGCCCACCAGCACCTTCCCCTTGACCATGACCATGTACCCAGTGGGTGCTGGGATTCCCCGTCGGCAGCCTGCACTCACACTGCAGCCTGCAGGCTCCCTCCCGTCATCCTGTGGACCCCACGGCCCGTGCGCCTCTCTGACCTGCGGAGTGGCCAGCGCCTCCATGGGTGATGGACGTGGACACGGGGATGGGCTGACCACCTCGTGTGCTCAGAGCCCTCCCGGGTGGGATGGAGCTGGAGGCAGGCTGTGGGTCAGGCTTGGGGGCGATGCAGGTGGAAACAGCAGCCCCAGTGCCAGGCCTCTGCCTCGGCCCCTCAGGTGGAGCTACACCCCCTGTGCAGCCGGGGCCTGGGGCTCCATGTGGCACCTCAGCTCCGTGCCTGGCTGCTTAGAAGACAAGACTCCCAATGTGGGGCTTCCTCGGGAGCAGGAGGCGATGGTAGGTGCCGTGTGGTCATAAGTAGGAACACCCGCTCCCTCCCACAGAGTGTGGAGGGAACTGCCTGTTCCTGGTCCCCAGCGGTCACTCTCCAGGGTGCCGGTGGGCTCCGGGGTGGGGCCCGCAGAGTGAGCGATGGTTCCTGGAAGGCGGGCTTCTGCTGGGGCCAAGGAGGCTGTTGATTCTTATGCCCATCTCTGCTGTTGTAGTTTAGCTCATGTTGACATTTCTCATCTTGCGTCTAGTAGGAAATTGCTTCATGTCACAAATGAATGTTTCATTTTACCTTCAACAGAGAAGTGGTTTTCCATGTAAGCTCCGTGTACCACCTACCCATGTTTCAAAATATGCACAACAGGGGAGCCATCATTGATGCCGAGGGCCGACCTCCGTGATTGGCATGCCTGGCCCTGAGGCAGCAGTGTCTGCTTGGCCTGGGAGAGGCTCTGATCTGAATCTGCCAGAGCCGGGCAGGGTCAGAGGGGGCAGGGTCAGAGGGGGTAGGGTCACAGGGGACAGGGTCAGAGGGGGCAGGGTCAGAGGGGGCAGGGTCAGAGGGGAATAGGGTCAGAGGGGGCAGGGTCAGAGGGGACAGGGTCAGAGGGAGCAGGGTCAGAGGGGGCAGGGTCAGAGGGGACAGGGTCAGAGGGGACAGGGTCAGAGGGAGCAGGGTCAGAGGGGGCAGGGTCAGAGGGGGACAGGGTCAGAGGGGGCAGGGTCACAGGGGGCAGGGTCACAGGGGGCAGGGTCAGAGGGGGCAGGGTCAGAGGGGGCAGGGTCAGGGGGGACAGGGTCAGAGGGGGCAGGGTCAGAGGGGGCAGGGTCAGGGGGGACAGGGTCAGAGGGGGCAGGGTCAGAGCCGGGATGAGCAGGATGGACCTGCATCCTGGGAACCGCACAGACACAGCAGCAGGCAGAAGGGCCGGCAGCAGGGAAAGAGAAGGCAAAGGCACCACAGCAGGGTGGCCTCACCCAGGGGTCAGGTAGCCGGGTGCTCTGAGCTGCCAGTACCATGGGGATGGGGCCCCTGGTGTGGAGGGCCCGGGAGGTGGCGGCCGGGCGGTGGTCCCGGAGCACAGGGTGAGAGCGGGGCTGGAGGTGGAGCGGGCAGGTGGACCATTTCTTGCAGAGGAGGCAGGAAAGTGCAGTGTCTGGGGACAGGGCTGCCGGCTCCGCTGGGAAGGCTCCTGGGCCTTCCTCTCTCGCTCGCCTCGCCCTGGCATCAATGCAGGCCTTTCTGAGAGGATTGGGGGTGGGGGGGCGGGGGCGCCCAGGGTGGGAAGTGAGTCGAGGAGGGTGCCTTCTCTGACCTCCTCTGACTTGGTGCTGCCAGAGTCCCATGGATGATGCAATGTACCTCTGGCCCGGGTGCTTTGTCTGTCTGGCCGGGATGTGCTGGTTCTGTCTGTCCGGGAAGTGCTGTGTCTGTCCGGGATGTGCTGTGTCTGTCTGGCCGGGTTGTGGTGAGTCTGTCTGTCTGGGATGTGCTGTGTCTGTCTGGCCGGGATGTGCTGTGTCTGTCTGACCGGGTGCTGTGTCTGTCTGTCTGGGATGTGCTGTGTCTGTCTGGCCAGGAAGTGCTGTGTCTGTCTGGCCGGGATGTGCTGTGTCTGTCTGTCTGGGATGCGCTGTATCTGTCTGTCCGGGATGTGCTGTGTCTGTCTGTCCGGGATGTGCTGTGTCTGTCTGTCTGGGATGCGCTGTATCTGTCTGTCCGGGATGTGCTGTGTCTGTCTGGCCGGGATGTGCTGTGTCTGTCTGTCTGGGATGCGCTGTATCTGTCTGTCCGGGATGTGCTGTGTCTGTCTGGCCGGGAAGTGCTGTGTCTGTCTGGCCGGGTCCTGTGTCTGTCTGTCTGGGATGCGCTGTGTCTGTCTGTCTGGCCGGGATGTGCTGTGTCTGTCTGTCTGGGATGCGCTGTATCTGTCTGTCCGGGATGTGCTGTGTCTGTCTGTCCGGGAAGTGCTGTGTCTGTCTGGCCGGGTCCTGTGTCTGTCTGTCTGGGATGCGCTGTGTCTGTCTGTCTGGCCGGGATGTGCTGTGTCTGTCTGTCTGGGATGCGCTGTATCTGTCTGTCCGGGATGTGCTGTGTCTGTCTGTCCGGGAAGTGCTGTGTCTGTCTGGCCGGGTCCTGTGTCTGTCTGGCCGGGATGTGCTGTGTCTGTCTGTCTGTGATGTGCTGTGTCTGTCTGGCCGGGATGTGCTGTGTCTGTCTGTCTGGGATGTGCTGTGTCTGTCTGGCTGGCGCTGTGCCCGTCTGGCCGGGGCGCTGTGCCTGTCTCCGGGTGAGCACTGAGGTTCCCTTCCTGGTGTGGGAGCGCAGGGAGTGCCAGGCCACTGCCCTCTGGGTGGCCGGTCCAAGACGCATCCAGGCCTGAGGACGTGATCCGGCCCTTGACCCAAGACCCCTGGTGCTCCCGGTCACCGAGAGGCAAGGGTGATGACGGGGTGTCTGCAGGACACAGGAAGCCGGGGGCACCGCCAGCCCTCTCTGCAGGTTCCTGGTGACTACTGTGCCGTGCAGGTGTGTCTGTGCGGGTGGGGAGGCGGGTGGGGAGGCAGGTGGGGAGGCGGGTGAGGAGGCGGGTGGGGAGGCGGGTGAAGAGGTGAGTGGGGAGGCAGGTGAGGAGGCGGGTGGGGAGGCGGGTGGGGAGGCAGGTGGGGAGGCAGGTGAGGAGGCGGGTGGGGAGGCGGGTGGGGAGGGGGCTGAGGGGCCTCTCTCGAGGGGCTGGTGCAGTCTGCGGGCCTCAGAGCACGCCTCACCCTTGGCCCCTAGCAAGTACCAGGTGTGTGTTGAATCAGGAAGCGCTCTTTCGCTGCTGCCTCTGCATCCGCTTACCGTATCCGCCCGTGACCTACACTCGCCCTGTCTGGGGTACGTTCTGTGCTCTGGCTTTGCGGGTGGCGCCTGACCTTTGGTGTGTGGTCCAAACATGATCTCCATGCCCGCCCTGGCCCCGAGCCTCCCTGGGATGAGCCACTGCACCTCCGGGAGGCCTGCAGGTGCGCGCGGGAGGGTGGGGGTGGAGGGGAGGGGGGTGTGGGGGGGAAGGCTGCAGGTGAGGAGACGGGAGGCTGCAGGGGGCAGGAGACGCTGCAGGTGCGGGGAGGGGAGGCTGCAGGTGAGGGGAGGGGAGGCTGCAGGTGAGGGGAGGGGAGGCTGCAGGTGCGGGGAGGAGAGGCTGCAGGTGCGGGAGGAGAGGCTGCAGGTGCGGGAGGCTTGCTGGCATGCCCTGGGCCTTTCTGTGCTGGCGCTCCCCTTAGGGTGGCATTCTCTGTGGAGTGCCCGTCCCTGCAGGCGGAGAGCCCCTGAGCCTGGCCCGGGCATTGTTTCTGCTTTGCTCTTAGAGCCACGCTGCGGGCCGGGGTGGACGTGCGGAAGCTGGCCATTAGGCAGGGAGGGACAAGAGCATGAGGACACACCTGAGGGCACAGCACCGGAGCCTCTGTCACGAGTTCCAGGCATGGCCACGGCTAACGCTGCCTTTGACCACTGCGCAGATTTCTCAGCCCTTCGATGGGACTGCTGGTGCAGTGCTCTCTGCAGACGCCGTGAAGACGTGTCCTCGTCCCCGTGCGTCCCAGGGAGAGGCTGTGTCTGCGGCCACGCAGTGACATCCCTGAAAAGGGTCTGCTTTCATGTTGACTGTGTGCAGCCTGCTGCTCCAGCCTGGGCCCAGGCTCCGCCAGGCGCGCGCAGGGAGGAGGCCGCGTGGAGCAGGGAGGAGGCCGAGTGGAGCAGGGAGGAGGCCGCGTGGAGCAGGGAGGAGGCCGCGTGGAGCAGGGAGGAGGCCGTGTGGAGCAGGGAGGAGGCCGCGTGGAGCAGCGAGGCCGCGTGGAGCAGCGAGGCCAGGGCGGCCCCGACGGCGTGGAGGCAGCTGGGCTTGGCTTTGCACCCGGAATATCTGTTGTTTGGGTGCCACGGGTTTATGCTGACTTTCTTTGGGAGTGTGATTTGTTTAGTCTTGGGTGCATTTTCCCCTTTTCCCTTCCCACTGCCTGTGTTCTCTGATCATGTGACCCTAACCCGTGCCTCTAGCCTGGAGCGGAGGTGGATTCAGAACCCCCTGCGGGGAGGCCCGCCTGCTTTCCCAGAACAGGCCTGGCCTCTGAGTCAGCCTGCCCCCCCCCCCTGCGGCCCCCCCGCGCTGGATCCCGAGTTTCACCAGCTCTGGACAGGGAACAGGGAACAGGGGACAGGGGACAGGGGACAGGAAGGGTCTGGGGCTGTCTGACTGTCTGACGCACCGCCCACCTCGCGCCCCGGAGGCAGCAGCCAGGCAGCAGGGCCGGCAGGCGCCTGAGCTCCGGCTGCTGGCGGGGGACTGGCAGCTGCCGCTGCTCAGGCTCGGAGCTCCTTAAACGTGTGCGAGCTGTGCCGGTGAGGGCCGTGTGCCAGCTGTGCCGGTGAGGGCCGTGTGCCAGCTGTGCACCGGGCTCACAGCCTGCGCTTTGCTGTTGACGCTCTGAGGTGAGTAACCGAGGGGCCTGGGCCGGCAGCATTTGGAGCCTGTTCCCTCCTCTGCGGAGGGGAGCGCGATTCCGCACAGGCGGGCGCAGCACCTCCAAGCGTTTCAGTAACCTGACCTGTAGAGGAACGTGATGACGCTGTGGGTGCCATTCTGGGCTAAGCTGGGCGAAGGCCAGGTTCTGAGAACGGAAGTGAGTTCAGGACGTTTCAGGAAGGCACATGGGGCACACGGGGCACACGGGGCACATGGGGCACACGGGACACACGGGGCACATGGGACACACGGGGAACACGGGGCACACGGGACACACGGGCACACGGGGTAGATCTGCTATGGCTCTCCGTCTTCCTAGGGCGGCCTCATGCAGCAGGTGTCCTGTGGGACCCAGTGGTGCAGTCTCCTTGCTCTCTGAGCTGGATACACTAGGAATGCTGTGTGGGCTATATGGGCCCTCCTATTGCAGTTGAGTCTTGATTGCTGTTGACCTGTTTGTGGGATCAAACCTCAGGCTGTCTAATTGTGACGCTGAACCGCCAGCCATGGTATGTGAGTTGCTGTACAGATGGCTGATCAAAAAATAAAATAATAATATAATAATATAAAGAAGGAATAAAAAGAATACGAAAGGAAAGTATAAAAAGGATAAGAAAAGAATCATAAGAAAAGAAAAAAATAAGAAAAATAAAATAAAGAAATAGAAAGGAAAAAGCAAAAAATTGGAAAAGAAAGAAGTGGCATTCCCCTCCTCAGAGTCTGTTAGTGCCTGCTGCGATCTGCGGTTTGTGGAGTTTGCTGGGTCCCGCTCCAGGGCTGCCTGAAGCTGCACGCTTGGTGTGTTGCTTTGGGAAGTTGGTTGGTCGTTTTGGGAAGGGCTGCGGTGCCGGCCAGAGTCAGACCCGCTGTGTGCCGGGTGCACAGTGTGGCTGCCCCTGCTGGCCTGGCTGCACTCAGGAAGGACCGAGCTGTGCTCCGAGGCCAGGGTTACAGTGCTGGGCCCTGGGGCAGCTCGGCAAAGTATGGAGGCTCCCTGCAACCCCTCCGCCTTCCTGGCTGCCGGCTAGGCTCCTTCCCTGAACAGCCTCTGGCGATGGGGCGGGTGGGGCTGGTGGGGGAGGTGCATCCAGACCTCAGGGAAGGTGTGGGCATGGTCCCCTCCCAGAACCTCGTGGCTGAGTCTATCCGGATTTTGCCCTAACCTCGCAGGGCGGATCCTCTACGCTCAGCGCAGGGCCTCGGAGCCCCGAGGGCGGGCCCGCCGGAGCCGGAGGGTGATTCTGTGTGGCTCCTGCGATGGGGAAGCACCAGTCTGGTTCACTGGTGGGTATAAAGCCCAGTCCCTGACACCCACAGTCTGCCCAGACTTCTGCTCCGTGCTCTATGCTGCTGCCTCCTTGCAGGGAGGGGTGCGAGGGACTTCTGGGGGTGGGGTAATCCTTTCCCCGGGGCTGATACTCTCTGAGGGGATTGTCCTGCCCAGAAGGTGGCTGCTGCGGTCTCCGAGAATGACTGGCAGTTGTCCCCACGTCTCTCCCTAGAACCCCAAACCCCACACTCTGCTCAGGCGACTGCAGCCAGCACCCCTCTCCCTCCTAAAGTTTGCTCCTGAAGGGGGAGCAGGTGTCTCCAGCAGACTCGCCTCCCCTCGGTGGAAGCAACCCGCTGCTTTCCTAGCTGGATGCTACGTGGGTGCCCCTTCCCAGCTCTGGTGCTCGGGCGGGACTCGGGGCGGGGAGCCGGGCCAGGGTTAGGCCTCACTTCCCAGGGGAAAGCCCGGGGCTACCATCTCTCCAGCACCTCAGCTGCCGCCCGTGCCCTGGGGCAGTCCCTCTTGCGTCTCCACCCTTCCTACCAGGCTCAGTGGGCCTCTGCTGCCAATCCTTGGTTACTAGTATAAGACTCCTCTTCAGTTAGTTCCCAGTTGGTTACTCAGGGTGATTGTCCCCCAATTTACTTGTATTTCCAGTTTGGTTTAGCGAGGAGGTGAGTTCAAGATTCACCTACTCTACCACCATCTTGAAAGTGTCTGGAATAGTAACATTTCTAATTTTTGTTTTTCTTTCCTTCCTGTTTCTCCAGGAGAATATGACAGTGTTACTCAGGCTTGTTTGTTTCCTAGCGCTACTGGTTTCTTCTCTGGAAGCTGGTAAGTCAAGCATTTCCATGTGTTATTGTCTGCTAAGAGACTCCATTGTTCAGAATACATGAAGTACCGTAGCTAACAGAATCCTTTTTCTTTTCTTTTCTGTTGAATCCCAATACACAGAGCCTCCTGGTCACAGGACTGTACTGATGAGTATTCTTTTCAGCATCTTCTCATTCTCTTGTTTACATATTTGGAAACAGGCCCAGTGAGTTAAGAGCCCAAGGCCATATCTCTAGTTTCAGAGTAAGAGTTAAAATCCAGCTCTCCAGCGTGTGGTCCAGGCCTCTTCCCACTGTATTGCTGGTCAAAGAGTAATAATTCAGGAAATCCTGGCTTTCATTAGGAAGAGGCGTTAAACGTAGTCTTAATGAACCCTCAGCTGAAAGCCATCAAGAGACAGTTCTTTCTTTTCTCCGTTTATTCATTTTCACTCTGTCCTCTTCCTCCTTTTACTACAAATGCATTAGCCCCTACCCTGTGCCAGGCGCTAGGTGCTGAGTGAACGATCACGGCACAGAAGTGAATAATCAAGACAGGAAATCTGACTGCAGGAGGTTTACCTGGAAAGTAAACCTTTATTATGGCATTGGTGGTAAATGTAGAGAGAAAAACAGCAGGAAAGGGAGATAAAGTTTTGGGCCTGGCCAATGCGGCTCAGCGGTTGAGCATTGAGCTGTGAACCAGAAGGTCATGATTCGATTCCCAGTCAGGGTACATGCCCAGGTCGCAGGCTCAATCCCCAGTGGGGAGCGTGCAGGAGGCAGCTGATCAGTGATTCTCTCTCATCATTGATGTTTCTCTTTCTCTCTTCCTCTTCCTTCCTTTTGAAATGAATAAAAATGTATTTAAAAATAAAGTTTTAGGAATGTGTGGGTGGCAGAAAGTTGTTTTTTTATAATGTGACCAGAGAACACTTCCTGAGTAGGTGACTTTTGAGTCAAACCTGATGCTGGGGATGGGGAAGCAGTCCAGGCGGGTGTGCTAAGACCCTAAGGAACCGGCATGCTCTGGGCACTAAACACCATCGTGGTTGGAGCCGAGTGAGAAATGAGGAAGGTGATAAGGGATGAGGTCATTTGGTTAATATATGTCAACTGCAGATATGCTAAGATGATGTTTGAAGTTGTTTATTTGACTTAGCAACTTAAAAGTCATAGGTGACATTGATCAGAACAATTTTGGTGGATAGGAGGGTCAAACCCCAGATAAATAGAAGTAAGTGTATGTCTAACTGAGACCTTACTTTATTCTATTCCTTTTATTACTATTACTAGAGGCTCGGTGCACGAAATTCGTGCATGGGGGTGTGGGGTCTCCCTCAGCCCAGCCTGCACCCTCTCCAATCTGGGACCCCTCAGGGGATGTCCAACTGCCCGTTTAGGCCTGATCCCATCAGATATCCAATAGGCAGTCGGATCCCTCTCATAATCCAGGACTTCTGGCTCCCAATTGCTCTCCTGCCTGCCTTCCTGATTGCCCCTAACAGCTTCTGCCTGCCAGCCAGATCACCCCCTAGCCACTCCCATGCCAGCCTGATTGATGTCTAACTGCTCCCCTGCCAGCCTGTGTACTCCCAACTTCCCTCCTCTGCTGGCCTGGTCATCCCCAACTGCCCTCCCCTGCAGGGTTGATCGCCTCCAACTACCCTTTTTTTGCAGGTCTGGTCCCTCTCAACTGCTCTCCTTTGCAGACCTGGTGCCTTCCAACTGCCCTCCCCTGCTGGTCATCTTGTGGTAGCCATCTTGTGTCCATATGGGGGCAGCCATCTTTGACCACATGGGGGAAGCTATTGTGCTTTGGAATGATGGTCAATCTGCATATTACTCTTTTATTAGATAGGATAGAGGCCTGGTGCATGGGTGGGAACTAGCTGGTTTGTCCTGAAGGGTGTCCCAGATCAGGGTGGGTGTTCCATTGGAGCATGGGGCGCCCTGGGTGAAGGGGCCTGTGGTGGTTTTCAGGCCGGCCACACCCCCTGGAGACCCAAGTGGAGGCCCTGGTATCTGGAATTTATTTACCTTCTACAATTGAAACTTTGTAGCCTGGAGCGGAGCCAAGCCTACTGCTTGCTCCATGTCTGGTAGCCATTCTGTTTGGATTTGTTTACCTTCTATAATTTAAACTTTGTAGCCTTAAGTGGAGGCCTAGGCAGGCAAGGGCAGGCAGAAAGCTTGGCTTCCACCGTTGCCTGGGAAACCCAAGCCTCCCTTGTGCTCTCTGTGGCTGGTAGCCATCTTGGTTGGGTTTATTTGCATACTTGCTCTGATTGGCTGGTGGGCATGGCTGGTGGGCATGGCTTGTAGCAGAGTGATGGTTAATTTGCATATTACTCTTTCATTAGGTAGGACTAGAGGCCCAGTTATTGAAATTCATGCATGAGTAGGGTTCCTAGGCCTGATTAGCAATCAGGGCTGATCTATGGGGCCACTGGCATGGTGATTGGGGCCCCCACTTACACCCACCTTGGCCTGACACTGCTCACTCACCAGCCCTGCCATCTGCCACTGCCACCAGTCGCCTCCCTCTGTGGGATGACCAGTGGGGCAATTGGGGGGCCCTGCTCTCATCTGCCTTCAAACTCCTCTTCATCATCTGATATTAAAAGTTCATCAACAACATCTTGGGATAAAGTTGCAAGGCAGTCATCGTATGGATCTACCAATTCTGCATCAGATGATGTGGCCTCAGCTTTAGCTTCCTCTTCATCTTGCCACAAGTACTCGTCCTCCATACCATCTAATGAATTTGATATGCCACACTTCTTGAAAGACTTGATTATTGTTTGCGCATCAATATCATTCCAGGCTTTTATGACAAATTGGCACAAAATATCCAACTGTGGAGCACACATGTTTCCTCCTTTTGTGTATGACTTTTCGCCGCTAACCATCCATTCATTCCACTGTTCTCGAATGCGATCTTTAAATGGCTTGTTTAGGCACACATCCAGGGGCTGTACCAATGATGTCAATCCTGCAGGAATAACTGCTGCAACTGTTTTTATTCTCGCAAGCCTTTCCTTGGTGCTGGGAGTTAAATGAGCCCGGAACATATCCCACACAAGTAGACTATGTTTTTGAAGTAGACCACCTGGTCGTCTGCTCCATACATTATCCAGCCATAGCTTCACACCCTCCTCATCCATCCAACCTTTTTCATGCACATGCACAAAACAACCAGCAGGGAACTTGAGTTTTGGCATTGTTTTCCTTTTAAAAATAATCATAGGTTTCAGTTTGTTGCCATCAGCTATACATGCGAGTACCACTGTAAAACTTGACTTCTCATGTCCTGTTGTTTTTATCAAAATAGTTTTTTCACCTTTTTGATGGATAGTTTTATTTCCAATCATATCAAAATTCATTGGAGTTTCATCCATATTTCCAATATGACTTAACGCATAGCCATGTTTCGTGCGCTGTTGTATTACGTATCGATGGAAACTACCCACTTTGTTATCCAGATCTGAGGGTAATTTTTGGGCAATTTTTGTCTTTGGCCTTAGTACCAGATCATGCCTTGCCACGAATCTACTGCACCAGGATATAGTGGCCTTAAAATTGTTGCTGTGATCTGGGTTAGATTTGGCCCACTGAAGTGCAAACAAGCGTATTGTATTTCGTGTCACCACATAACCGTTTTGGCGATGTTGAGCCACCATGTCTGCTACATGTTTTTCGAGTTCTGGCCAGTGTGCGGTGCCTCTTCTTAATGCACACTTACCCTTTGGCATACTCTTTAATGCTTTCTCATTTGATTTCCAGTCCCGAACCATCTTTTCTGTTACTCCATATTGTCTTGCAGCAGCACAATTATTATTTTCCTTAGCAAAGTTTATAACTTTCAGTTTAAAATTTGCATCATACTTCTTTCTTTTGGCTGGTGCCATGATAGGGATGATAGGGGTTTGACTGGTCGACATTTTCTATGCTGTACTGTACAATGGTGCAGTATTGTGGCTGGCTGTTGGCTGTATACAAAGCCTGATTTGATTGGTCCCTGCTCCCTGTTTGCCCGCCCTGTCACTATAGCAGTCCGGTCCACCCTTGCATCAGCATCTCCCTGGGACCTCACTAGTGCGCAAGTGCGAGCTCTTCAACATTCTAACAGGCACCATGATAGCGCAAAATCGCGAATCTTCAATGCATATGTAAAGAAATATACGGTAACCCGAATTTACCACACTCGCAAAATCGCATAACAGCAAAATCGCATAACAGCCGAGCATACATCCAGCAGCGCTGCTGATGCCTGAACGGTATGTGGAATGAAGTGGGCGGGCATCGGGAGGCCACTATGGCACGGGGCAAGCACTATGGGCAGTCTATCTGAAGTGTACCTGGCGTATAAGACGACCCCCCACTTAGAGGCATATTTTTCAGGGCCAAAAAATCGTCTTATACGCCGGCAAATACGGTACCTTTCTCTGCCTGACTTATTTCACTTAGCATAATGCTCTCCATCTTCATCTATGTTGTTCCAAATAGTAAAAACTTCTTCCTCTTTACTGCAGCATAGTATTCCATTGTGTAGATGTACCACAGTTTTTTAATCCACTCATCTGCTGATGGGCACTTAGACTCTTTCCAAATCTTAGCCAAGGATGAATTGTGCTGCTATGAACATAGGGTTGGTTGCATATATCCTTCCTTATTCGTGTTTCTAGTTTCTTGAAATATATTCCTAGGAGTAGGATTACTGGGTCAAATGGGAGTTCCATTTTCAGTTTTTTTAGGAAACACCATACTGTTCTCCACAGTGGCTGAACCAGTATGCATTCCCACCAGCAGTGCAAGAGGGTTCCTTTTTCTCCTCATCCTCTCCAGCACTTGTCATTTGTTGATTTGTTGATGATAGCCATTTTGACAGGTGTGAGATGGTACCACATTGTTGTTTTGATTTGCATCTCTCAGATGATTAGTGACTGAGCAAGTTTTCATATGTCTCTTGGCCTTCCTTTTGTCTTCTTTTGAAAAGTATCTATTTAGGTCCGTTACCTAATTATTGATTGGGTTGTTTAACTTCCTTTTATTAAGTTGTATGAGTTCCCTTTAAATGTTGGAGATTAAACCCTTATCATTGATATTATTGGCTATTATGTTCTCCCATGCAGTGGGCTTTCTTGTTGTTTTGTTGATGGTTTCCTTTGCTGTGAAAATGCTTTTTATTTTAGTGTAGTCCCATTTGTTTATTTTCTTTTTAGCTTCCATTGCCCTAGGAGTAGTATCAGTTAAGAAATTGCTTCAGTATATGTCTGAAATAACGCTGCCTGAGGATTCCTCTAGTATTTTTATGGTTTCCCATCATATGTTTAAGTCCTTGATCCATTTTGAGTTATTTTAGTGTAAGGTGTAAAGTTGGTGGTCTAGTTTCATTTTTTTTGCATGTATCTGTCCAGTTTTCCCAACACCATTTATTGAAGAAACTGTCTTGACTTCATTGTATTTTTATGCCTCCTTTGTCAAATATTAATTGATCATAGTGGTTTTGATCAATATCTGGATTCTCTATTCTATTCCATTGGTCTCTATGTCTGTTCTTGTGCCTGTGCCAGGCAGTTTTAAGAAGAATGGCTTTGTAATACAGCTTGATATCTGGTATTGAGATCCCACCTACTTTGTTCTTCTTTCTCAGGATTGCTGTGGCTATTCGGGGTCTTTTTTTATTCCAGATGAACTTTTTGAAAGTTTGCTCTAGGTCTGTGAAATATGCCATTGGTATTTTAATGGGAAATGCATTGAATCTATAGATTGCTTTGAGTAGTATGGACATTTTGATTATGTTGATTCTACCAATCCATGAACATGGTATGTTCTTCCATCTGTCTTCCTTTCTCTCTTTTTTTAGTGTCCTGTACTTTTCCGTGTATAGGTCTTCTACCTCTTTAGTTTATTCCTAGGGATCTTAATTTTTTTTTTTTTTTTGGTGTGATTGCTCTTTTAGTTTCTCTTTCTGTAAGTTTACTATTTGTGTATAGGATGCCATAGATTTTTTGGCATTAATTGTGTATCCTGTTATATTGCCAAATTCATTTATTAAGTCTAATAAACTTTTGATGGAGTCTTTAGGGTTTTCTATGTACAGTATCATGTCATATGCAAATAAGGACAGTTTTACTTATTCTTTTACAATTTCACTGCCTTTTATTTTTTCTTCTTGTCTGATTGCGATGACTTGTACTTCTAGTACTATGTCGAACAGGAGTGGTGAGAGTGGGCATCCCTGTCTTGTTCCTGTTCTTAGGGGAAATGGTTTTAGTTTTTGTCCATTGAGTATGATGTTGGCTATGTATTTGTCATATCTGGCTTTTATTATGTTGAGGTATGATCCTTCTATTCCCACCTTGCTGAGAGTTTTTATCAAGAAAGCATGTTGGATTTTGTCAAATGCTTTTTCTGTATCAATTGATACGACTGTGATTTTTATCTCTCAGTTTGTTTATGTGATGTATTACATTTATTGATTTGTGGATATTGTACCATCTCTGCATTCTTGGCTTAATCCTACTTGGTCATGTTAAGCAGAAAAGGTCATGGTGTATGATCTTTCTGATGTATTGCTGAATCCTAATTGCCTGAATTTTGTTGAGGATTTTGGCATATATGTTCATGGGGGATATTGGCCTGTAATTCTCTTTCATTGTGTTAACTTTATCTGTTTTTGGTATTAGGATGATGCTGGCTTCATATAAAGAGCTTGGAAGTGTTCCCTAGTCTTGAATTTTTTTGGAATAGTCTGAGGAGGATAGGTTTTAGTTCTTCCTTGAATGTTTGGTAAAACTCTCCTGTGAAGCCTTCTGGCCCCGGGCTTTTGTTTGCTGGAAGCTTTTTTTATGACTGCTTCAATTTCTTCCATAGTTATCAGCCTATTGAGATTTTTAGAATCTTCCTGATTGAGTTTTGGAAGGTTGTATTTTCTAGGAATGTGTCCATTTCTTCCTGGTTGTCTAGTTTGTTAGAATATAGCTATTTATAGTGTTTTTTTTAACAATCCTTTTTATTTCTCTGGGGTCTGTTGTTATTTCGCCTCTTTCATTTCTGATTTTGCATCCTCTCTCTTTGCTTCTTGGTGAGCCTGGATAGAGATTCATCAATTTTGTTTATTCTTTCAAAGAACCAGCTCTTGGTTTCATTGATCTTTTATATTGGTTTTCTGGTCTCTATGTCATTCATTTCTGCTCTGATCTTATAATTTCTTTCTTTCTGCTCACTGTGGGCTTTTCTTGTTGCTCTCTTTCTAATTCTTTGAGTTGTAGAGTTAGATGACTTACTACCATTTTTTTTCTTATTTTGTTTTGTTTTGTTTTTTGAGGTAGACCTGTAGAGGTATGAACTGCCCTCTCAGAACTTCTTTCATTATGTCCCATAGCATTGTTGTATTTTTATTGTCAGTAGTCCCCAGAATGTTTTTTATTTCTTCTTTATTCTCATTGTTAACCCACTCATTGTTTGATAACCTGCTATTTAGTTTCCAAGTGTTTGAATTTTTTGGAATGTTTTTATTGTAGTTTATTTCTAATATTATTCTGGTGTGGTCTGAGAAGATGCTTGGTATGATTTCAGTCTTCTTGGATTTGGGGAGACTTTGCTTGTGACCCAACATGTGGTCTATTTTTGAAAATGTCCCATGTGCACTTGAGAAGAACATATATTTCGTGGCTTTGGGGTGAAATGCTCTGAAAATGTCCATCTGATCTAGTGAGTCATTGAGAATTGCTGTTTCCTTGCTGATTTATTTTATTTTTTATTTATTTTTTTATTTTTTTTTTGTCTAGAGGATTTACCCAGTGCTGTTAGTGGTGTATTAAAGTCCTCTACTATGATTGTATTGTTGTCAATCTCTCCCTTGATATCTTCCAAGAGGTTTTTTTTTTTTTTTAATATATTCAGGTGCTCCTGAATTGGGTACATATATGTTTACCAGGTTTATATCCTCTTGTTGTATTGATTCATTTAGTATTATGAAGTGCCTTCTTTATCTCTTCTTATGATCTTTACTTTGAAGTCTATTTTGTCAGATATAAGTACTGCTACCCCAGCTTTTTTTTTTTCTCTTTCATTTCCATTTGCCTGCACGGTATTTTTCCATTCCTTCACTTTCAGTCTGTGTGAGTCCCTTTTTCTGAGGTGGGTCTCTTGTAGACAGCATATATATAGGTCATGTTTGTTCTTATCTATTCAGCCACTTGATGTCTTTTGATTGGAGCATTTAGTCTGTTTACATTTAAAGTTATTATTGAAAGATACTTGTTTATAGTCTTTTTAAAAATTTGCATCTCTGTTCCTTCTTACCTTTTAATTTCTTATTTTTTACAGCATTCCCTTTGCATTGTTTGCATTGCTGGCTTGGTAGTGATAAACTCCCTTAGCATTTTTTTTTTCTGTGATGCTCCTGATATTCCCTTCTATTTTGAATGATACTCTTGCTGGATAGAGTATTTTTGGATCCAGTCCCTTGGTTTGCATCACTTTGTAAATTTACTTCTATTCTTTTCTGGCCTGATGTGTTTCTTTTGAGAAATCATTTGATAATCTAATGGGAGCTAACTTGTATTTAACTTTCTGATTCTCTCTGCAGCCTTTAAGATTCTTTGTCCTGAATATTTGCCATCATAATTTTAATGTGTCTTAGTGTGGGTCTTTTCGGGTTCATCCTGTTTGGGATTCTCTGTGCTTGTGTGACTTTTTTTCTCCACCACATCAGGGAAGTTTTCTGACATTATTTTTTCAAATAGGTCTTCTGACCCTTGTTCCTCTTCCTATTGTTCTGGCACCCCTATTATTCATATGTCGCTTTGTTTCATGCTTTACCATAGCTCCCTTAGGCTCTCCTCCTGTCTTTTAATTTTTTTTCCTCCAATTTCAATTCAGTTTGGCTGTGATTTGCTTTCCTGTCTTCTAATTTATTAATTCAGTCCTCCGCTTCTCCTAGTCTACTGTTGAAACTTTCCATGGTGTTTTTTTAATGCAGCTATATCACTCTTTATTTCTTCTTTATTCTTACATAAGGTGTTGATTTTTTTCTTCCATCTGGTTTATGAATTCTTTTTCTGACATATTCCATGCCTCTGTTTCACTTTGCTGCTCTTTTGGTGGTTCCTTCTTTCCTTTCCCTTGGGGGTATCTTTGTCTACCTATTTTTGGTCTCACCAACTGATCTAGATGTCGAGTCATGCAGGGACTGTTCCTTGGGTGGCAGTGGCTTCTCTGGCTGCTCCTTGGGTGGTCATGGTAGCATCTTTTTCTCAGTTGTCCAGCCTTTTTGTTATTTTTTATAGAGGAGTAAATTTATGGAGACCCACATTCTTGCTGTTTCTAGAAATCTTGCCTCAAAAGATCAGATTTTGTGTGTTTTGGTTTTTTTAATAAGGATATCCAATTTATTGAAAAGGCTATCTTTTCTCCACTCAATTTCCTTTATGCCTTTGTAAAAAAATCAGTTGTATATATTTGTGTAATATATTTCTGGGGTTTCTGTTCAGTGACCTATTCATCTCCATGTCAATACTACATTGTTTTAATTCATGTGGCTTTATTATAAATTTTGAATTAAGTCAGTGTAATTCAACTTTTTTTTGAGTCCCAATTTCAATGTCAAACAGTCCCTTATGTGTACATGTCAGCAATGATATTTCAGTTCTGGATGATGGACAAATGATGTTAATGCAGGTCCAACCCTCTTTGGTTTGGTCCTGGACAACCTGCAGTGATGACTGCTAATATGGCAAAGTATCGTCGGCATCATAGGTTTATTATTGAAAACAGTTGATCATTCAAGGTCTTGCTGTTAAACTTTATTAGTTATAATCAGGAAAAGTTTTATTCTAGGCCCGATTTTCCCATCTACTGAGTCAAAACTCTTCTGGGCATTGTACCTGATGCCCCATGATTATTGAGGTTTTCCATTCCAGCTATAAACCACCTATTTCCAGAATTGTGTGTGGATTAGGTATTATTTGCTCTAATCCTTTTGGCAATTCACACTCTGACCTTGGGTAGCTTTTCTTATAAACAAGCTAATCAGTACTCAGCTGAGAACTGGAGGGAGACTCTGAGGTCAGCAAAGTGCTTTCTCCCTCCCCTCCCGCTCGCTCTGTGTGCAAGGCTGATTGACCGGTGCTCTGCCCTCACACTTGGTTCCCTGGGGTTCCCAGTTCTGTTTCCTCACCCAGAGAACACGAGGTGTGGCCTGGCCTTCCTCCTCGCAATGCCCGGGTCCAGAATCGCTCCAGCAGTGATTGGGAGAATTACAGGGCTCACCTCCTGTGAGTCCTCCCTTTCTGATATTTGTATTTTTATGTCCAATGTCATGGACATTACTGTTTCATAAACATTGTCCATTTTTCAGTTGTTCAGGTAGGAGGGCAAGTCCAGCCCTTATACTACATCTTGTCCTGAAGCATCTCTCACTTGCCACTCTTTCACCTGTTCTTAGATGACTTAAGAGAGGATGGGAACTTACATAACTTGCTCAAGGGCACTTGGGTAGTAAGTAACACAGCTGAATTTTAATATAAATCTCAGACTTCCAAGATAGTGGTGTTAATCATAAGGCTGTTAAATATTTCATATGAATTATGTACAGAGTAATTGATACATTTCTATGTAGATATATTAAGAAACATTGACAGAGTTCATATAGATTTTGCTTTTCCTTTCTTCCTTTTAAAGGTAAATGTGAGGAACGTAAAGAAGAAAAAATTTTAGTTTCTTCTGCATATGAAATTGGAGTTTGTACATGTCCTCTTTACCAAAATGAAAACAAAGGCACTATAAATTGGTATAAAAATGACAGCAACACACCTATACCTATGGAAAGAGGCGCCAGGATTCATCAGTACAGAGATAAGCTGTGGTTTGTTCCAGCTAAGGCTGAGGACTCAGGACAGTACTATTGCACGGTGAGGTAAGGAAGAAGTTACATGTCACAGACATGTGTTTTGTGCATCTACAATAGTTAAGACAGAAATGTCCTTTAATAATGATTGCTCCACCTGTTTTGATTTATTTTAGAAATTCAACTTACTGCCTCAAGATTGAACTAACTGCAAAGTTTGTACAACATGAACCTAACTTATGTTACAGTGCACAAACCATATACCCACAGAAACTAATCATTGCAGGAAATGGACAACTTGTGTGTCCTTATTTGGATTATTTTAAGAATGAAAACAATGAGCTTTCCAAAATAGAGTGGGATAAGGTAATGTCTTAATAATTATTACTTTTTAAATCTTCATTGTTGAAAGAGTTACATAGGTCCTTCTTTTCCTCCATTAACCTCTTCCCGCTGGTTCCTGTCCCCTTTGCCCAGGCCCTCACCACCCCACTGTCTGTGCCCATGAGTCATGCATATATGCACACAAGTTCATTGATTGATTTCTTCCCACCCACCCTCCCTGCCTTCTCTCTGAGGTCCAATAGTTTGTTCATGCTTCTATGTATCAGGTAATGTTATATTAAATATAGTATTTTACTTTTCCAACAAGTAAAATAGCTTTCTTTCACAGACAATATGTTGAATCTGCAAAGTACATTTTCATTTGGCATACCATTTACTTTTTGAGTAGTAAAACTTAATAGGACATTTTTTAAAAAGTTGTAAGTTACTATATATTATGTAATATGTTGTGTTATTAATATATTTATATTATTAACAATTATATTATGTATTATAATATATTATATATTATTAATATATTTAATTTGCAGCTCTACTAAAAGCTTACTTTTTGTTATTTTTCTTAAGATAAAGTTGAAGAAAAGTATAGTAAGAATAAAAGTTTAAAGATAAGGCAGTATAAATTTAGGGTTTTTAAGAGAGAACTATTTGTTTTTTAAAAAAGTATTCTTTTTTGTTTATTTGTTAATCCTCACCTAAGGATACATTTAAAAATATATATTTTTTTATTGATTTCAGAGAGGAAGGGAGAGATAGAAACATCAATGATGAGAGAGAAACATTGATTGGCTGCCTCCTGCACGCCCCACACTAGGGATCAAGCCTGCAACTGGGCATGTGCCCTGACTGGGAATTGAACGGTGACCTCCTGGTTCATAGGTCGATGTTCAAGCCCTGAACCACGCCGGCTGGGCACCCAAGGATATCTTTTCTATAGATTTTTATAGAGAGTGGAAGAGAAGGAGGGTGAGAGAGATAAATATAAATGTGAGAAAGACACATCCATTGTTGCCTTCTGCACATGCCTCAGCTGGGGCCAAGAATTGAACCTACAACCGAAGCACATGTCCTTGACTGGGAATCAAACCTGCAGCTCTTTGGTATATGGTGCTTTAACCACTGAGTGACACAGGCCAGGTCACAAAATTTATTCTTTTGTGTTTGATTGTGGTCCTCAAATAACTTCAGTTTCTTTTATTTCAATCCTCCCCTGAGGATATGTTTTTATTGATTAGAGAGAGAAAACATGAATAGGTTGCCTCCTGTACACACCCTGATTGGGAATCCAACCCTCAGCCTTGGGATGAGCCCTGATGGGGGTTGAAGCGCTACCTTTTGGTGTGCGGAGGATGCTCCAAACCACTGCCCGCCGTGCCCAGGGCAGTCTGTCACTGCCCGAGAAGAGAGTGCTGCACTCCACGGACCTATCAGTTTGCTACCTTAGCTCTGCCTGCACTGCTGGGCTTCTCTGGGAGGCACACTGTGCGGGGTAAGAAACACAGCCAGTAAGGTCTGGGGAGAAGGAAGAAAGCGTTACACACTGGTGTGAGCATTCTTTCCTCCACTGGGTTTTCCTTTATTTCCAAATAAATTTGTTTTCAAAGTGCAAGGCTCTTAGGTGTAAGTACTTAATATCCTAAATCACAACATTAAAACTTGTTATGCAAGAAATCTCTCTCTCTCTCTCTCTCTCCCTCTCTCTCTCTTTCTCTCTCTCTCTCCTCTCTCTCTCTCTTTCTATATGTGTGTGTGTGTTTAAATACATATTTGCATATATATGTATAAATATATAGAAAACATAATATACATATTATATATGTATGAACATTTGCTGATATGGGAGAATGGAATATTTCCTCCTGGCAGACTGGAGAAAATTATTAATTGGTTTTCAATGCTTCCTTCCTGTTGCTCTATCTAGGATTGCAAACCTCTACTTCTTGACAATGAAAACTTCATTAGAGAATCAAATAAACTCATCATCATGAATGTGACTGAAGCGCATAAAGGGAACTACACTTGCCGTGCATCCTACGTGCTCCTGGGAAGGCGGTATAACGTCACGCGGGTGATCCAGCTCCTGACTCTCGGTGAGTCAGAGCTCTAGCTTGGGACTTCCCATCCTGGAGGGCCAGGGAGCCGGTTCCGCTGGCTCCTGCTTGTCCCGGAGGAGCTGATGGCTTGCCAGATCACGTGGTTTTCTCGATTGTTGCTAAATGCCTCCCTCTGCCTCAGGCCGAGGGTGGACTGGACAGGCAGCAGCCGTGTCCAGCTGAGCGGGCAGCTCGGTCTCGGGTGGCTGAGGATGGTTCTTTCTGAGAGCCCCATAAGTCGTGTATGATAATTATTCTTACTCATTTCCTGAGCTTTCAGTTTCCTATTGCTTCATATTAAAAACTATTTTACAACAAAATACACTCTTAAAAATCACTGGGGGCAGGGAAGGGTGCGCAAGCGTTCTGTAAGCATCCATTAGTCAGCACTGGTAACACACAGAGGCGCTCCCTCATGGAGGTCTGAGTGTTAAAGGGCCTCTACTGACCTCCGTGCTGGGAAGCAGGCGCGGGAGGGAGTGCCAGGGCGGCCGCCTGACACACGGCTGAGCTTTCTTGATTCCCCGTGCTTCATTTCTTCTAAGTGTATTATTTTGTTGAGTCAGAATTAATTCCTACTTGTGCCAGTGAATCACAACTTTCAGCAGCCACAGCCGTCTTGAGCTGGGAGCAGCCTCTCTCGGCCGGGGGTAGCTCGGTTTGTCTTTGGACGGGCAGTGGCAGGCAGCAGGCAGCCTCCGTCTCCCTTTCCGATCCCTGTGTGGACACAACGTGCTTAATCAGGGCGAGGTCTTCTTCTAAAGGGAGATTCAAAATGACTTATTGAGCATCTACTACGTGCCAGGAACTGTCCTGTGTGTACACGGAATGAGCAAACCAAAGGGACCGTACCTGCCTTATGGAGCTCACGTTTAAGTTCATAGTTCCCCAGGCGTGGCCTCAGGTTACCCCCGGAAGCCAATCTTGTTGTAAATAACAGATTGATCTCTGGAGCTACTTAATATTTTCGTCCTGTTTAGTAAACTGTGCCAACTTGCTTGACATTCTACTCGGGCCATAGTGAAGGCCCCGTGTCTCACAGGCCCAGCACGCAGGCCCTCTGCAGAGGTGCTCCGCCCCGTGTCTCACAGGCCCAGCACGCAGGCCCAGCACGCAGGCCCTCTGCAGAGGTGCTCCGCCCCGTGTCTCACAGGCCCAGCACGCAGGCCCAGCACGCAGGCCCTCTGCAGAGGTGCTCCGCCCCGTGTCTCGCAGGCCCTCTGCAGAGAGGCGCTCCGCCAGGGCGCACCACCCCGCCCCTCGGCTGGCTCTGCAGAGCCTTTGTCTGCGGCCGGAGCGGCCTGCGGTTCGGTGGAGCCCAAGCTGCTGGGCTCAGAGGGGCAGGCTTCGGAGCGGTTGTCATGATCTGGCTGGGGCCTCTTTCACTTCTTGCCTCTGTCTCCTGACGTACTAAACACGTCTGGCATTTGAGGGAGTATCTGCCAGGTGCCATGTATAGTTCTGTGTACTTGCCAAGTGTTGTTATCATTTGAGACTCTGGTCTGTGTGAGACTTAGAGCCTGTGGGTGTTCGTTTCAGAGGAGAAGAGGCCCCAGAGCCCTGAGATTGTCAGTCCGGTGAACAAGACGAGGGAAGTGGTTCCGGGTAAGTAGCCTCCAATCAGGACAGGCTGCAGGATTTATTCTGAGTTCAAGAGAATATAAATTGTACCTTTATTACACAGAGCCTATGCGGTTTATTGGACACGTCTATAATTAGAGAGAAA
Organism: Vespertilio murinus; assembly: GCA_963924515.1. Taxonomy (NCBI): domain Eukaryota; kingdom Metazoa; phylum Chordata; class Mammalia; order Chiroptera; family Vespertilionidae; genus Vespertilio; species Vespertilio murinus. The sequence continues at coordinate 7,290,673 of OZ004713.1, forward strand.
GTGGCATATGCTGTATATTAAATGTTCCTTTGGATTTCTTGCCCCTTATGGACAAATGGAACCACATCTGGTTTGGCTGTTCTTGCCTTCCTGTGGAGACTTGTCACTCACGAGAACCCAGCCGAAGCCCAACCTCAGCAGGCCGCGGGTGAGAGTGTGCCTTCCGGCACAGTGAGTGTGTCTCCAGAGTGACACCAGAGTGAGCCTTTAGGCAGGAGAGCTAGACTGCAGGCAAAAGGATATCATTCTAGAAAAACTTTCTCAAGGCAGTCAACTCGTACATTGTTTATTTCAAGAATAAAGAAATCTTATTAGCATCCAGCCCTGCCCTGTACAGTGCACTAGGCATTACCACATGCAGTTATGCGTATGTGAATTTAAAGTGAGTAAGTTAATTTAGTTCAATTGAATATTAGTTTCTCAGTCAAGAGCTTAATAGCCACATGTGACCAGTGACTTCAGGATGAACACAAATAGAGCACATTTTTACCATCACTGAACATTCCATTAGAAACCGCTGGTCTAAGTGTAAAGACAGGTTTTGGTACCAGAGGATCAAAAATCAAGTTAGTGTAAGACTCCTCTTCTGTAATAGGAACAGGAAGAAGACAGGACTGAAGGTAAGAGTTGTGACCTATGGATTCTGTTGATTCATGATGTACAGTAATACAAAGAAACTGTTAGCGATAAACTGACCAGCATGTGTAACTCACAGTTACACACCGGCCTGTAGAAGCGGACGTGGCACTGCCCAGTCCTTTTTTCGTGGCCCCTTGGGGAGCCCGAGAAGGCCTTTCCCTCCAGCCCCGCTCCTGTCTCAGACTGAACCTCACAGACGTGGCTGTCAGTGGACTGTGGCACTTTGAGAGCCACAAACCCTTGCAACAGCTGAGCCTTTCTTGGCCCCTAAAACCAATAAAACAATTAAAGTATTATATGCCCCAAATAAAATGTACATGGATATTTTCCTGATTTGGTGGTAGAGACGGATTTTAGAAAAAATATAGTGAAAACAGATAAACAGTTATAAATTTGACCAAACAAAAAATAAAAAAAATCTTTACTAAAGGATTTCCATAAACAAAAATGAGATGAAAGCAAGCAGCACTGAGGGTTTGTGGAGCAGTTCCACGTGTGATAGAGATGCTGTATTGGTGCCAGTAAGTCACGGACAGTAGGGATGACCAGCAGTTCTTAAAGGCAAATGAGCACTAAGCTTATAAAAACGCGTCGATTCGCCATTAATTCAAGAAATAGAGGCAGAGATGTGAATGTTGGCACTGACTGCCCCCCCCCGGGGGGGGGGTTTGGGGTGGATGCACAGCTCCCTGCAGGGCGAGGGGGAAGTGCAGTCTTGGGTGGGCGAGAGGGGCTGGCTTTCAGCAGTATCTCCTTTAACTGGACTCTCCTTCTGGATTTTTATTCAGAGTGCTGTTTCAGAGAGTGTACAATATTGATGCACAAGGATGCTCATTGGAATAGTAATCGTAGTAATAAAAATTAGGAGCTGATTGTGCTTAGCACCAGGACAGTGATTATCGTTCTGTCTGACTGTGCAGTGTGAGCCAGCCACAAAGGAGCCTATTTTGGAAGGCTAATCATGTGAGCCAACAGTCCCAGCACAATAATAATTACAAATAGTGATGATAACACCCCATTTAAGTAATTGCATGTGTAACAGAGAAGATAAGGAATGAGAACGTTGCGAATAGTGGTTATCTCTAGGTGGGAAGTGTAAGGGTGATTTTTCTTTGTGCTTTCCTATAATTTAAAATTCTCTTCCAATAGCCATTTGTTAATATGGATAAGTGGGTCACATAAAAATTAATTAATGTTAGGCTTTAAAATAACTGCGCAGGTTCCCAGCTACAGTTGGTGTGCAATGTCACCAGCCATGACACTAACTTTGTCTATTGGAAGTGGAACGGGTCACTAATAGATGATGACGACCCAGTGCTGGTGGAAGACTACATACAGTAAGTATGCTGAGCGCCAGCCGCAACAGAGACATTTTGGTGTTAAATTGCACATCATCCTTTTACATTCTTGATGGTTTAACCTAATAGCAAAAGTTATTTGGCAGTTGATTGGTTCCTAACACTTTGCCACCCATATTGAGCTTTATTAAACTAAACAGGATTTACAAGAGCTTGTACATCTACACTAATAAAAGCAAAAGATGCAGATTGACCATACCTCTGCAACACCCACCAGCCAATCAGGAGTGAGAATGCAAATTAGCCTGACAAAGATGGCAGGTTAGTTTGCATAGGCAGGCCTCAAGTGGCCAGGGGCAGGGTGGTGCCAAGCGGCCTGAGTCCCAGGGATGCGCACCAAGCACACAGCCTCCCCATACCATCGCTGGCCCTGGGAGGCAAGGGCAGCCTTGCCAAGCCACGCCCACAGGCTCCTGGGACCATCGGCGGCCGTGCAGCTGTGGCAACCCGTGAGCAGGCAAGTGGACCTGCAGACAGCACCCAGCAGGGCCTACTTGCCCATTGCCATGGTGTGGAGCAGGCAGGCCCCACAGAGAGCAGAGAACCATGGGGAGTGGGCCTAATCCATCAGTAGGGCATTCCCTGAGGGCTCTCCCGGATTAAAGAGGGTGCAGGTCTGTCAGGCTGAGGGACTCCCCCTCCCCCATGCACAAATTCCATGCACTGGGCCTCTAGTTTAATATAAAAATGCATGTCATCGTGGTGCAAATTCAGGACCACTTGGAAGGCTTTCCGTTATATTAGTTATATATGTTGCAACATTCTGGTGAAGCAATCTTCATGTTATTCCACTTTTTACTAAGTAATCTAAAAAAGATGCATAAAATGGGGCCAAGAATCATGCCCTCCACTTCTCAAGTCCCCAGGGCTCCTTAACCTCTCTAGGGATAAACTCCTGACTCCTTAGCATCACCTTCAAACCCTTAGCCATCTGCCTGTTGTACTCTTGTTCCATATGTTCTTTTCTGTGCCACATGGAGAAAAAAAAAATGCGTATGTTCATATTTTTCTTTTTGGAAGCTGGTGATTTTTATTCATTTTTATTGATTTCTCTCCTACTGAGTCTTTTACCAGTAGTGAACTTAGGTCCACAACATCTTGATCAGTGTTTCTAACAGCCTGATTGTTATACCTGTGCATAGGCTGGTGATTGATTCTGCCATAATTTATGCAACAAATAAAGAGAAAACAATGCATGTGTCTTATTTGTTGTTAATGCAGTTTACTTAAAATAACTTTCCTCTCTTCCTCTCTCTCTCTCTCTCTCTCTCTTTCTTTCTTTCTTTCTTTCTTTCTTTCTTTCTTTCTTTCTTTCTTTCTTCTTTCTCTTTTTTGAACAGAGTGGAAAATCCTTCATCCAAAAACGCAAATACAGTCATCGTAATGCTTAATATTTCAGAAGTGAAAAGTGAATTTTATCTATATCCATTTATCTGCATAGCCAAGAATAAATATGGTATAAATTCAGCATATATCCAATTAGTACACCCAGGTAAACAATAAAACTGTTTATTGAAAATGTGCCTTTATGTTACCAGGGTAGGGTTCTGTGACCTTGAGGTTTGCAATGCCATTCCCTCTGCCCACACTCCACTCCAGGCCTTCACCACCCTTTTTCTGTGTCCATAGGTAATGCATGCATGCATATAAGATCTTTCGTTAATCTCTTTCTGTTCCCCTTCCCTCTGAGATTCATTCATCACTCTATTCCATGTTCCCAGGCCTCTGGTTCTATTTTATTCATCAGTCTATTTTGTTGATTAGATTCCTTGTTATGTACTTTGACTTTTAGATTTAATTGTTGATACATATGTATTTGTTGCCATTTTATTGTTCATATTCTTCTTTCCCTCTCCTCTTCTTCCTCCTTCTCCTTCTTTATCTTCCTCTTTCTCTTCCTCTTTTTAAAGAATGCCCTTCAGCATTTCATGAAATACTGGTTTGGCGATGATGAATTCCTTTAGCTTTTTCTTGTCTGTGAAGCTTTTTATCTGATCCTCAATTCTAAATGATAGTATTTCTGAGTAGAGTAATCTTGGTTGTAGGTCCTTACTGTTCATCACTTTGAATATTTCTTGCTACTTCCTTCTGCAGAGTTTCTGTTGAGAAATTAGCTGATAGTCATATGGGTGCTCCTTGTACGTTACTAACTGCTTTTCTCTTGCTGCTTTTAAGATTTTCTCTTTGTCTTTAACCCTTGATATTTTAATTATGATGTGTCTTGGTGTGGGACTCTTTGGGATCTCTTTATTGGGACTCTCTGTGCTTCTTGAACTTACAAGTCTGTTTCTTTCACCAGGTAGGGAAGTTTTCTGTCATTATTTTTTCAAATAGGTTTTCAATATTTTTGTCTATCTCTTCTCTCTCTCTGGCATCCCATCATATGAATGATGATACTCTTGAAGTTGTCTCAGAGGCTCTTTATATTATCTTCATATTTTTTTAGATTCTTTTTTCTTTTTGTTGTTCATATTGGGTGGGGTTTTTTTTTTTGCCTCCTCATATTCTAAATAATTGATTAGATTATCAGAATTACCTAATCTACTGTTGAATCCCTGTAAATTATTATTTATTTTAGTTAGTGTATGCTTCATTTCTTTTTTTAATGTTAAAATATTTATGTATAAAAAATACAATGGGATAAGTTTATGCTGAGAAATTCAGCAATAAATACAGCTGTAAGCAGAGCGAGTCTACACCAATACACTGGCATAATAGGAAGAGCACACGCACCACCCAGACCCACGTTTCTGCCGGCCCACTGCACACGCTCCTTGAGAAATGCCACCTGGAAAAGGTTTCTTTCACTCAGGTGATAGAATGAGGACTCATATAATCACCAATGCATTCAGATCATTAGCAAGCAGTACTGTAGAAACATCAATCTGTGAACAACTAAAATGCTGCATCTTCAGTTTAGTTGGCGGACACCACCTTTAGTTTAATTTCTGACTGGTCCTTTTTCATGTCTTTGATGTTCTCACTAAGGTTCTTGAAAGTCTCACTACGCTCCTTGAATCTATCATTAAGATCCTTGAGCAATCTTATAACCATTTTTTTGAACTCTGTATTTAGTAGTTTGCATGCTTTCATTTCATTTATTTCTTTTTCTGGAGATTTCTTCTGTTCTTTCTTTGTCTCTGCATTTTGACTGCTCCCCTGTGTTTGTTTCTATGTATTAGGTAAAGTTGCTATATCTCCTGGAATTGGTAAAGTGACCCTGTGTAGTAGGTGTCTTGTAGGGCCCAGTGGCTCAGCCTCCCCATTCACCTGAGCTAGGCACTCTAGGTACACCCCTATGTGGACTGTGTGCACAGTCTTTTTGTAGTTGAACCTTGATTGCTGTTGGCATCACTGGGAGGAATTGACCTCTAGGCCAATTGGCTGAGGATCAGCTGCGACTACAGTGGGAGAGCTGCTGTGCAGGCGACATCCCTATGAGGCAGACTTGCTTCAGTTGGGCTTTGGTACACACTGAGTCTGCCTCTTGAGTGTGTCACTGAGGATGTGTAGAGTTGTAATCTAGTTTTTCTGAACCTGTCCACCAGGTGTACAGGCTCAGGGGCCTCTCAGGAGGTGCAACGTCAGCCACTGCCTGGGGCCACTGGGAAGGAGCTACAGAGAGATCTGCAGATGGCTGCTACTTGGATTTGACTTGGAAGTGCCCTGGAGAGGTCAAGCTGTGAAGCAAGGCAGTCTTGGGCCTCTTAATGATAGGTTTGGGGCATGCTGATGCCAGATGCTGCTTGTTTAAGAGACTTTAGGAAAGTCTGAAGCTTGAGCCAGAATAGGCCATTCATATGAAAAAGCCACTGCAAACAGTTTGGGTAGCACTGCACATTGGATGGGGTGGGGTCTCAGAATCACCAGGGTAGAGCGAACAGTGTGAGCCTGGCTGATTGAAATGAAGATATGGCTGCCAGTCAGTTTTGCAATGGGGGAGATCCCAGCATAGGAGCAGTGGCCTCTGTGATCCCCCCTGTCTGGAAGAAAACTGCCCCTGAATTCTTGTCCTGGTGCCAGACAATGCAGGCCTCTCTGAATATCCCAGGTTCCTTCCAAGCTGCTGCCCCAGTGCTGGAGCTCAGAGAAATCAAGTCTGATTAAGTTTGTGCTCTGGCCCCTTAAGAAGAACATGTGGATCTCCAGTTGCCTGTGAGTCACTGGGCCACAATTCCTGCTGGTTTTACAACCCGAAGTTACAGGGACCTCTCCTCCCAGCTCGGTAACCTGGGCTGGGTGTCTGGTGTGGGGCAGGGACCCCTTGATCCTCATGGGAGGCCTCCACAGAAAAGATTTCCCCCCCCCCATTATAAAACACACCACACGTGAGTATTTGACCAGCCCATTCCATGCCTCCACCCCTCCTACCATCTCAGTGTACCTTCTTATTTACTTCTCTCATTGAAGGACTTCTAGTCAGCCAAATTTCAGGCAGATCTGAATGATGGTGGTTCTATATTTTAGCTGTAGTTTCATTGTTATTGTCTGAGGTGGTGAGTACCAGTTTTTACCTACACCACCATCTTGGTTCTCCTCCAGACCACTGGCATTTGTACATCCCTTTCTTATTTCTTCTTCTCTACCCTATTCTCCTTATCTTTCCTTCACCTTCCTCCTCTGCCCCCCGCCTACTCTGTAATCAATCATTAGATGTGAAGCCTGGAGAAAATCAAAGTGTTAAACATTCTGTGTGGCATCCCTCGCCCTCTCTTTCCCCCTAGCCTTCACCTTTCCCACCTGACGCTTCTCCCTCTAGGAACTTTTGCTGGCTTTTGAATAACTTAGACTCTTTTACTATAGAGTGCTCTATCCTGTGGCCTTTGTTTTTTTCTGAGATTGTATATTATACTACTTAGGTGGACATTTAATACAATGCACTGTAGTTTTTCTCCATGGTATCCATTCTAGATGTCTTTGTACATTAATGCCCATTACTAAGTGATAATGAATGGATTAACTATCTGAGATTTGGGATTATAGCCAGTCCCAAATATGGTTTCTCCGGGATGATAATGTTTAATTTCTTGTGCTCAAATTTTTAATTCTTTTTGTTCTAATAAAAGTTTCGTCTCTTTTCTCTACAGCCCCCAATTTCCAGAAGCACATCATTGGTACATTTGTCATGTTAACAGTAGTGATTACGAGCTTTGTTTTCATCTATAAAATCTTCAAGGTTGACATTGTACTTTGGTATAGGGATTCTTTCTATGATTTTCTCCGGAAAAAAGGTACAATTTTTATTTTATGCAACATTTTCTTGCTGAAGAGAGGGGATAATTAAGAAATATAGATGATGATCTCCGGGTGAGCCATCTGTCCCAGGGGGCCGTGTGCCCGGGGTGAGCTGTCTGCCACAGGGGGGCCAGGTGTCCCAGGAGAGCCATGTGCCCCAGGGGAGACATGTGCCCCGGGAGAGCCGTTTGCCCCGGGGAAGCAGTGGGACCCGGGGGGAGGGGCAGTGTGAACCAGAGGAGGAGCGGACTCTATTCGTGTGGTTCTGAGATAGTCACCATAAAACAAGCAGACTGCCAAATGAGGAGCGGATTCTATTCATGTGATTCTGAGATAGTCACCATAAAATAAGCAGATTGTCAAATGACAGCGGGGAGGGGAAGGAGACCTGGGGGGAGATAAGAGAACAACCGAAGGACTGGTATTCATGAATATAAGTACAACCAACAAACACAGAACTCTGGGGAGGGAGGGCATGAATGGGGAGGGGGAAGGCAATGGTAAGCTATGTACACATATAATACCTTAATAAATTTTTTAAAAATGAAATATAGATGATAATGAAGAGGGTTTTTACTTAAATTTTAAAATGAAGTATAACATATATAAAAATAGTAGTTATTCTTATATGTAATCATAGTTTCATAATGAACAGACTGACATTGCTTTCCAAGTTACTGCTCTAGGCTCATAGTGTGGTAAGTGGCATTCAGAGCGTAGGACCTGCTCTGTGCCGGGCAGAAGGCAGATCACTCAAGAGTTGCTATCAAATCAAAGAAAGGACTCAGTTTTCATGCATGCACTCTCTCTTTTGTTTAAATCTTGAAAAAACTGAATGCCACCACAATATATGGAAGGGAGAGTCTCTGGTAGAGCTGGGCATGGTGGCGTGGGGAGGGAGGTGAGGCCTGGAGGCCCTTCCCATGCAGAGGGAGAGGGCGCTGCGCGTGGTGCCAGCAGTGACATTGGAACAGCTTTGCAGTAACTGTAACAAAGAGACACGAGTCAGGGCACCGCTCTCGGAATGGTATGCATTCATTCTTGCCGTCATACGAAATAATCGTTCATTCTGAAGTGCATGTGTGCAGTATCGACTTTGCCAAGCCTGGCATTTTTCCTGTGGTTCTAAAATATCGCATTTTTCCTTCAGCTTCGGACGGAAAGACCTACGATGCGTACATCCTGTATCCAAAGACCCTTGGGGAAGGGGCCACCTCTCACTCGGATGCTTTTGTGTTTAAGATCTTGCCTGAGGTCTTAGAGAAACAGTGTGGCTACAAGCTGTTCATTTACGGAAGGGATGACTACCCTGGGGAAGGTATGAGTGTAAAGGAAAAGGAAAAGTCTCGTTTTGAAACTAATTTATTAGTTAATTGGGTTAATTAAATTGAGGTTCATCTTTCTGGGCGACTGGCATAGGCCTACATGTTTGACAATTTTAAGACCCTCTTCAGTGTTGCGTAATGATGATTTTCACACTATTTAACGGAAAGTATTTTCTTTTCTCATATTTTGTTGAAGCAACAATTAAGTAAGTTGTATTTCGTTTTGGAAAACGTAATTGCTAGTTAGATCTGAAAAATCTGAAAACTGCTTTACGGCCGATACAATAAAATAAAAGAGGAACAGGTCAACCGGGTTAACAACAAAGTTTAAATTTCTACAGGAAGTGCTCAGCTTCTGGGGCCAGTGAGCTGGTCTCTCAGCGGGACCCTCCTGTAGCCCTAAGCAAGGCCGGCAAGTGTCAGGGGACTTGGGGGCCGGTCCTTCGGGGGTTGAGTTGTGGAGAGAACGATTGTAGACAGATTGTGCTTACTGTGCTGCTTGGTGTTTCGCAGACATTGCTGAGGTCACAAGTGAAAACATAAGGAAGAGCAGAAGGCTCATTATCGTTTTGGTCCGCGGAACCTCGGGATCCGGCTGGCTGGGGAATTCGTCGGAAGAGCATGTGGTGCTGTACAATGCCCTCGTTCAGGACGGGGTCAAGGTGGTCCTGCTGGAGCTGGAGAAGATCCAGGACTACGAGAAGATGCCCGAGTCCATCCAGTTCGTCAGGCGGAAGCAGGGGGCCATCCGCTGGTCAGGGGACTGGACGGCGGGCAGGCCCCAGTCCGCAAAGACAAGGTTCTGGAAGAAGGTCCGGTACCACATGCCGGCCCAGCAGCCCCTGCAGCCCAGAGCCAGCAGCTGTCTGCAGCCCCGAGGCCGGCTCTGGGGAGAGACTGCGAGGGGCGGGCCCCGGGCCTGCTGGGGAGCCGGGGACGCCCGTCCGGTGGCGCCGGGCGGGCCTGTGCCTTGCTGATGTGCACGCGGAGTGCCCTCGCACCACCCTGCAGCCGGCCCCCTGGAGTCGGCTGTGGAGGGTCCGGCGGGCGGCCACAGCGGAGCATGGGGAAGGCCTTCCATGGCCGCGCTGCCCTCGGGCGTGAGCTGCCGAGAAGAGGCCCCGGGAGCAAGCAGCCAGACAGCCGCTTAGAACACGAACCGTCGGGGGCAGGGATGAAGCTGCCGTCGGTTCAAGGGGCTGTGCCAGGCTAGGGATGGCAAGGTGGGGAGATGGCTGCTCTCAGAAAGAGGAGACGAGTGGGAGAACTGTCCCCTGGCCGTGCGTCTCCGTACGCACCCGGCCAGCACAGCTCCAGAGCCGAGCTTTGTTGTTCAGACCTTCAGCACTGCCATTGCAGCCAGAGGCTCTGCAGCACCCGTGGCTCCCCCGGAGAGAGAGTCCAAACAAGAGTGGCCGGGAGGGCCATTCTGTCCCACCTTCTGCAGGTCATGGCTCTTTTCTTCCAAGTCCTTCCTCCTCCGCTGGGTCACACAGGACCCACAGGTTAGCCACCCTGCTCAGCCGCTGCTCTCCTCCGCAGCCCGCCGGTGAGGAGCAAAGCTGGCGCCACCGGCATGCCCTGCGGGGCTGGGGTCTGGCAGGGTCCGGCCGGCTTGTGCAGCGCTGCGTGCGAGCGCCCCGGACTGCCCGCCGGTGCCGCCCCGGCTTTGCGAGGCCAGCAGCCGCCAGGCGGTCACTCAGCGCCGGGCTGGCCGCGGCGTCCCGGGCGGCCGAGGCGTGACCTCGGGCCACACTGTCCTTCCCTGCCTGCCTCCTGCAGGAAGAAGGTGGTTTGCAGGGTGGGGCCGGGCCCAGGCCTGCTGCTCATTCCCGTGAGTGTTGGGATTAACGAGATCATGTTAGATTTTTATGGCAGAGTTTCTGCCTCCATGTATTCTTCCCTAAAGCGAAGGCATGTTGGTAAATAAAACGAGAGCAAGTTGTGCTTGTTGGTGCAGAGGAATCTTTTAAACACTGGATAGCAGTCCCAGGTGGTCAGAGAAAGCCAGGCGCTGCCCCACTGTGTGCGTCTCTGAGGTCACATGGACACGGCCGGCCTTTGCTTCCTGTCTTTTTAATATTTAACATTATAGGTGAACACAAACTTCCACGGGGTATATTTTTTCCTCAAAAGTGACCGGAGCTGGACAGAAACGGGTTCACTGCCATCCCTCCCCCCTCTCTCGGATGCAGCCTGGCAGCCTGGGGACCGCGTGGCTGTGAGCTGCTGTGCCCAAAGAGGGCGCCTTCTGTCCACCGCAGCGCTCGGACCGGCCGGCAGTTCGGGGTGTCGGGGCCTGCTCTTCCCACAGGCCGGTCAGATGCTTCTCCCCGTGCTGAGTGGTGGGTCAGCTTAGAAATGCCCGCGCGGATTCCAGGAACGACCCGCTGAGCCTGAGCACTCGCCAGGAGCTGCGGGGCGGGCAGGCAGACACCAGGGGCGGCCACGCCTGGCGGGGGAGGCGCAGGGAGTACCCCCAGTTCCCAGGGAGCTGCCTCTGTTCTGCTGTTTCCCCCAAACCTCCGTTGAGCCTGTCCTGCCAGGCTTCCTCGCCAGCGAGGGCCACTGCGCCCTGACGGCCCAGCTGTCCGCCCGGTGCCTGGGCGTCGGCAGGTGCGCGGAGGGCCGCCGGCTTCTGCCGCCTACGGCTCGCGTGTCGCAGTGCGTGCGGAGCCGGCCTGGTGGACACTGGCCATTACGCCTGTAACGGTAAGGAGGAGGAGCTGCTGCAGCCTCCTGTGTATGAATAAGTCGGCAGCAGATACCAAATACATTTTTAGTGAAAGCACCAATTCATGTACAGCGTGTATCATCGATCAGTGGCCTGTACTTGTTTTCTAATAAAATCGTCAAAACCTGGCATTGAAGGCTCTCATGGCAGTGTCTGCACCCGCCTCCGGGCTCACCCCGTGCCCGGGCCGGCGGAGGGCGGAGGGCGAGGGCACCTTCAGCAGAGGGTCAGGGCCCGGAGCCCGCAGTGACGCCCTCGCCCAGGGGCCTCCGGTGCTCCCTCCGCTCCCTTTGCTGTGGGGTACAATGTACGGTGTGATCATTAACCTGCACCGCCCAGCAGGCAGGGCGTGGGGATAGACTTGCACTTTTACAAAAGGTCTTTAGTTTTCTTCTTTGACCAGGAGGGAGACACATTGGCACACGTGGTGTCAAACTGCAGCTCCAACGAGCACAGACTGGTGATGGGCCTTCCCTTCCAGCACCTGCAGGCCCTTTTCTTCTACACAGCGCACGTCCGCCAAGGGCTGGCCCTGCCTCCCTCAGCCCTGCCTCCACGTCCCCATGGTGTGAGCCCTCCCTCCCTCAGCCCTGCCTCCACCCACCACTTGGTATCAACACTTGGTCCAACAGTTTGAGCCCCAGTGTCCTCAGCTATAAAGTGGGCAAAATGCCCCACTCAGCATTGTGTGAGGATTAAAAAGACAAAGTGGGTAATGACGCACACAGTGCCTAGCAAACAGCAGGTCCTCAGAAAATGGTAGCTTGCTAGTAGCAGTTCTGTGCATAAACTCTGCTGTCTCAGTCATAGCAGAAAGAGTGGGTAGAGAGGAGATAAAGCTAGGGGTGATCACTGGTGCCGTGGGAGGAGGCAAAGCCATTGTGAAACCAAGGACAGCGGAGAAGACAGCCGCTGATGCTGTGGCGAGGGCGCTGGGAGCTCGGTCCCACAGCTCAGGAGGTGGTCACTGGCCACTGATGGCTGGAGCTGATGCTCATGCTGACCCTCTGCCAGCCCCCAGCTCTAAAGGATGTTTGATGGTCTAAGTAAAAAAAAGATTGACACATTTCTAAGAGATTTTTAAATAAAAATTAAGTATCCTATATAATAAAAGCCTAATATGCTAAGTGTCCGGTCTTCTGTTCAACCAATCAAAGTGTAATATACTGATGATATGTATGCTAAGGCCACTCAGCTGCTGTACTGACCCCCTGGGGGCAGACACTCCGACCAGCAGATTAGCTTGCTGTTGGAGTCCAGCCAATCGGGACTGGGTGAGGCAGGCCAGACATGCCCTGGGGCCCTCCCGCAACCCCTCCCTGCCTGGCCAACTTCCCATACCCCTCCCTGGCCCCAGTCATGCACTGGTGGGGTCCCTTTGCCTGGCCTGTGCCCTCTCGCAATCCAGGACCCCTTGGGGGATGTCAGAGAGCTAGCTTTGGCCCGATCCTGCAGGCCAGGCTGAGGAACCCACTGGTGCATGAATTTGTGCACTGGGCCTCTAGTAAGAACATAAACATGTTAGCTCTTCAGAAAGCTTGCCTATGCACAATTTCTCATGGAAGAATTCAGAAGAGTTTTTCAACATAGTGTTTTGATTATTTTATAAGCTAATGTATTAACAAACAGGAAAGTCAATACAGCCATCTAAAAGTCTTACTTTTGTTGTGAGGATTTTTATTCCTCTTTTTACCAGATAACTGTTTCTTAGAATAGCTTTCATGTTCTTCTTTTTGTCCTTAAAATAACTTATTCTTTTTACTCTCCAACTGGTGGGAGGAGACCTGAGTATAATAAATTCCTGCACTGTCACAGTTTTTAAACTGGAGCAAAGCACTTGGTTATTTTGAACCTCAGTTTTCTAATCTGTAAAATGGGACTTCTAGTGTTTCAAGGTTTTATATGTGTCAAAGCCCCTGAACAGTAACTTAGGTGGAATTTCAAAACATTCAAAATATTTTCTTAATTTTAGCTCTTGGTCAGTACAGATAAAAGAAAATTTTATGTATCCAAAATATGTCGTTTTTCAAATTCTAGGGTTTGGGATATGGAGGGAGAGCAGGTTGTATAATCTTGATGTTAGCTTTTTAAAATGATGATAGCTTTTACTTAATATAATTTTAGTGAGTTAATCCTGTCTTGGTATTTTGACATAGTGGGCTCCCCAAATGTTAATTGAAGTATAAGCATTATCTTATATAAATAATAAAGAAGTAATATGCAAATTAACCCTCACTCTGTAATGCTGTCACAGATGTGGCGCACACAGCGGGGTGGGGCTGGCGGCTGCTTTGCAGGACGTCTGCCAGGGTTTCCACTGTCCCACGTGGCACCAGGGCAGCGGGCCTGGTGGCTGCTGAGCACAGCCCAGAGGTGGGCATCGGGGGGCACTGAGGACTTGGGGTCATCCTGTGGCGCACCAGCCACTCGGGGTGGGACCCTAGGACTCAGAGCAGTCCCATGGTGCTCAGGAGGGGGGTGGGTCCTGGGTCTCACGTGATTTTGTGTGAAGGATCACTAGTCTTACCTAATAATTAGACAAACATGTAAATTGACCGTACCTTCGCTATGCCTATAGCCAATCAGAGTGACTATGCAAATTAACCCCCAAAAGATGGTGGTTAATTTGCACACACAGGCACCCAGGGCTGGTGTCCCAGGTACATCTGGCATCCAGGTCACCGTGGGGTGAGGCCTGGGCAGGAGCGCCCCCTGCGGCCCTGTGGAGGCCAGGCGCTTCTTCTCGGACCGGAGGCACACCGAGCCTCCTGGGCCGCCGCTGCCTCCTCCAGAGGGAGGGGGGTTTGCTCAGAGGTCGGCTGCCTGGAGAAATGAGTTCCTTCAAGCCTCAACCTAATAAACTTGGCAGGGCCTCCAAGAGATCTGCTCCATGGCTGTGATTAAACCAGGTGTCTTGTTGCAGCTACATCTCTAAGGGGCCTGTGTCTAAGCAGATCACCAGTGCTGGGAGCTTGGGGCGCTGTTACAGCTGTGTGTGTGTGTGTGTGTGTGTGTGTGTGTGTGTGCGCGCTCATCCAGCACCATGCATAGTGATTACAATTTTTTTTACTATATGTCCTCTGCTGTACTTTACATCCCATGACTATTCTATAACAACCAATTTATACTTCTTAATCCCTTCACTTTTTTCATCTATCCTTCCCCATCCCCTTCCAATCTGGCAAACATCAAAATGTTCTCAGTATCTAAGAGTCTATTTATTTTTTAGATTCCACGTGTAAGTGGAATCATATGGCATTTGGTTTCCTCTGTCTGACTCGCTCACTCAGCACAGTACCCTCGTCTAGGTCCATCGATGCTGTTGCAGAGGGCAAGCTTTCATTCTGTTTTATGGCTGAGTCACACTCCATTGTATACATGCACCATCTGTCTTTTCCATTTATTTATACACTAGTAGCCCAGTGCACGAAATTTGTGCATGGGAGCAGGGGTTGTCCCTTGGCCTGCCTGCACCCTCTCTAATCTGGGATCCTTAGAGGGATGTCCAACTGCCAGTTTAGGCCCACAGGGATTGGGCCTAAACAGGCAGTCTTACATCCCTCTTACAGTCTGGGACTGCTGGCTCCTAATCACTCACCTGCCAGCTAGACTGATCACCTCTAACTACTCTGCCTGCTGGCTGCTCACCCCCAACTGCCCCTCCTGCCTGCCTGCTTGCCCCCAACTATCCCCTCCCCCACCGGCCTGATCATCCCCAACTGCCCTCCCCTCCTGGCCTGATCACCCCTAACCACCTTTGCCTCGACCCCATGGCTTTGTCTGGAAGGACATCCAGAAGGTCTCATTGTCTACTTAGCACATTACCCCATTATTAGTATAAATGGACACTTAGGTGGCTTCCATATCTTGGCTATTGGAAATAATGTTTCAGGGAACATATAGCTATAAATGACTTTTCTATTTAGTATTTTGGGTGCATTTGGATAAATACCCTTAAGTGGAAATATTGGGCCCTTCTCTGTCTCTTGTGATACAGCCTTTGTTTTAAAGTCTATTTTGTCTGGTGTAAGTATTGCTACCCCAGCTTTTTGTTTGTGTCTAATTACATGAAATAGATATAATTTTTAAAAAATTATCTTTATTCTTAAAAATATTACAGATGTCCCCTATTTCCCCCTCCAATGACCCCACCACTACCTTGCACCCACCCCTGCCAGGCCTTCATCAGCTATTGTATGTGTCCATGGGCTACATATATATACGTACAAGTTCTTTGGTTAATCTCTCCCCACCACCCCCACCTTCGCCTTCCTTCTGAGATTCATCAGTCTGCTCCATGCTTCTATGTCTCTGGATGCATTTTGTTCAGCAGTTTATTTGTTTATTAGATTCTACATATGAGTGAGATCATAAGACACTTGCCTTTCTGTGATTAGCTCATTTCCCTTAGGATGACACTCTCCAGGTCCCTCCATGCTGTCCCAAAGGATAAGAGATCTTTATTTTTTACAGCCACATAGTATTCCATGGTGTGAATATACAACAGCTTCTTTGATGGGACTTGGGCTGTTTCCAGATCTTAGCTCTTCTAAATAATGCTGCTATGAACAAAGGGGTATGTACATTCTTTCTGATTAATGTCTGGGGTTTCCTAGGATAAATTCCTAGAAGTGGGACCACTGGGTCAAATGACAGTCCCATATTTAGTTTTTTGAGGAAACCACATACTGTTTTCCACAGTGGCTGCACAGTCTGCATTCCCACCAGCAGTGGACTAGGGTTCCCTTTTCTCCACATCCTTGCCAATATTTGTCACTTATTGATTTGTTGATGATAGCCATTCTGACAGGTCTGAGGTGATACCTGATTGTCTTTTTAATTTGCATCTCTCTGATGATTGGTGACTTTGAGCATTCTTTCATATGTCTCTTGGCCATCTGTATGTCCACTTTGGATAAGTGTCTATTTAGGTACTTTGCTAATTTTTTAATTGGATTGTTTGTCTTCCTTTACTTAAGTTGTATGCATTCCTTATAGTTTTTAAAAATCAATCCTTTATCAGATATATTATTGGTAAATATATTCTCCCATGCAATGGGCTTTCTTGTTTTGTTGATGTTTCTTTTGCTGTGCAGAAGGTCTTTATTTTGATTTAGTCTCATTTGTTTATTTTCTCCTTAATTTCCTTTGCCCTAGGACCGTGGTCGGCAAACTGCGGCTCTTTAGCCCCTTGAGTGTGGCTCTTCCACAAAATACCATGGCCTGGGCGAGTCTATTTTGAAGAAGTGGCATTAGAAGAAGTTTAAGTTTAAAAAATTTGGCTCTCAAAAGAAATTTCAATCATTGTACTGTTGCTATTTGGCTCTGTTGACTGAGTTTCCCGACCACTGCCCTAGGAGATGTATTGCTACAAAAGATGTTTGAGATTTTGCTGCCTATGGTTTCTTCTAAGATTTTTATGGTTTCACTACTTATATTTAAGTTTTTTTTTAAATCTATTTTGAGTTTATTCTTGTGTAAGGTATAAGTTGGTGATCTAGTTTCATTTTTTTGCTTATATGTACCTGTCCAATTTTCCCAACACCATTTATTGAAGAGACTGTCTTGACTCCATGTATGCTCTTGCCTCTTTTTCAAATATTAATTGAGCATAATGACTTGGGTTGATTTTGGGGTTCTCTGTTCTGTTCCATTGGTCTAGATGTCTGTTCTTGGGCCAGTACCAGGCAGTTTTGAGAACAGTGGCTTTGTAATATAGTTCGATGTCTGGTATTGTGATCCCTCCAACTTTGTTCTTCTTTCTCAGGACTGCTGCAGCTATTTGGGTCCTCTTTTGTTTCCATACACTATTTGGAGAGTTCATTCTAGGTCTGTGAAGTATGCTTTTGATATTTTAATGGGGATTGCATTGAATCTATAGATAACTTTGGGTAGTATGGACATTTTAATGATGTTGATTCTACCAATCCATGAATATGACATATTCTTATACTTGTTTATGTCTTCCTCTATCTCTTTTTTCAATATCCTATAGTTTTCCTTGCTTAACTTTATTCCTAAGTATCTTATTTTTTGTTGTTGCAGTGGTAAATAGGGATGCTTTTTAGTTTCTCTTCCTGAGAGCTCATTATTGGTGTATAAAAATGCTATACATTTCTGGGCCTTAAGTTTGTATTCTGCTATGTTGCCGAATTCATTTATTAAATCTAGTAGCTTTTTGATAGAGTCTTTAGGATTTTCTATGTACAATATCATGTCAGTGAATAATGAGAGTTTTACTTCCTCCTTTCTAACTTGGATGCCTTTTAATTCTTCTTTTTATCTGATCACTATGGCTAGGACTTCCAGTACTAGTTTGAACAGGAGTGGTGAAAATGGGCATCCCTGTCTTGTTCCTGTCTTAGAGAAAATGGTTTTAGTTTTTGTCCTTTGAGTATGATGTTGGCTGTAGGTTTCTCATATATGGCTGTTGTTGTGTTGAGGTATGATTCCTCTATTCCCACTTTGCTGATAGATTCTATCAAAACCAGGTGTTGTATTTTGTTTAATGCTTTATATGCTTCTATTGATAATGTCATGTGATTTTTGCCTTTCAATTTGTTTATGTGATGTATTACATTTATTGATTTGCCATCCTTGCATCACTGAAATAAACCCCACCTGGTCATGTTGTATGACCTTTTTAATTTATTGTTTCATCTGATTTGCTAATATTTTTATTGAGGATTTTAACATCTATGTTCATCTGAGAGATTGGCCTGTATTTGTCTTTCTTTATAGTGTTTATCTGGTTTTGGAATTACAATAATACTGGCCTCATAAAAGGAGCTTGGAAGTGTTCCTTCCTCTTTTTTTTTTTTTTTTTTAATAGTTTGAAGAGTGTATCTGTTAGTTCTTTGAAGTTTTGGTAACACCTTCCCCTCCTCCCCCCCCCCCCCCCCCCCCCCGCCCGGAGCCATTGTTTGCTGGGATTTTGTTTATTACTGCTTCTACTTCTACAGTTGTTACTGGCCTATTAAGGTTTTTTGATTCTCACTGATTAAATATTTTTTCTAGGAATGTGCTTATTTCAACCACATTGTCCAACTTCTTGATATATAGTAGTTCAGAGTATTTTCTTATAATCCTTTGTATTTCTGTTGTATCAGTTGTTACTTCTCTACTTTCATTTCTGATTTTACTTATTTGGATCCTCTCCCTTTGTTTCTTGATGGGTCTGGCTAATGGGTTCATCAATCTTGTTTATCTTTTTAAAGAACCAGCTCTTGGTTTTATTTGTTTGTTTATTTTAGTCACTATGTCATTTAGTTCTTCTCTAATCTTTATTATTTCCTTCTTTCTACTTACCCTGGGTTTTCTTATTGTTCTCTTTTTAATTCTTTAAGTTGCAGGTTTAAATAATTTATTATTGATTGTTCTTGTTTTTTGAGGTAGTCCTGAAGTTTCCTCTCACAACTGTTTTTGCTGCCACCATCCCCACACACCACAATATTTTGAATTTAATTTTAAAAATCATCTGACTCTGGAGTTGAATAAAGGATGTCATCTTTTTCTGCTTGGGAGGAAGGAGCTTGGTTTGATTATTTCTTCATCTGATGTAATTTATGGGGATTGAATTTTATTTGCACAAAATAATATATTAGAGGCCCGATGTATGAAATTTGTGCCCTAGTATGGGGGGTGGGATAAGTCCCTCAGCCTGGCCTGTGCCCTCTCACAGTCTAAGAGCCCCATGATTAATAGTCCGCACAGAGGGAGGCCTGTCGGAGCCTGCCTGCTGGTGGCCTGGGCCGGCCTCTATAGGTTGGTCCTGGGCGATGCCGCAGCCCGACCAATATCATTGCACCACCTTGGCTGGCCTGGTGCCAGTAGGTGTCATAGTGTGGTCACCCATATGGTTGTTCTGTTGTTCGGTTGTTCAGTTGATTTGCATATTACGTTTTTATTTATTACGGATTACAGCGATAAATTCAATAATAAAATAATTTTCAATTCTACAGAAATATCAACAAAAGTGAACATGAAATAAAAATAAACCATTGACATGAAAAGCTTAGAAAACACTAAATTTTGTTGATGCTCCAAAGACGAAATCTGTAAAAAGATAATGAAGAATGCACACCATGTTTACCATTTAGGAATGAAATTCATGATAACAACAACAACAAAAATCTCAAGTGTCACAATGAACAACAAAAGAAATCTCAAGTGTTGCAGTGTTTAGCTCTAGCGCGTCTGAGTGGCAGCCCTATATATCGATACTGGAATTTCTTCCATATGTGCTGGAGTGTTTACTTACCACAATTTTCTTTACAAACCCAGAGATG
The DNA here is from genome assembly GCA_963924515.1 of Vespertilio murinus. Classification (NCBI taxonomy): domain Eukaryota; kingdom Metazoa; phylum Chordata; class Mammalia; order Chiroptera; family Vespertilionidae; genus Vespertilio; species Vespertilio murinus. The sequence goes on from OZ004713.1 coordinate 7,310,252, forward strand.
TCGCTGACAAGCCTGGTTTAGAAGTGGTCAGGGTCGAGGTGCGTGGTGTGGGGCTATGGCGCCTGTGGCGTGCGGGGATCCGCTGCCTGTGTCTGTAGACACTCATGGTGTGCAGTGGGCTAGCTGCCTCCTGTTTTTGCTTTTTGCTTTTTCCGTTCTCCAGTTGAGTGATTTTTTTCAGAATACCCTTACTTCTGATTCACTGGTCTGGTCTGATCCTCTGCTTCCCCTACTCTGCTGTGTATTCCTTCCAATGTGTTCTTTATTTGTCTGTGTCATTTTTTGTTTCTGACTGTTCTTTCACCGTTACTATATCTTTTCTCATGTTGTTGAGCATCTTTGCCATCATTATACTAAACTCTATCTCTGATAAATTTCTTATCTCTGTTTCGTTTATTTCCTCTTCTGGAGATTTCTCTTGTTCTTACCTTTGGGTTATTTTTGTCACCCATTTTGGCTGCCTGTTGGGTTTGTGTCTATGTATAAGTCTATGTATAAAGTCGATATGTTACGATATGTTACAACTCCCAATCTCTAGTGCAGGACCATGCCAGACGTTGTTTCTGATGGGTCCCCTGTTGGGAGCTATCAGCAAACCACGGTTTGTGGCTCCCTCTGCTGGCCGAGTGCCTGGGAAAGGACCCAGCAGGCTCTGCTTGTCTTAGCTCTGGGCCCAGAAGGAGAGCAGGTAGACTCAAAGCCTCCAGCCGTCCACCTCTGTCTGCAGTCTGGCTGTTATTCCCAGAGTCTCAGTTTGGCTCCAGTTATAGACCACAGGGTCTTTCAATCGGGGAGGGTGTGTGTGTGGGGGGGGAGGGGGGGGCGGGAGACTGCCTTTCTCCAGCAAAAACCACCTGGATAACAAAGTCTGCCTGAGAAAGATGTCCTCCAAAGTGTGAAGGAACAACTCAGCGCAGGAAACCGGGGTGGCTGCCCTCTGAGCTTCACCCCAGGGCCCCAACCCTGACCTCTCCTCACACAGCTTCAGTCCACTCCACTCCCTTTGTCGGAGCCCAAGGTGAGTAGCTGCATGCCAAATATTTTGCATTGGCCCTTTAAGAGGGTGCCTGCATCTCTAGTCATCTCTGGCAGGCAGACAGCAGCCCCGCTGCTCTTCACAGCCAGCTGTTCTGTGCGTTTCTTTTCCAGGCCTCGGTGGGACCCACAGCTGAGACAGCCCTCTGGACCTCCAGCTGCTGTCTGTGGGAGCCGGCCACCTCCCACCCCCTGCACTTCCTACCAGTCTCTGTGCATCTCCATTTTCCATTCTCTACGACCGGCTTCTCTCCAGCTAATCTTCAGTTGATTTTTCCGTATTTTGGTTGTATTTCCAGTTTGGTCCTGGGAGTGTCAGTGTAGCTTACACTGACTCTGCCACCTTTATTGGCTAAGATTTACACATGTGTCCTATTCCCCCATCGTACCCTCCCGCTCTGCTGCCATTTTTAATCGCTCCCTAGTATTCTTTCATTTTAAAAGTGTTAGTTCTATCTCCCCTTCCACATCAATCAATTCTAGATTTCTCTTTGAGCTCACAAATTATGTCTTTCACATGGTCTGCTTCATCTCATTATTAAATTCTTCAGCTTAAAATTTCTGTTTAGTTACTTTTTAGAGTTTTAATCTCTGTAAAGGGCTCATTAATTTTATTCCTGAGCTCGCTGAGCTGCCTTTCTCGGTTTTCTTGTATCCTGTTGAGTTTCTTTATTCCTGCTGGTTGGAATTCTCTGTCGTTTATATCACAGATTCCATGGCTTTGAGTTTGGTGTCTGGAGAATTGGCATTGCTTTCTGCAATATTGTGTCATCTCTGTTCAAAGTGAGTCGACGCATCTGAAGTAGTGAACACTTTTTTTACTTAGGTACCTACCATTTTGTTTTTAAGGATTTAGCAGATTGATAAAGGTCTTTTTATTTGCTTCCCAGTAGATGGTGCTATAGTGCAGCTTTTAGTTTTCTCTTATTTGTGTGCTGCTTGTGAGTTCCCTGGCTGCTGGGCTGACCCAGGTGGAGGGTACCCAGATGCCCGGTTGCCTGGGTCTTGGGGCAGCACCAGCATAACGGGAGGGGGTGGGGCATGTGTGTGTGTGTGTGTGTGTGTGTGTGTGTGTGTGGAGGAGCTGAGTTTGCCACCCTGCCATGCTGCTACCCTGGTTTCCATGGCCACTGCTGCCAGGCTCTCTGGTGATGTGAGCAGCGCGGGATCACAGAGGGTGCGGGGTCTGTGGGCTGACACTCTCTGCCCGGCTCGCCCTTTGCTGGCTATGGTGCAGGCGCTGTCCACCAACTCCTCTGCTGTCATGTTTGCTGGGGCTGAGGCTGCGCCAATCAGACTGGGGAGACAGGTTTCACCTCTGCCCTTCCCTCTCCCTGCCCCATGACGTGTGCCCAGACACCTGCCTCAGAGGCGGTGCTTTGCGGGCCTCAGGCGGCTCCATGTCCTGAGCAGAGGCGTCTTTGGTGGGTTAGAAATGTCCACCTAGCTGTAGGTTGAAAGGGAGATACAGAAGGTCCTCTCACTTCCCCACGACGGCACTCATGTCATTCTGCCTATTCTATTGTTGATGGCAACTTGGGTAAATTCTAGTTTTTTAATGGTATGAGCACTACTGCCATGAGCATTGTAGCAAATATCTCTTTTGTAGAACATCCCAGTATGTGTGCGTTTCTGTCTGTGTCCCTCGGGGGTGGCTGAGTCAGCTGGAGTGGGAACCGCGCACCGCTTTCCTCAGTGCGGTGTGCGCCAGCCTTAGCATTCCCCGCCTCTGGCTTGGGATTGCCAGTCTTTGTGATCACCATTTTAGTGGAATTTTAATCACCAGCATGATGTTTTAAAAGGTAAATTAGATTATATCTCTTCTGTGCTTTAAACCGCCTCACAGGTTCTGGAATAAAATCCCATCTTCTTTTCATTGCCCTGGCGACCGTGTCCATCCTCCTGCCTCGGCGACCATATCCATCAACACTCCTGCTTAGTCGCTGTACTCCACAGACTTCGTTTCTGTTATTTTAAACTTTCCAGATTTTCTTCCTCCCGAGAGTTGGTTTCTCCTGTGAGGAGAGCTCGTCGTCCGGGCGCTTATCCCCCCAGCGGCTCCGCCCCCTCAGCCCAGCCGCTGCCCAGCGGCCCAGAGCCTCCCACACCTCACTGCCCTCCATCGAGTTCTGCCCCTGAAATCTTCTCTTTAAAGTTTCTTCTGCAGCATCCCCCTCCCTACACCTGCCCATTCCCCACTCCGCAGGCTCATCTCTGGGCTGCAAGCTCCGAGAGGCCGCCTCCTCTTCACCCAGAGCGCCCGGCACGTGGGAGGAATGTGCAAACACTCGAGTGAATGAATGGTCGGAAGGTGGAAGTTGAGGGTGAAACTAGGCCCAGAACCTCAGGAAGCCAAATGCTTTTAGCATCACTCTCTGTCACTCCTGTATGTCTTACATCTCTAGAAGTTCATTCGTTTCAGCAATGAAGGCGTGCTATAGAGTCGCTGCTATGCATTCTCAAATGTCGCAGGAAAACTGTGAGGACAGAGAGCCTTAAAGGTGTAGAGAGCTTCGTGGAGCCCCAGACTTGAGGGCCTTTTGTGGGACATGACATATGCAAACACATTTCTGCTTCATTCTCACTCTACGCTTTCTCTTTAGAGTTGGGAAAGCCTGATATTTAGTTAAAACAAGTAAAAGGTGCTATGTGTAAAATATTCATCCGTGTATCCCGTCGCTAACAAATAATTGCCCGGCTGCTCTTCTGAGTATGTATCACATCCTGGCTTGAGGATCAAATAGATTGAAAGTAAAATTCCACAAACCTGAACTGAGCCACGCCCTGGCGCAGAGGCAGCTCTTCCCCCTGCCCTCCGGAGGAGGCGGCGACCTGCAGAGGAAGTTGCTTCACTTCATAAAAAACGTAAACCAATGGAGGGAGTCCATCACCCATCGCTGTGACTAACAGCGGAGGGATCCTTCCCTGTGACTAATAGCATAGGCTTCTAAGAATATTTGCATTGCAAAAACATCTGTGGCTGGGAAGACTGTGGTGGGAGGAGCTGGTGAGAGGGCGCAGATGCAGAGGCTGGTTCAGGGGACCTATAACATCAGACACTCTGTGGGCTAAGGAAGCCCACAATGTCACCTCTGAGAGCTGGGCCTCGTCACCTTCTTCTTGTGAGGAAGAGGTGCTGCTGGCCCCTGACAGAGAGGCCAGGAGGCGCGTCCGCATTTCCCTGGGATGGCACCCTCCCGAGACATCGGAGGTAGAAGTCGGTGAGCTTTCCACAAACTAACGAGAGGAAGACAAACCAAGTGGGCAAAAGGGTAAACATATGAGAAGGAATTTCATACGGAGAACACACATGTAGCCAATGATGTCCCACCGAGTAGTCAATAGTGGGATGCAAAATGAAATCAGACGACAGCTTTTACTTCTTTGGGCTGACAAAACTAGCAACAGGTAACAGTGTGACATGACCAAACATGTTGGCAGGCAAGTGAAGCAGGAACCCTTATCCTCCAAAGGACACAGATGTGGAGAACAATCAGGGATGTTCTAACATGATTGTTACACATGATTGTAACACATCTACCACTGATCACTCACAGCCGACCTCTGAAAACCCAGACTGAGAACATTACAGAAACCTGCACTGCAGCACCACTTTTAAGAGCAACATATACATTTGAAACATCGTGAATGTCCAAAGGCGAAGGAGACATAAATGCGGTCTAGTTAAGCAGTGGGATGCGGTACAGGTTCCAAGTGAATGAGAGCTACGCCCCTCCCCGTGCTTGGTCTCACAAACCGAATGCTGAGTGAGAAAAAGCAAGTTACCAGTGTAGAGCAGAGTTGTGTAAAGACCAACAACAATACTTTGTATTGCTTAAGGAACACACACACACACACACACACACACATTTTACATCATAAGCAGGAAGCTGAGGGTAGCACATTTAGTGGGTGGGAGGGGTACATAAAGAAAAACTGCCAATTCTTATTTCTGCTGCTGCTGAGTCTTGCTTATATAATGTATGACCTGTTTTGAGTTATTTAGCTCTTAATATTGTATGCTATACATTTAAAAACATCAAAAGTGAAAATTAGAGCAAAAAGATAAATAATTCAATTTAGGGAATTTCAGCATAAAACAGTGTTTCTTTGTGGTCAGAACAGAGCAAACCTGAGCTTCTGCACCGGGACCTCCATAATGAATTCTGTTTGAACTCCTTCCGTCCCATCTCCTTGCAAACAATGCTCTGGTTTCTCCCATTTCTCCAAGGTAATTGAGAACCTGTCCTAAATTTTGGTCGTTGGTTTTTCAATTGCAAAGTTAACAGTCCCCAAGCAATAGGTCCATGGCTTCACTATCAAAGTAAAGTGTCAGAAATATCCAACGAGAGAGAGAGAGAGAGAGAGAGAGAGAGCGAGAGAGAGAGCGGCCGGGCTGGGATGGCCTTCTTAGCGTCCTGCACTTGGGCACCTGTACGATCAGGCTTGGCACATGCTCACCTCAAGCCACAGCAGCAAGATGGGCGCAGTTTGTCTCTTCATGAAGCAGAAACTGAAAGTGACAAAATAAAAAGACCGCTCATAACAGCAGTGGCGGTGCGTGTGCGTGACCTCTGTGATGGTTTGCTTGGGCGGGCGTTGGCCCGGCAGCCTGTCTGCCCGGAGGGGCTCCTGGGGGTGAGGGCAGAGGCGGCCCTCGGGCCGAGCTCCCCTCCGGGGCGGGCGGCGCTGACATGTCCCTGGGAAGAAATTGGGTGGGAAGCAGGTAGAAGCCGGCTTTCTTCTGTTAGGTTAGGCCTCGAAGAGATTTCCAAGTGTTGCACATGGGCATGCCGTGGTTTGTAGAGCGATGCCATTTTTCTCAGTAAGTCTGTTGGTTTTGGAAAGTATAGTTGTTTTCCATAAAATGTCTGATATTTATGATCTTATGCACATATAGTGCAATGTTATTGTTATCATTTAAAATGGATAAACACTCGCTGCTTAATTTCTAATAAGCAAGTAACGACAGACACACCCACAGGAGCAGAGTGGGATCCGGAACCGGCCCGCCGGCCTCCGCAAGCCTCTGGGCTCCCGCCGGTCCCTCCTCCCCGTCCCTCCTCCCCGTCCCTCCTCCCTTCCCCGCCCGTCCCTCCTCCCCGCCCCCGGCCCTGCCGCTCCTCCCCGGCCGCTCCGGCCCCTCCGGAGAACCCGCTCTCCGGACTCCCTTCTCGGGAGGGAGAGGAAGGACCGCGGAGAGCGCGCCGCGGGGCCGCCGTGGGTGCCCGGAGGGGCGGCGGGTGGAGCCGCCGCCTCGGTCTGCGCCCCGGGGGCCGCACCCGCCCGGGCCGCCGGCCGGGGGTCCTGAGTCTCGGCGGAGGGGAGCCGGGGTCCCCGCGGCGCCCGCGGCGCCTCCCGCCTCCCGCCTCCCGCCTCCCGCCTCCGGCCCCGGCTCCGGGCGGGGACCCCGGCGGGCGCCCAGGTAGGTGCGGGGACCGGCGGGGACCCGTGTGCGACCGACAGGAGGCCGAGGTCAGACCGCGGCTTCCCTCCAGCCGGGCCGCACCTGCCCGCCCTCCCGCCGGCCCCTCGGGGGCCCTCGCCTGCTCCCAGGTGGCCCTCACTGCCCCTCACTGCCCCCCAGGTGGCCCTCACTGCCCCTCACTGCCCCCCAGGTGGCCCTCACTGGCCCCCAAGTGTCCCTCACTGGCCCCCAGGTGGCCCTCACTGCCCCTCACTGCCCCCCAAGTGCCCCTCACTGGCCCCCAGGTGGCCCTCACTGCCCCCCAAGTGCCCCTCACTGGCCCCCAGGTGGCCCTCACTGCCCCTCACTGCCCCCCAAGTGCCCCTCACTGGCCCCCAGGTGGCCCTCACTGCCCCCCAAGTGCCCCTCACTGCCCCCCAGGTGGCCCTCACTGGCCCCTCACTGCCCCCCAGGTGGCCCTCACTGCTCCCCAGGTGGCTCTCACTGGCTTCTCACTGGCCCCCCAGGTGGCCCTCACTGCCCCCCCAGGTGGCCCTCACTGCCCCCCAGGTGGCTCTCACTGGCTTCTCACTGGCCCCCCAGGTGGCCCTCACTGCCCCCCAGGTGGCCCTCACTGCCCCTCACTGCCCCCCAGGTGGCCCTCACTGGCCCCCCAGGTGGGCAAGGCTGGGATCTGGGTTCAGGCGGGTGGACCTGAGGCCTCAGGCCCAGGGGAAGCACACCATGCACAGAGGACTGGGACCCGCAGGGCTGAGGTGGCTGGGGGTGACCCCCCCCCCCTCAGGATGCTGATCCCACCTTGCTGCCCGGGGAAGGGGTACCACCTCCTCCCAGGAAGCGATGGCGCTCCCTGGAGAGGGGCCGCCCCTGCCCCCACCGGGCCGCCTCCCCCCTGCGCTGACCCAGGACCCTCCACCAGGGTCCTGAAGGTCGGCCCCAGGACAGGGAGGGGCAGGAGGATACCCTCGGGCCATGGGTGGGGGCGCCCCAGGAGGAAGGGAAGGCCGATGGCTGACACGGGATCTCCGATCTCCGAGGTTCAGAGGTCGCTGGAGCCGGCCTGGCACCCACCTGCCCTCCTGGCAGCTGCCATGGGGGCGCCGCCCCTGCTGCTGTGCCTGCCCCTGGCCCTGGCCCTGGCCCTGCCGCCGCTGCTGCTCCGCGCAGGTAAGCTGGCTGTGCCCAGGCCCGGCCCCCACCGGTCCCTGCGGCTCCCGCCCTGTGTGCGTGTGTGCTTATGTGTACGTGTTTGTGTGCGCGTGTGTGCGTGTGGGTGTGCGTGTGCGTATGGAAGGGGGCACGGGGCAGGGGGAGGGGCGGGGGCGGGGGCGGGGAGTGGGGGCTCTGCGCTGTGCAGCTCACCTTGCCCCGGGGACCAGGCAGTCTGGGGAGTGGGAGCTTCCCTCCCGACGCCGATGCTCGGCCCAGAGGCCCCCCGAGCCTGGCGGTGACTTAGGAGAGGAGGAGGGTTAGGCACAGATGCAAGTCCAGACTTGGGTTCAAAGGTCAAATGGGTGCAGTGCTGCCTGTGTTCTGTGACAGGGCCGCTCTGGGACCCAAGGCGAACGCAAACTAAGCAATTTGGTGGGGAGGAACTTTAAAGCCAGCGGACCTTTAAACAAAATAGTGGTGACAGAAAACAGGCCGAGGAGGGCTGAGGGCGGAAGGCTTCCTTAGGGAGGGCGGAGCGAAGGCCTCCGGAGGACCCGAGAGAGCGGTTCCTCCCGGAGGCTGAGGGTGGGAGGAGCAGGGATTCGCCCTATGGACACTCTGGGAGGACTTGGAATCCTGCTTTCACATCAGCACACTGGGGGAAGTTCCCACACTGAGAAGGCTCTCAAATGCAATCGGCCTGGAATTGACACGTTTGTCGACTATTAATGAATGAGGGCAAGTTCTCCCAATTGCGTCCCTTCCTCTCTCCAGATGAATGCCAGGACTTCCGCGCGCTGACAGAGGCACCTCTGGCCAATCAGCTTTTCGCCTTTAACTGCACATCCCCTCTGCTGACCTCCGCGGCGCGCGCCACGTGGTACAGACTCCCGAGCAAGGTCCCCGTCTCCGCCGACGCGCAGGCCCGGGTCCACCAGGAGCGCAGCTGGATCCTGTTCCTCCCCGTGGCCAGGGGGGACTCGGGGGCCTACCGGTGCGTCATAAAGTAAGTCCCCCTTCCTAGCACAGCACACTCTCTCCCTGGCATGTCGTAATCGTGTCTATAATCCTCTTAGGAAAACCCTTAGCAAGTTCTTAAGAACTTAAAAACTCAGTGAGAAGAATAAAATATAGTTTTATAGTTGTTGTAAAACAACTTCCAATGAAAACATTTTAAAGCAGAGAAGACTTATCAATCAGTTGTTAGGACGTGAAATACAGCTTTTCCCGTGGAAATGAGGCCACAGCCAGACCAGCTTCCAAAGCTGGTGCCTCTGGTATTACTGGTGCTGCCCTTTCTCCTCACGTCGGTGCTTGTGACGGACTGCCGTCCGGAGAGGAGCGGCCTCCTCTGCGCACCACTCTGTAAGGCGTCTGCCACGGAGATGGAGCCGTGACAGCACCACGTGTGTTCCAGGCCGTGTGCGCTGAGCTGGAGGGCAGCCCCGTGTGGACGGATGACGGCTGTGGTGGGAGATGCGGTGCGGTGGGCCTGCGTGAGCAGGAAGCAGGCCTCACTGAGGGCGGCAGTCTGTTCAGCTCAAGTCTATTTCCCAGTTTTCCGAGGACACGTGAACATCAGTGCGTGTGTGTGCGTGGCCTAAATGGAGCACCTTGGGCCCAGTCCTGCCTTTCCTGGCATGTGCTGTATGAGCTGAATGAATGTGGTGGCCTCCCTGAGGCGTGGCTCTCTTATCTGCAGAATGGGCCTCATGCAGCCTGGTAGGGCTGAAGGAAAGTGAGCTGAGAGCATGGGAAGCAGGCACCTCCGAAAGGAAGCTGCATTCCCTCTCGTTCTGTTTCTGTGGCATCTGCCGGTCCCTTCTGTGACCAACTCCTCATCTTCATCCGTCAGAGGACCTGCGGGACAAAGCCACTCAGTGGAGCAGGAGCAGAAGGGCCGGGAGCTGAGCACTGCCCTCTTCCTGCGCTTCGCTCCCTAGCCCGGCGTGCTGGGCTTTGCTCGCCCAGGATTGCTCTCGCGAGGCACTACCTAGAGGCGGAGATTGTATGTCACACAAACTCACCCTGAAATCCACACTGAGCCTAACGTATCTAAACCTGGGAGCTGGGAAATGGGAAAATCATCTTTCATAGGAAGGAAACAGATATTGTCTGTAATAGAAAATAAACAAGAATTTTCACAAAATCTTAACATATACGTATATAGACATGATACATATTTAGTAATCTGTATATTTGAAATACTATCAAATTCACATAAAATTTGCAAGACTAGTATAAAGAACTCTCACTTATCCTTTAACTAGATTTCCCGTTATTTGATGTTTTGCCACATTTACCTAATTATTCTCTCCCCATACATCTGTGCATCACACATGCTAAGTTTTTTAACTCATTATTCCCAGGTCATGGGAGCTGTAGGCATTAGACCCCTGACCATTTACTATTTCAATGTGTATTTTCTATCAACAGAAACGTGTTCTTGCTAATCACACAGATCACACAAGTGGACCTTTTACTGGTGTACATGCTTTTGCACACCGCCCTGCGCAGTCCGCGCTGCAGTCCCCGGGTGCGGGGCTAGCTTCTGTGCGGAGCTCCTGTGCAGAGCTTCTGTGCGGAGCTTCTGTGCGGAGCTCCTGTGCGGAGCGGCCCGGCGGCAAGTGCCCTCGCTCGGTCCCTGGAGCAGGTCCTCGGCTTCCTCACGACACTGACAGTTCGAAGCAGCAGGGGACCTGTTTTATGTGAAATCCCTAATCTGGGTCCTCTCTCCACGAGCCTCCAGGTTGGAACACTGTGCCGGGTCAGTGTCCTCAGTGTCTGCCGGCCGGCCACGTCCGTGCTGGTCACGGGCTGGGTGCTCCCGTTCCCACGTGTCGGCACTCCCTGGGTGCAGAGGCCCGTGCGCGGCGCTGGCCCGCTGCGGGCCGGTTCCAGCTGTGGCTCGCGGAGGATCGGCACGGGATTGGAGATGACCAGCATCACTGGCGCTGTGGTTGCTTCATGAGACTCTGTTATCTCCTTACAGTGACACAGGCGTGTGTCGCCAAGTACATGTAAACCTCACTGTGTCTGGAAAGTACGAGTGTCCCAGAAGCAGTCAGAGGAACTTGCCAGACGGGCACGAGCAGGTCCTGCATGCGGGGCGGGATGACAGCCTGACGTGTCATCTCAGCTTCCCCAAGAGCTGTGTCTTGGACTCAGTAAAGTGGTATAAGGTAAAAAAAAAAAAAAAAAAAAAAAGGATTTTCCTATTAATACTCTCTCTTCTTTCCTTTAAAATCCACTAGTTTTTTTTCAATTTTAAGGCAACATTAGTAAAGAGATTGTGTATTTCAGACAGATTTGTTAGCTAATTGCTATTGCCAATCTTTCCTGCTAATTATTTATGTTTAAATTTATGGTATTATAGCTTTGTAATACTTTATTATTTGTATCTTCCACCGCCCCTACCATCCTTGGCTGTTTCTCTTTTCTAACGTTTGTTTGAATGGGCCCTCACATGTGGCAATAATCACACAGCACCCCCACTGAGGTCTCCTTCCCACTCCTGACCCCTGACCCCTGGGCCCTGGGCCCATGCCCCTCCCCCAACAAGTGGCTACTCTATTAGTCCCATTAAGTGTGATGTTTATTTTGGAGTTAAATGTCCTTTATCAGACTAAGGAAGTTCTAGTTTGCTTGAAATCATATTGTGAAGGGATGTTAAATTTTATCTGCCTTTCCTAATTATTAGAATCCAGAGGCCCGGTGCATGGACATGCATGCCCTGGAGGGGGAAGCCCTCAGCCTGCCTGCCCCCTCTCACAGTCTGGGAGTCCTCGGGAGCAGGAGGAGACCCGGAGATCAGGGGGAGGCGACCCCCCATCACACCACTGCTGCTGCTACTGCTGGCAGCACAAGCCTCGGCCTGCTCTGGCTACTTGAGCCTTGGGCCTGGGCAGCCAGGGGGCTGAGGGGACTGGGGTACCCCGGAGGCAGGCACACAGTGCTGCCAGGCCCACCCCCTGCCTGGGCGGGGCTGAGGGGACTGAGCACTGCCATCTTGTGGCTGTGGGCACTGCCATCTTTGAGAGTGGGCAGCCAATTAGCATATTCCCTCCTCATTGACTGTGGGCACCACCATATTTGTGACAGTGTGAGGGTCAATTAGCATATTCTCTCTTTATTAGATAGGAATTTTTTCTTTTCTCTGTTCTGTACTGAATAACAGGAACTGATTTGTGAATGTTATACCAATGTTGCATTACTAGAATAATCTAAATTGGTGTGTAACTCTTTTTATATGTTGCCTTATTTGGCTTGCTTGATTAGTTAAATTTTTTTCATCTAAATCATAAAGTAGTTGTTTGTAATTTTTGTTGTCTGCTTTGTCCTTGTCAAATTTAAATATAAAGGATATGCTGACCTTGGAAAATAACTTGGGAAGTCATCTTTACTTTCTTCTGGAATGTTTAAGATTGATTTTATTTCTCATGCTACATGCTTTTCGTGTTCACAGTGAAGTTATGTAAGACTGGGACTTCTTTTGAGGGAAAGTTTTAAATGATAGAATTCAGTTTCCTCAATTATAGAACGGCTCAGATGCCTTACCTGTTCTTATAGCAAATTAGCACATTGTGCTTGCTTAGAAATTTTCATTTTATCTTTATAATTTTTAAATTATTGAGCTAAAATTGTTCAAAATATACTCTTATTACATTTTTAATGTTTTTAGGATTTGAGGTGATGTCTTTTTTCATATCTAGTGTCTTATTTCCTCTCTCTGTCTCTCTCTCTCTGTCTCTCTCTCTCTCTCTCTCTCTCTCTCTCTCTCTCTCTCTCTCTCTGTTGTTTTGTTTTGTTGATGACTCCTGCCAGGGGTTTATCAACATGAATAGTTTTTTCAAAGTGCTAACTTTGTTAACTCTGTTTCATTAATTCTGCTGTCTCCTCCCCCCCCCCTCCCGTTTTCTTGGGTTTTAATTTGCTGTTATTTTAATAACTTTATGAGATGGATTTTTGGATCATCCTATATAATAAAGGACTAATATGCTAACTAGACTGAATAGCAGAATGACCATCCAGTTGAAGCCAGAGCTGTGAGTGCTGAGCCTCTTGCAGGGATTTTGTGTGTTGGGCCTCTAGTCAGTCATAAGCATTCTTTTCTACTATACGCCTTTATTTTTTTATTTTTTTTTAATATTTTTTATTAAGGTATTATCTGTGTACATAGCTTATCATTGCCCCCCCCCCATAGATGCCCTCCCTCCCCAGAGTTTTGTGTCCATTGGTTGTTCTTATATGCAAGCATACCAGTCCTTCGGTTGATCTCTTATCTCCCCCAGATCTCCCTACCCTCCCCCCCCCCCCCCGCTGTCATTTGGCAGTCTGCCTGTTGTTTTATTGTCACTATATCTATCTTTCTGTTCATTCGTTTATAATGTTCTTTAATATCCATAAATGAGTGAGATCATGTAGTGTTTCTCTTTCATTGACTGGCTTATTTCACTCAGCATGATGCTCTCCAATTCCATCCAGGTTACTGCAAATGATGAGAATTCCTTCCTTTTTATGGCAGCATAGTATTCCATGGTGTAGATGTACCATAGTTTTCTGATCCATTCATCTGCTGACGGGCACCTAGGCTGTTTCCAAGTCCTAGCTATTGTAAATTGTGCTGCTATGAACATAGGGGTGCATATATCCTTTCTGATTGGTCTTTCTAGTTTCTTGGGGTATATTCCTAGTAGTGGGATTACTGGGTCAAATGGGAGTTCCATTTTTAGTTTTTTGAGGAAGCTCCATACTGTTCTCCACAGTGGTTGCACCACCCTGCAATCCCACCAGCAGTGCAGGAGGGTTCCTTTTTCTCCGCAACCTCGCCAACATTTGTTGTTTGTTGTTTTGTTGATGTTGGCCATTCTGACAGGTGTGAGATGGTACCGCATTGTTGTTTTGACCTGCATCTCTCAGATAATTAGTGACTTGGAGCATGTTTTCATGTGCCTCTTGGCCTTCCTTCTGTCTTCTTTTGAGAGGATTCTATTTAGGTCCATTGCCCATTTTTTAATTGGCTCATTCATTTTCCTTTTATTGAGTTGTATAAGCTGTCTGTAGATGTTGGAGATTAAACCTTTATCAGTGATATCATTTGCAAATATGTTCTCCCATACAGTGGGTTTTCTTGTTGTTTTGTTGGTGGTTTCTTTTGATGTAAAAAAGCTTTTTATTTTGATGTAGTCCCATTTGTTTATTTTCTCTTTAGCTTCCATTGCCCTAGGGTTAGTATCAGTGAAGAAGTTCTTTAGGCATATGTCTGAGATTTTGCTGCCTGTGGATGCCTCTAGTATTTTTATGGTTTCCCGTATTATGTTTAAGTCCTGTATCCATTTTGAGTTTATTTTTGTGTATGGTGTAAGTTGGTGATCTAGTTTCATTCTTTTGCATGTCTCTATCCAATTTTCCCAACACCATTTATTGAAAAGACTGTCTTGGCTCCATTGTATGTTCGTGCCTCCTATGTCAAATATTAATTGAGCATATTGATTTGGGTTGATGTCTGGATTCTCTAATATATTCCATTGATCAATATGTCTGTTCAGTACCAGGCTGTTTTGAGAACAGTTGCTTTGTAATACAGCTTGAAATCTGGTATTGAGATTCCTCCTACTTTACTCTTATTTCTCAAGATTGCTGAGGCTATTTGGGGTCTTTTATTGTTCCAAATGAATTTTTGGAGAGTTCTTTCTAGGTCTGTGAAGTATGTCCATGGTATTTTCATGGGGAGTGCATTGAACTTGTATATTGCTTTGGGAAGTATGGACATTTTGATGATGTTGATTCTACCAATCCATGAACATGGTATGTTCTTCTATCTGTTTACATCTTTCTCTATTTCTTTTTTCAGTGTCGTGTAGTTTGCTGCATATAGGTCTTTTACCTCCTTGGTTAAGTTTATTCCTAGGTATCTTAATTTTTTTGGTGCGATGGTAAACGGGATTGCTTTTTAGTCTCTGTTTCTGTAAGTTCACTATTGGTGTAGAGAAATGCCATTGATTTCTTGGCATTGATTTTGTATCCTGCTACATTGCCAAATTCGTTTATTAAGTCTATTAGCTTTTTGATGGAGTCTTTTGGGTTTTTTATGTACAATATCATGTCATCTGCAAATAGTGACAGCTTTACTTCTTCTTTTCCAGTTTTGATGCCTTTCATTTCCTCTTCTTGTCTAATTGCAATGGCGAGTACTTCCAGTACTATGTCAAAGAGGAGTTGTGAGAGTGGGCATCCCTGTCTTGTTCCTGTTCTTAGAGGGAATTGTTTTAGTTTTTGCCCATTGAGCATGATGTTGGCTGTGGGTTTATCATATATAGCTTTTATTATGTTGAGGTATGATCATTGTACTCCCATCTTGTTGAGAGTTTTTATCAGGAAAGGGTGTTGGATTTTATCAAATGCCTTTTCTGCATCGATAGATATGACTATATGATTTTTATCTCTCAATTTGTTTATGTGATGTATCATGTTTATTGATTTGTGAATATTGTACCATCCTTGCATTCCTGGAATAAAACCTACTTGGTCATGGTGTATGATCTTCCTGATGTACTGCTGGAGCCGATTTGCTAGAATTTTGTTGAGGATTTTGGCATCTATATTCATGAGGGATATTGGCCTGTAATTCTCTTTCATTGAGTTGTCTTTATCTGGTTTTGGTGTTAGGGTGATGCTGGCTTCATAAAAGGAATTTGGCAGTGTTCCTTCCTCTTGAATTTTTCGGAAAAGTCTGAGGAGGATAGGTTTTAGTTCTTCCTTGAATGTTTGGTAAAACTCTCCTGTGAAGCCATCTGGCCCTGGGCTTTTGTTTGCTGGAAGCTTTTTGATGACTGCTTCAATTTCTTCCCAAGTTACTGGTCTATTGAGATTTTTAGATTCTTCCTGATTGAGTTTTGAAAGGTTGTATTTTTCTAGGAATATGTCCATTTCCTCCAGGTTGTCCAGTTTGTTGGAATAGAGTTGTTCATAGTATTTTGTAACAATCCTTTGTATTTCGGCAGGGTCTGTTGTTATTTCACCTCTTTCATTTCTGATTTTGTTTATTTGGGTCCTCTCTCTTTGTTTCTTGGTTAGCCTGGCTAGAGGCTCATCAATCTTGTTTATCCATTCAAACAACCAGCTCTTGGTTTTGTTGATCTTATGTATTGTGTCTTTGGTCTCTATGTCGTTAATCTCTGCTCTGATTTTTATTATTTCCTTCCTTCTGCTTACACTGGGCCTTTCTTGCTGTTCTTTTTCTAACTGTTTGAGTTGTAGGGTTAGATAATTTGTTACCATTCTTTCTTGTTTTTTGCAATAGGCTTGTAGGGATATGAACTTCCCTCTCAAAACAGCTTTTTCTGTATCCCATAGATTTTGGATTGTTGTGTTTTCATTGTCATTAGTTGCCATGATGTTTTTGATTTCTTCCTTGATTTCTCTGCTAACCCAGTCTTTGTTCAATAGCATGCTATTTAGTCTCCATGTGTTTAATTTCTTTGGCTTATTATTATTGTAGTTGATTTCCAATTTTATGGCACTATGATCTGAGAAAATGCTTGATAAAAGCCTATCTCTTGAATTTGAAGAGACTTTGTCTATGTCCCAACATGTGGTCTATCTTTGAGAATGACCCGTGTGCACTTGAGAAGAATGTATATTCTGTGGCTTTGGGATGAAATGTTCTGAAGATGTCGATTAATTGCATCTGGTCTAGTACGTCATTTAGGATTGACGTTTCTTTACTGATTTTTTGTTTAGATGATTTGTCCAGAAGTGACAGTGGAGTATTAAAATGTCCTACTATGATTGCATTGCTATTAATCTCTCCCTTAATGTCCTCCAGCAGTTTCTTTATGTATTTGGGTGCTCCCGTATTGGGTGCATATATGTTTACCAGGGTTATTTCTTCTTGTTGGATTGCCCCCTTTAGTATAATGAAGTGGCCTTCAATGTCTCTTTTTATGTCCTTCACTTTGAGATCTAATTTGTCAGATATAAGTATTGCTACCCCAGCCTTTTTTTCATTTCCATTCGCCTGGAAAATCTTTTTCCATCCCTTCACCCTCAGCCTGTGTGCATCTTTTTTTCTGAAGTGTGTTTCTTGTAGACAGCAGATATATGGGTCTTGCTTTCTTATCTATTCTGTTACCCTATGTCTTTTGATTGGAGCATTTAAACCATTTACATTTAAAGTTATTATTGATAAGTAGGTATTTGATGCCATTTTTATTCTATACCCCTGTGTTCCTTCTTTGCTTCCTATTTCTTTATTTTTACAGTAAACCCTTTAGCATTTCTTGCATTGCTGGTTTGGTGGAGATAAATTCCTTTAGTCTTTTTTTGTCTGTGAAGCTCTTGATTTCATTTTCAATCTTGATTGATAGCCTTGCTGGGTACAGTATTCTTGGATTCAGACCCTTCCTTTGCATGACTTTGTATATTTCATCCCATTCCTTTCTGGCCTGATGAGTTTCTGTGGAGAAATCAGTTGCTAGTCTGATGGGGGTTCCTTTATATGTAACCTTCTGTCTTTCTCTAGCTGCTTTTAAGATTCTTGCTTTGTCGTTGTTGTTTTGCACTTTAATTATAATGTGCCTAGCTGTTGGTCTTTGGGGATTCATTTTGCTTGGGACTCTACGAGCTTCTTGTATTTGTATGGTTTTTTTCTTCTCTATCTCAGGAAAGTTTTCTGTCATTATATCTTGAAACAGTTTTTCTATGCCTTCCTCTGTTTCCTTTCCCTCTGGAACCCCTATTATTCTAATATTGTTTTGTTTTGTAATGTCCCAAAGTTCCCGTAGGCTCTCTTCCTGCTTTTTAATTTTTTTTTTCTAAAAGCTGCTCTAATTGGGTATTTTTTTCCATCTTGTCTTCTAGCTCACTGATCTGGTCCTCTGCTTCATCTAGCCTACTTTTGATGCTTTCTATTGAGTTCTTTACAGTAGCTATGTAATTTTTTATTTCTTCTTGGTTCTTCTTCATTTCCTCTTGGGTTTTACTCATATTGTCAAATTTGTCTTCCATTCTTTTTAGCCATCCCATGATCATTACTCTGAATTCTTGCTCTGGTAGGTTGCTTGCCTCTAAATCGTTTACTTCCTTTTCTGGTGATGGCTGATTTTCTTTCATCGGCGGGTTGTTTCTTAGCCTCCCCATGATCTATCTTTTTAGGATGCCTGTTTATGTAGTTCTCTCTCTCTCCGGATTGCTGCGAAATCTGAGCTCCTCTGAGATCAAAGGCTCGCGCTGACTATGTTCAGTTGGTGTTCCTTGGGGCTGTGGATAATCAGGCCTCCGACTCGAACCTCCTCCCTTCCAAGATGGCCTACTATACGCCTTTAAAGTAATTTTTCTTTAAACGCATTTTTAGCTGCTTTCTACACTTTTGATATATAGTATATTCTTAATATTCAGTTGAAAGTATTTTCTAATTTCTAATGTTATTTCTTCTTTGAACTCTATTATTTTAAAGAATTGCCTAATATGCAAATATAGTCGATTTTAGTTGTTGTTAATACTCACCTAAGGATATGTTTTTCCACTGCTTTTTCAGAGAGTGAAAGGAAGGGAGGGAGGTGGAGATAGAGAGAAACATCGGTGTGAGAGAGCCACATTGACTGGTTGCCTCTCACGCACCCCAAGTAGGGGCAGAGAGTGAACCCACAGCCCAGGTTTGTGCCCTTGACCCTTTGTTGTGTGATGTTCTAACCATTTGGCACACCAGCCAGGGCAATATAGTGGATTTTTAAAAAGTTACTTTTCTGCTTACTTGCACTGTGGCAGAGAATCTACTCTATATGTTGTAAATAGTTTGGAATTTGGTGAGACTGCCTTCTAGTTCCACATTTGTAAATGCCTCAGGCTTATTCACAAGAAGGGGAGCACTGCAGTTTGGGTTTGGTAATTCTGTTGTTCACGCCTACAGTGCAGTTCCCGCCTTGCCGTCTTCTTTCAGTTCCTTAGGAAGAGGTGAGAAGTAACCTCGGTGGCCGTAGGTTTTGGAGTGTGGCTCACCCACTTCTGAGCCCAGCCCGACTTCTCGGGAACCAGTGTCCACTTCCCTCTAGTGGCTCCTGGACTCTGCTCCTCAGGCCTTTGGTCTCCGCCACTGCCTCACAGCCCCCCCCTGGCACCGGTGTGACTGGGTCGGGCCCTCACTGAGGACCCCAGCCTGGCTGCACCTGCTGACATCATAGACGTGAAAGCAGTGACATTTGAGAGGCAGATTTTTAGCATCAACTCTGCCGCTACCCCAGTGTCAAGATGCAGATGCATTGCACCTGGATGTGTCCGTAGAGAATAAATGGGAGCTTGGGCCCGTGACTTCAGGCTTCCCAAACCCACGGCCACTGCCTGAGGGAAAGCCTGTTCCCTCCCCCCGTGTGGTCAGCCTTAGAGGAGCGGGCGAGGGTTAGCATTTGGCAGTGCTATAATCCTCACCCCCACTTACAACGCATGTGGATCTCTGTCAGACATGGAGACCAGCCAGAGCACGTGATTGGCCCACGTGGGCATCACCTTTAACCTGCAGGTCTTTCAAAACCGGGTGTGTGGCCTCTTCTCTGCTGCCGAGCCAGGCTATGCACGAGGGAGACCCGGACAGATTTCATTCTGAAATAGCCACTCCACCTGGGCAGACAGGAGGAAGCAGGGAGGCAGGGAATGTGAGAAGGAGGGGCTGTTCTCCAGTGTCAGCCTGGGCAGACCCAGCGACCTCAGTTACGGCTGTGTTTTTGCCACTAACTAGTTACTGTCGGGCCCCTTGGGCCGCAGTGTTTTCATCTGTAAAATGGGTTACATTATGAAAATATTTAGAGCTTATTATCTGCCCAGTGTTGTGCCAGGCACTGGGGGTGTCCTGAGGGGAGAGAGCCTCGCCGTCCAGCAGTTACAGTTACCAGAGGGCAGACAGACAAGCAAAGGGGACAGATCCATTACAGCACGAGGTGAGCACAAAGGAGGCAGCGTAAGGTCAGTCACAGGACTTCTGAGGACATGTTCTGGGGGAGTGGCTGCTGAGCCGTGCTCACAGAATGATTGACAGACAGCTGACTCGGGGGGACCCCAGGTTAGCTGTCAATCATTCCTAAACCTCGTCAGCACGCGTTGTACATGGTCCAAGTAGAGCGTTGGTAAGGAGTTATTTTGACCTCTGTGAAGGCCAGCCCTGGTGAGTGCAGGTAAAACAGGGCCTGTGACACAGCGAAGCAGTCCGTGGCCGAGGGCGTGGCGCCATCAGATGGCGGCCGGTTGGGAGAGGGCTCAGGGTGGAGGGGATGGCGGCCGGTTGGGAGAGAAGCCCGCCCTGAGGGTGGAGGCCTCTGCCCGTCCACATGCTCCCACGGAATGCACTGAAGGCCCAGCCTGTCTTCCTCCAGAGGCCTGTCCCCGACTCCCACAGACTGAATGTGGAGACACTGCTGAACGTTCTCTGTCCGCCCTTCCCGAGAGGGTTCCAGCCGTCAGTGGGCTGTAAGCTACCTGACGTCTACGGGCCACTGTTTCTTATCTCCCCACAGTTCAGAGAACGCTGCCAACTGGGAATGGAACTGATCCCAAAATGCTCTTTGAGTCGAATTTTCTTTTTTCTTTTTTATATTTAGGACTGTAAAGAGATTAAAGAAAAGCGGTTTAATATTCGGGGAATAAGGCTGTTGGTGAACAACGTCACGGCAGAAGACAGGGGGAGCTATGCCTGCGAAGCCAGCCTGACACACGCAGGGCGGCAGTTCACCGTGTCCCGGAGAATCGCCGTGAACGTCAGTAAGTACACTCACCGCCCGCCTGAGCCCGCAGCTCCGTGGGAGACGGCGCCCTCTCTCTGAGACGAGGGATTGATCCTCCTGGGGGTTAGCGGGCTCTCACGGGTCACTATCAGAATCAGGGTAGAAAGAATGAGGTGGGAGCCGTTTAGTTTCCTCACCTGAGGAAACGGAGCACTCAACCGCGGTCCTCCGTGGCCGCAGCACACACTCATCCTGGACGTGGAGAAGCTCCGGGTGCCTGGCCAAGAACGGGGATGTGGTGAGCGGTGGATACGTGCCAAGTGCTCTGTTTCCCCGAGCCCTCACTGTGTGAGTCTTCGGTGGCCATGCCAGCCATGGTCTCTGGAGTCGGTTCCAGATGCCTCATGCCCATGGGGTCTTAGTTCCCTGCCTAGAGTGCTGGATTTCTGAAACACAGGCCCAGAAAATTTTAAAGCCGAATCTTAGCGGGAAAAGAAATCCCAACTAGCAATGTCGCTCAAGCCATCAAGTTTGCCGAGGCCCAGGAGGAGAACGGCCTTCATCCCTTACACAGCGTCAGTGGTGGCCACAGGCCCAACCCAGGCCCAACCCAGGGCTGGGCAGCGGGTCCCTCTAACACTCAGCAGGGGTTTCTGCTCGCTGCCTGGGCTTTTTCCCCGGAAAGAGTTGTTTTCTACATTTACTCCGGGAAATGGGAAGAACTGAAGACTAATACATCTTTAGTTTAGCATTAAATTTATTGGGTAACATTGGTGAATAACATTGTGTAAACCGGAGGCGGACGATCCCATATAGCACATATCTGTATGTATGTCTTTGTCTTTTCTCTTCACATTTGTCCCTGATTCTGTCAGCCTTCATGTCCTGGGGATGCTTAGAAATTTCTCGAAGGTGTTGCTGTCTGCATGGCCACCTGGAGTCCCTCCATTATGTCTCAAATTAATTGCATTTGTTGTTATGATTTTTTGCTTTGGGTTTTATGTAATTGGTACAACTCTGGAAGCAGGCACTTTGTGTTGGCCACAGTTGAAGCCCTAACACTGAACCCAGAGCCTGGCCCCGTCAGACCAGACCTGTGTCTGGACTGAAGGACTGGCTGCTCCTGGGCTTCAGCTTGTCTGCAGCGGAGGAACCCTTTGAAAGGCATCTGAAGAACAGGTCAGAGGTCACTGAGTCCAAGACTCTAATTTTATGTAATTGAAGTAAACATTTATTTTTGATGTACTGTATACCTCAAATTGTTAAAATTTGATAAACAAAAATTTTTTAAAAACTACACTTTGTTTTTTCTGTTCAGCCGAGTGGTAGTGGAGGCAGAGAGCATTTCGCATTCTGCAATGAGGACAGAGTTAAAGGCAATGTCTTAGGGAGCAGGAAGAGACTGAGAGGTCGCCCCATGGGGGCCAGTAGATGGCTGGGAAGGCTTCAGAAAGGAAATGCCATCTGAGCTGAACTGTGAAGGATGAGCAGGGTTTGTGAAAACAAAGAAGAGTGAGGAGGGGCAGAGAGAGTTTAAGGCAAAGCATACAGTGTCTGCCATTGCAGATGATGTTGGATGTAAGACTAATCTTGTTAGAGCAAATGTAAGTACAGGTGAGGAGGCCATAGAGTGCAACGGGCAAGGGCCAGGGGACCGTTACATGCAGGATGTATCATGTTGCTTCTGAAGAGCCCTGGGTCAGGTGCAAGTACAGAGTGACAAGGCTGTGTTTGAGATGGTTTGGGCAGGAGATGAAGAGGGCCTGGAGGCCTGGACCATTTAGAATGCTTCCTCAATGTCCAGAGGAGTGCTGGTCATCTAGACTTGGATGAAAGTGGTAGGGCTTCTTCTCAGGCAGTCATTCAGTGACTCTTCGCTCAGTGCCTGACAAGGCCAGGTCCTGTGCTAAGCAGCGAGAACACGATGGTGAGAAAAACAGCCAGGACCATAGAACAGTTGTTTGGTTGTTACACTGTTCAGTCTATTTGCATATTAGGGTTTTATATATATAGATCTCTTCAGTTTATATTTATACCAAATATGTAAATACTAGAGGCCCGGTGCATGATTTTGTGACTGGGTGGGGTCTGGCCAGCCTGCCCTGATCAGGGCCAATCAGGCCAGGCTGGTTTGGGGAAGGGGATGTGGAAGGTTGGCCACATCCCCCGCCCCCTGGTCAAACTCCCAGTTGAGAGGGAAATTTGCATATTAGACTTTTATTACATAGGATACTAAAGGCCCTGTGCATGAAAATTCATGCACTGGTGGGGGAGGGGGTCCCTCAGCCTGACGTGCCCTCTCTTACAGTCCAGGAGCCCTCAGGGGAAGGTGACATGCCCCATCACACCTCTGCTGCTGCCACTGTTGGCAGCACAAGCCTTGGCTGGCCCTGGTTACCTGAGCCTTGGGCAGCCCTGGGCAGCGAGGCAGCTGCCATTTGAGGCTTGCCTGCACCTCAAGCTGACCCTGGGTGACTAGGGAGTTGAGGGGACTAGGGACTCTGGAGGCAGGCATGCAGCATGGCCAGGCTCTCTGGGGAGCAGGCCCAGCTGTGCTATGCACCTACCACCCTGGCAGGACTGAGGAGACTGCACTGCCATCTTATGGCTATGGGCGCTGCATCTTTGAGGGATGGCAGTCAATTAGCATATTCCCTCTTTATTGGTGTAGGCACCATCATCTTTGTGAGGGTGTGAGGGTCAATTAGCATATTTCATTTTTATTAGATAGGATAAATGGCAAAGCAAACTCTCTTGGTAAGCCAGTTTTTAGGTTTTTTTCCTTAGCAATTCAATTATTTTTGGTTTAAAAATATGCATCTATAGAGTGACACTTTGTCAAACCATGAGTTCTGATTTTTCTTGACAAATATTTTTTGAGGGTCTGAAAGTTTTTTAATGCTATTATCACATTAAAGTAATTGGGAATGTATTGTATGTGATTCTAATGCAATTTCATGTATGATTTCTTAGCAGAAAATGTTGGACATGCAGGAAGAATCCCTAAAATAACCTATCCAATAAACAATACAATTGAAGCACAACTTGGTGAGTAAAGTTATGAAAGCCATTGAAATCACTAAGGGCAGAAATCCATGGCCTAGTGAATTTCTTGAATTTCAAGGATGAAGAAAATTCCATACACACCCCGTTTTTCAGCTTGGAGGAACCTGAGTTCCTCAGGAGAGGCAGGGAACAGCAAACCCAGGAGCTGAGTCCTGGCCGTGGTGGGACAAAGGCCCAAAGGCCTGGCAGTGAGCACGGCTGTCTAGGGAGTGAATTTCAACCTGCTGGCCTCAGGCATTTTACAGCTTGCACTAACTGCTGTGTAGTCAGAGGCACTGACCTCTTCCCCTAGGCTGTCAAATTAAAAACTAACAACAGCCAACACAGCAACAGCCATCCAGGTGAACAAATCAAAATTACACCTATTATTTTGTCAGATCGGCAAAAATATATATATTTTTCCGTGTGCTACAAATTTTAGTAATAAGTCTATGTGTGCCATGAGTCCAAAAAGATTGGAAATCACTGGTCTAAATAATTATTGTAAATCTGTTTATGCAAAGGCAATGAAAATGTAATATAATTCCTTAAAGAGATGATAAAACTACTAATACAATGTTGGTCAAGAATTCTGAATGATGTAATCTCACACTGGAAATTATTTTATAGGACTAGAGAGAGTTATCTTGTTATTATCCTTATTTTACTTAGGAAGAGCCAGTAAACAGAGCCTCAGTCTATGATTTAAGTGAAGAAAAAGGAGCTCAAATATTTTTTGAAAATGTAAAGATAATTACTAATAAAATACTAGTTGAATACTTTCTGAAGAAAAAAGTAAATTAAACAAATTATTATTAAAAGATAAATGCTGAGGTGGAATCAAATATTAAAATCTGGTTACCTGCTATTTTTAAAAGACATAGTTCTTAAATACATGACCTAGAAGATTAAATATATATTCATATGCTGTGTATAACTTAACACAAAGAAATCAGTATGGCAATATGAATCTTTTAATCTGATAAATGTCTTTCAATGCAAAAAATTAAATGACAAATTAAATCATTTGATACTAATAAAATTATAATTACCCCCCCCAAAAAAAAGTTATGTGCCAAATAACAGTGCATCAGAATATTTGAAGCTAACACTCTTGGATATACAAAAGCAATATGATAAGACAATACAATTTTTTCAATTATAACAGGAGACTTTAACATACTCTGGATGTGACTAATTTGTCAGTCAAATCAGGATCTGAAACATTATAGTAACATTATAAGAATAGTGTATTAAATAAATCACACTAATACAAATTATGAAAAACTCAGAGTCTCAGAAGAGGAAATCAACAACTCTATCTTCTATTTATTTGCTTTGCTGGTTAGATTTGACTCACAGTCATAGTTGCAGATTACTTAGAAAATAATGGCAGTGAAAACATGTCAAGCTTCATGGAATGCAACCAACACTGCACCTAAATAAGATATAAATATCATCATCATCAATAATAAGTGCAGAAATAATAAAAATGCATAAACTAATCATTTAACTTTATAAAAAGAGGCAACAAAATAACCCATGGCAGAAAATAACAAAGGTAAAAGTAAAAAGATAATGACTTTATTAAATGATTAGAGGCCTGGTGGATGAAGTTCATGCATGGGGGAGGGGGTGTCCCTCAGCCCAGCCTGCACCCTCTCCAATCTGGGACCCCTTGAGGAATGTCCAACGGCCCATTTGGGATCGGGCGTAAACGGGCAATTGGACATCCCTCTCACAATCCAGGACTGCTGGCTCCCAACCGCTCACCTGCCTCTGCCTGATTGCTCCTAACCACTCCCCTACCAGCCTGATCAATTCCAAACTGCTCCCCAGCTGCCCCGATTGCCCTTAATTGCCCTCCCCTGCTGGCCTGGTCAACCCTAATATCCCTCTCCTGCCAGTATAACTGTCCTCTCCTGCAGGCCTATTCATCCCCAACTGCCCTCCTCACCTGAAGGCCTGGATCCTCCCCAACTGTCCTTCCCTGCTAGCCTGGTCCCCCCAACTATCCTCCCCTGCAGGCCTGGTACCTCCCAACTGTCCCCCCTGCTGGCATGGTCTCTCCCAACTCCCTCCTCTGCTGGCCTGGTCAACCCTAACTTCCCTCCCTGCTGGCCTGATTGCCCACAACTGCCCTCCCCTGAAGACCTGGTCTCCTCCAACTTCCCTCCTCTGCTGGCCCGGTCACCCATATCTGCCCTCTCTGCTGTCCTGATCACCCATAACTGCCCTCCCCTGCAGGTCTGGTCCCCCTCAACTATCCTCCCCTGCAGGCCTGGTCCCTCCCAACTGCTCTCCCCTGCAGGCTTGCCCTCCCAAACTGCCCTCCCCTCCTGGCATGGTCACCCCTAACTGCCCTTCATGCTTGCCTGATGGCCCACAATTGCCCTCCCCTGAAGGCCTGGGTTCACCTCAACTGCCCTCTCTTGCTGGCCTGATCTCCTCTAACTGCCCTCCCCTACAGGCCATCTTGTGTCTTGGAGTGATGGTTAATTTGCATATTACTCTTTTATTAGATAGGATAAGTTTCATGGTTGGTTCTGGGATAGAAGGGCTTGTGGTGGGGTGGGAGAGATAAGAGAACCTCCAGTAAATGTAACCCCCCAAAGGTAGAGAAACTCAAATATAAAAGAAATGAGAAAGCTTATCAAGCAATAGTGGGAAGGAGATAAAATCTTTTAAAAGCTTTGGACCTACATACATATTTTAATAAAGGTCTTGTAAACGTTCAAGGAAATAATAAAGCTCATAACAGAGGATATTTGTCTACATATCACCATGTGACTTCACCAGTGGATTTCGTAAACACCCAGAAAAGATGAGCATCTGTTATTGACTCTTCTAATTAACTTTCCTCCCTCTTGTCTTTGAAAATTCTAGCCATTGTGTTTAGACACTAAAGACAAAAGAAATGTAAACTGCTATGAAAGAGGAAGGGGGTAAACATATAATTATTTTAAATGACCTATGGTTATCTACTTGGAAATTATAAGAAAATTCTCTTAAAAAACTATGATCACTCACAATTATTCTGTAAGGAATTCCAATATAACATAAACTTTCAAATCTAATAGAACTTTTTTATGCCTGAAATAATTGTATATTATGTAATTAGAGAAATGACATTCAAAGTTGCAATAAAAATAGCAAATTATTAAGAAATAAAAAGAACAGAAAATTCGGAAAACCTGCCTATATAAAAAAAATTTCAACATTTTAGGCAAGGACATTAAAAAAGACAAGTCTCAGTGATTCCTTGATATGTTTCCAAATGGGACACTCAGTATCAGAAGTAGTTATTTCTCCCAGATTAATGTATGCATTTAATATCTCACCAATTAAATGCCACTGAATTTCCTGAAACTTGACAAAGCTTTTCTAAAAGTCATGTCAAAAAATGCTGGCAAGAGTCAGCAAAGAAATAGTCAAATAGAAGAAATACACTATATATTAAAGGGTATTATAAAGTTACTGGAGGCCCGAAGCATAAAGATTCCTGCAAGAACAGGCCTTCCTTCCCCTGGCTGCCGGCACCAACTTCCCTCTGGCACCCGGGACCCAGGCCTCACCCTGGCTGCTGCCTTTCACCTCCACCCCAGCCTTGCCGCCGCCCTTGGTTCTCTCCACCCCAACCCCCAGAGCAGGTGTCCTGGGCCAGCCGCCACCATCTTTGTCATGTCAATTTGCATACTTCCTCCTTATTTGCTGTGGGTGCTGCCATCTTTGTTGCAGAGTGATAGTCAATTTGCATATTCCATCTTTATTAGATAAGACAATAAATAAATATTTATATTTGCATACAAATAAATTAAAGTAACATAAAACAATAAACAGATGCTGGAATATATTGGAATTTAGTAAAACAGATTTGGGGCATTTAAAAATGTGTAAGGGAAACAAATATAGTATATATGTGAAGTTAATATAACTTATTAAATTTGAATACTGTGTAGTTTATTCTTTATCTTATAACAAACACAAAAATATAATTTTGATGAATTAAATAAATATCTCTATATATAAAAGGCGAAGCAACCATCGCATCAAAAACAACTGAATGGATGACCAAAGAGGCTTGTGTGGGCCACAGGCTGGCAGGGGGCTTGGTGAGGGATGACCAAATGACTGAGCAGCAGGCTTCGTGGGGTGACCAGGACAGCAGGGGGCTTAGTGAGGGGTGACCCAACGACTAAGCAGCAGGCTGCATGGGGCTATCAGGCCTACAGGGGAGGCAGTTGGGGGTGACCAGACCAACAAGGGGGGGGGGGCAGTGAGGGGTGACCAGGTTGGCAGGGGGGGAAGTTCGGGGCTACTACACCCGCAGGGGGGCAATTGGGGGTGACCAGGCTAGCAGAATTGGGCCTAAACCCGCAGTCAGACATCCCCCAAGGGATCCTGGATCGGAGAGGGTGCAGGCTGAGCTGAGGGACCCCCATGCATGAATTTTGTGCACCAGGCCTCTAGTCTATAACAATGGAAGTGTAATATGCTAATTAGACTGGACAGCTGAACGACCTTCCAGATATCCTTCCTGACGACCTTTTGGGTGAAGCCAGGGCTACAAGGCCTGAGGCAAGCTGCCATGGCTGCGAGGGCCAAGCCCCTTGCATGAACTTTGTGCATCGGGCGTCTAGTTTAAATAATAAACATTGATTTGCACATGTGCAATATTTTCCCCCATCTGATACTAGCCTCCCATTTAAATTAATTCAAAAACAGTTACCTGTGATGTCAGCATTTGCGATGACTATTATAAATCACAAGGACAAACTCTAGACAGAGTAGAAATATTTCTACCTGAACCCATTTTCAGACATGGTCAGTTAAATGTTCTTTTTCTTGAGTTCAAAGTATGTGTAACATTAAAGTTAAAGTTGTAAATACCTCATCACAAGGGAAATTAGTCAAGTACTCGCAAAGTGTTTTTACTTCTAATGTGATGTACAGGGAGATATTAGAATAAGTTTAATCAATTTATCAGTCATTGTTTTTATATCATGTTTTTGTTGTTTTTATATCATGCTTTTGTTGTTTTATATTATGTTTTTATATCATGTCTGTTGTTATATCATGTTATTATTATTTATTAATCAATTTATACATTATTTTCATATACATTTTACTAATTTTCTTTCATCTCTAACACTTCTATTATAGAGAAAGGGTGAATAGCGATATTAAAATATTTCTTCTAATTAATTTCTTTTCAATGTGCATGAATTTGTGCACCAGGCCACTAGTATGTAAAAAAAACCCACAAAAGTTACATTAAAAACTAAAGACATTTTTAAAAAATCTAATGCCAGAATGATGTACTTTCAAAAACAAAGTCAGTGGAAGAAATCACCGATCAGAAATTAGAGGAGCATAAAATGTGGATGGAGATGGCGCTGCAGATGAAAAGCGACGACACAGGGTCCCGTGCCCCTTATGCCCTCTGCCCGGCAAAGGGGTCAGCTCTGGCCCGGGCATGTCGGGGGTGAGGAGGCGGTGGGGCTCTGCCCAGGGTGTGCCCCGGGTTGGGTCGGTTTTCACCGAGTGTTTGGACCGGTTTCAGGCTCCTACCTCGCCGTGAACTGCACCATCACAGACTCCAGGGACAACACCAACCTGCGCTGCTGGCGGGTGGGCAGCGCCTTGGTGGACGACTGCTACCGGGAGTCCAGGCGGGTCCAGGAAGGAAACGAGTAGGTGTTTGCGGTCCTGGCGGCATTTCCTCCAGCTGAGTGAGGGGTCAGCGCTGCTCCGAGAAGGGTCCTGCCTTCTCGTCGCTCCCGTGGGCTTTGTCTCGCCAAGATCTCAGGGCTCTGCGTGGGCGAGCAACTGCTCCACGCCCATCACTCTCCGGGCCTGGATCCAGAGGAGGTGACGGGGGGTGGCCTGCTGGGCTGAGATGAGTGTCTGTCTGCTGGACTGAGCACCGGCCTCGTTCCCAGGCTCGTGGTGGACCAGAGGCCTTCAGCCTTAAGCAGCAAAGCACATGGTCCTTGGGGAGCAGTGCATGGTCATTAGCTGACTGAGGGCATGACCCCGATTTACCATGGTATGAATCGCATGGTGTGGAATGAGACTCACGAGGTCAGAGGCAGAGAGTGTGTGCTGGGCCATGCAGTGTCAATAAGTGAGGGAAGTGGAGAGGAATAGGGCATGTCCTTTGGGCCGAGGATGGAGTCTACAGTGAACAGAACCACACTTCCTGTCACACTGTCCCCAAGAGAATGCAAGCTTAGAACCACGCCATGCACACCCCTCACTGAGCTACTCGGGGAAGTGCTCATAGCACACGGTGGCTGGAGTGTCTCTAGGAAAGAGCCTGGTTCTCCAGGCAAGGGGTCATGAAACACGTTGGGGAAGATATGACCAGGTATTAATGACTGACTCCTCTTCCACAGAACCCGCGTTGCTTTTAAGGAACATGCTGTTTACACAGTTAGCATAACCTTTTTAGAAGTGAAAATGGAAGATTACGGCCGTCCCTTCACATGCCACGCTGGTGTGTCTGCGGCACACTTCATGCTAAGGCCCCCAGGTAAGGTTCCCGTGGGCCAAGTACTGCTCAGAGGGCTCAGATGGTGGCAAGGATACACTCGGAAGACAAGTGGCATGAAATGCAAGCGTGAGGCAGCAGGGTGGTGGGGCACAGACAAACCCAGGATGAGGTTCTGGGTGAGTCTGAGAAGGCACTCCAGGCTCTGCAACTCCAGGGTGGGGAGTGCCATATTATCAGATGTGGAATGCATGGGGAGTGACATGTTAACATGTGGAATGTGTGGGGAGTGCCATGTCAACATATGTGGAATGTGTGGGGAGAGACATGTTAACATATGTGGAATGTGTGGGGAGTGCCATGTTGTCAGACATGAAATGCATGGGGAGTGACATGTTAACAGATGTGGAGGTGTTCTCTGCCAAAGTTCTGGAAAACGTGTTCCTGTACCAAACCTGATTGCTCAATGTTTATAACATGTGCTTGTGATTTTCAGGCTTTAGGTCAGGGGTGGGCAAACTTTTTGACTCGAGGGCCACAATGGGTTCTTAAAGTGGACCGGAGGACCGGAACAGAAGTATGGATGGAGTGTTTGTGTGAACTAATATAAATTCAAAGTAAACATCATTACATAAAAGGGTACGGCCCGCTCTTTCGGCTCCGCGCGCAGGCTGGATAGAACAGCCGAATGGGCCGAATCCTGCCCGCAGGCCGTAGTTTGCCCATGGCTACTTTAGGTGGTTTGTTATATATAGTTTTATATGAAAGTAAAATATTTGTGTATATCTGCAGAGGCTGAAGCAGAGGCCTTCAGACGTATGCACACACATGGTCTCCTGACACCGTGCAGAGCTCACTGCTGCCCACTGGAGGGGCCGCACTGGGAGACCCTGACGCTGTGCTCACAAGCTGGGCACAGCTTACACCGCCAGTGGGCGAGAGCAGGTGCCTGAGGACCCTGTAGAATGCTGATGTGCCCCTCAGCAAGAACGTTCTCTTGATTCTATTGACACCAGCTGGCTTCCTTGGCACGCCGCATGAAGGGGGGCGCTGGCCCTGACAGTGGCCCTCGATGACCGGTTTAACCGTGCTTGAGTGTGTCTAGCTGAAGTCCTGCTGGAGAGGTGTTTCTGGAATGTAACACAAACGTGAGCTCAGTGGGTGCTATGTGGAGCACACGCCTGGCCCCTGGCCTCCTGAGTATCCATCGCCCCCTTCCAATGACGATGAGCAGGATACGGATACGCCCACACAGCTGGCAGTCCTGACACACGTGCGTGGCCCCGGGCCATAGTCACTCTGCCTTGAGTGCTTCAACTGTGAGTGAGCGCCCAGCACTCCTCTCCTCACCTGGGCCCTGGGAACTCTCTGGGTTGCAGCAGGTGGAAGAAGTCTTGGGCTCATCAGCCATGGTGGCAGAGCTGAGGCAGAGGTTAAGGGTGATGAGGTAGGCAGGGGAGCAGTTAGGGCATCAGGTGGGCAGGCAGAGGGGTTAGGGGTGATCAGGCAGACAGGCAGAGGGGTTAAGGGTGATCAGGCAGGCAGGCAGAAGAGTTAGGGGTTAGGGGAGATGAGGCAGGTATAGTGGTTAGGGGCAATCAGGCAGGTAGGCAGAGTGGTTAGGGGCAATCAGGAGTGCAGGCAGGCCAGTGGTTAGGAGCCAGCAGTTCCAGATTGAGAGAGGATACAGGCCGGGTTGAAGGACTCTTCCCCTCCCCCTTTCCCCGACCTGCACGGCTTTCGTGCACGTGGGCCTCTAGTTGTAAATATTGCTTCTATAAACGTAGGACTGTGTGTATTCTTTCTGATTGGTGTTTGGGGACTCCCTGGATATATTCCCAGAAGTGAGATTAAAAGGCAGTTTCATTTTTAGTTTTTGTGAGGAAACTACTGTTTTCCACAGTGGCTGCACCATTCTTTATCCTCACTAACAGTACACTAGGATTGCCTTTCTCCATATCCTCCCCAGCACTTGTCATTTGTTGATTTGCTGATGGTAGCCATTCTGACAGGTGTGAGGTGATACTTCATTTTTGTTTTAATTTGCATATTTCTGATGATTAGATATGTTGAGCATTATTTAATATATGATTGCCCATTTGCCATATTTTAATTGGATTATTTGTCTTCCTGGTATTGAGTTGTTTAAGTTCTTTATATATTTTGCATATTAACCCCTTATCACACCTATCATTGGGGAATATGTTCTCCATGCAGTGGATTCCCTTTTCCCTTTGTTGAGGGTTTATTTTGCTGTGTTGAAGCTTTTTAGTTTGATGTTGTCCCATTTGTTTACCTTTTTCCCTTGTTTCCCTTGTCCTAGGAAACATATTGGCAAAAATATTACTATGCAAAGATGTCTGAGATTTAACTGCCTTTGTTTTCATCCAGTGTTTGTATGATTTTGAGACTTACATTTAAGTCTTTTATCCATTTTGAGTTCATTCTTGTGTATGGTGTATGTTGGTGGTTTAGTTTCATTTTTTTGTATGGTTCTGTCCAATTTTCCCAACACCATTTATTGAAGAGACTGTTTTTACTCTATTGTATGTTCTTGCCTCCTTTGTCAAATATTAATTGACTATCAAGACATGGGTCGGTTTTTGGGCTCACTGTCCTGTTCCATTGACCCATATGTCTGTTCTTGTGCTGGTACCTGGCAGTTTTGATTACAATGGTTTTGTAGTATAGTTTGATATCAGCTATTATGATCCCTCCAACTTTGTACTTTTTTCTCAAAATTGCTGAGGCTATTCTCAGTCTTTTTTGGTTCCATACAAAATTTTGGAATATTTGTTCTAGGTCTGTGAAATATGCCATTAGTATTTTAATCAGGATTGCATTGAATCTATAGATTGCTTGGGTAGTATGGACATTTTAATGATGTTAATTTTTACAACCCAAAATGCCAACCCTCTTGAACTTGTTGAGATTCATTTTGTGTCGTAGCCGGTGGCCCATCTTTGAGAATGTTCGTTGTGCACTAGGAGCATAAACTTCCACTTGTTTGTATCTTCCTCCAGCTCCTTTTGCAGTGTCCTGTAGTTTTATGAGTATAGGTCTTTTACCTCCTTGGTTAAGTTTACTTTTAGGTACTTTATTTTTTTGTCGCAATAGTAAGTGGTATTGTTTTCTTAGTGTCTCTTTCTTTTTTAAAAAAAAAATATTTTTATTGATTTCAGAGAGGAAGGGAGAGGAAAAGAGAGATAGAAACATCAATGATGAGAGCGAAGCATTGATCAGCTGCCTCCTGCATGCCCTCTAGGAGAATCGAGCTTGCAACCTGGGCATGTCCTCTTGATCACCTCAGTCCATGGAGGGGGTGATCTATTTACTGAACCAAACTGGCTAGGGCATTTTCTCTTTCTGATAGTTCATTATAAGTGTATAAAAATGCCGCTGATCTGGATGTTAATTCTGTATCCTGCTACTTTGCTGAATTCATATATTAGACTAGACACCCAGTGCATGGAATTTGTGCACAGGGTGTGTGTGTGGGGGGTCCCTCAGCCCAGCCTGCACCTCTCCACTCTGGGACCCCTTGATGGATGTCCAACTGCCCGTTTAGGCCCAACCCCACTGGGATTCACAATCTGGGACTGCTGGCTCCCAACTGCTTGCCTGCCTGATTGACCCTAACCTCTTCTGCCTGCCAGCCTGATCGATGTCTAACTGCTCCTCTGCTGGCCCAGTCAACCCTAAGTGCCCTCCCCTGCCAGCCTGGTCCCCACCTACTGCCCTCCCCTGCAGGCCTGGGAACCCCCAACTGCCCTGCCTTGTAGGCCTGGTCTCCCCTAACTGCCCTCCCCTGCCTGCCTGGTTCCCCCCAACTGTCCTCCCCTGCAGGCCTGGTCCCCCCCAACTACCCTCCCCTGCAGGCCTGGTCCCCCCCCCAATACCCTCACCTGCAGGTCTGATTGCCGCTAACTGCCCTCCCCTGCTGGCCATCTTGTGGCAGCCATCTTGTGTCCACATGGGGCAGCAACCTTGCGTGTTAGAGTGATAGTCAATTTACATATTGCTCTTTTATTAGATAGGATTTAGCAGGTTTTTTTTTTTAGTCCTCCCGGTTCTCTGTGCACAATATCATGTTATTGGTGAATAATGATAGTTTTGTTACCTCCTTTCCAATATAGATATCTTTTATTTCTGTGGCCAAGATTTCCAGTACTATGTTGAATAGGTGCTGAAAGCAAACATCCCTTCCTTTTTCTGATCTTAAGGGAAACACTTTGGGGTTTTGCCCAGTAAGTATGATGTTGGCTATGGGTTTATCAAAGATGGCCCCTATTACACTGAGGAATGTTCCCTCTATTTCCACTTTGCTGAGAGTTTTTTAAAAATATATATTTTATTGATTTTTTACAGAAAGGAAAGGGAGGATAGAGAGCTAGAAACATTGATGAGAGAGAAACATTGACCAGCTGCCTCCTACACACCCCCCACAACCAATGTATATGCCCTTGACCGGAATCAAACCTGGGACCCTTCAGTCTGCAGGCCGACGCTCTATCCACTGAGCCAAACCGGTTTTGGCTGCTGAGAGTTTTTATCATAAATGGGTGCTGGGATTTTATGAAAAATTTTGTGTACCTATTTGATATGATCATGTGGTTTTATCTTTCGTTTGTTTTTCATGATATATCATATTTATTGAATTGTGAATATTTCACCAGCCTTGCATCCTTGGAATAAATCTCAATTGATTATGTTTAATATTTTGTTGAGGATTTTAGTATCTATGTTCATCAGGAATATTGGCCTATGATTTTCTTTCTTTGTATTATCTTCATCTGATTTTGGAATTAGGGTAATGCTGGCTTTGTAAAGAGCTTTAAAGTCTGTCCTCCTCTCGGATGTTTTGGAACAGCTGGAGGAGGAGGAGTGTTGATCTTCTGTGCTTGATGAAGCTCCCTGTGAGGCCATCGCCCATGGCTTCTGTTTCCTGGGAGAATATTTTATTACTGCTTCAGTTTTATTAGTTGTTATTGACCTACTCAGGTTTTCTGATTCTTCCTGAATGAGTTTGGAAGATTGTATGTTTCTAGAAATTTGTCCCTTTTGCCCAAATTGTCCAATTTTGGGGGGCATATTTTTCATGGATTATTTTTGGCATCTTTTCTTATAATTATTTGTATTTCTGTGGTGTCAGCTGCTACTTCCCCTCTTTCATTTATGATTTTATTTATTTGGATTCTCTGTCTTTGTTTCTTGGTGAGTCTTTGTCTTTCCCCTTGACTGGGAATCAAACCTGTGGCCTTTGCTGCATGGGCTGACACTCTAACCACTGGGTAACACTGACCAGAGCATGCATGGGATTTTCTTTCTATCCCTTCACTTTCAGCCTGTGTGAGTCCTTTGTTCTGAGGTGGGTCTCTTGTAGACAACATACATATGGATCACATTATCTTATCCATTCACCTTCCCTCTGTTTTTTTAATTAGAGCATTTAATCCATTTACTTTTAAGATTATTATTTACTAGAGGCCTGGTGTATGAAATTCATGTAAGAGGGTGGGTGGGTCGGGGAGGGGAAGGGTGTCCATCAGCTTGGCCTTCACCCTCTTCAATCTGGGATCCCTCAGGAGATAACTGGCAATTGGACATTCCTCTCACAATCCAGAACTGCTGGCTCCTAACAACTCGCCTGCCTGCCTGCCTGCTTGCCCTAACCTCTGCCTGCCAGCCCGATTGTTCCTAACTGCTTCCCTGCTGGCTTGATTTTCCCTAACCACCTCTGCCTCGGTCCCACATCCAAGACCCAGGATTCCCTCCTCCAGCATTCCCTTTAGCATTTCTTGTGATCCTGGTTTAGTGGTAATGAACTTCTTTAACCTTTTGTTTTTGTTGTTGTCTGGGAAGTACTTTATTTCACTTTCATTTTTTAAAAATAAATCTTTATTGTTCATATTATTACAACTGTTCCTCATTCCCCCCCCATTGCTCCCCTCCACCAAGTTCCCATCCCACCCTCTGCCCTTTCCCATCCCCCATTGTCCTCATCCATAGGTGCAGTTTATGTTCAGTCTCTTCCCACACCCCCCGCTCCCCTTTTCCCCGAGAATCATCAGTTCACTCCCCTACCATACCTCTGATTCTATTATATTCACCAGTTAATATTGTTCATCATGTTTTTTACTTCCCTTGGTTTTTAGATTCACTTGTTGATAGTTACGTATTTGTTGTTCATAATTTTTATCTTTATTTTCTTCTTCTTCACTTTCAATTTTAAATGCAACCCCAGAGCCTATCACTGGCCTGCCTGGCTCCCAGACAGAAGCTTCCCTTGGAGGCGTGGTCTTTAAGTGCTAACTCTGAAGTCTCTCTGGCACCCCCCTGCTATGGAACCAGGAAAGCAGGGGAAGAAAATCATCCCCGAGCAGCACTTTGATTTCTCCACGTGTCTCACCACATTTCCAGCCCTGCTCTAGGTCCCTGAGCAGCCGAGCAAAGCAGGACGGGCTAACCGGGTAGTTCAGCAGGTGGGGAGTGATGCTGCCCGGCACTCAGGTGGGTCAGACCCACCTCCTCCCACCCACATAGCTTAGCCCCTGCCTGGCTCTCTGCCCAGTCCTTCCAGAGAACAGAGAGCCCCTCAAGTCACTGCTGAGTGCACTTCAGACCAGACGGCTGAGTGCAGAACTTCCCCGGCTGTGGGTGGAACAATAGGAGTGCTCCTTCCCTGGGCTGGTGCTGCCCGCGTCTTCCAGGTGGACAGGATGCCCACTGATTCCTGCGCCCGAGGCTAACTGGGGCCCCTTTCTGTCTCTGTGGCTGAGGATTGAGGATCCCCGCGTGGGGCTGAGACCCCATGCTCCCCGGAGGAGGTCCCCTTGCCCCCACTTCCCGGCACCAGCTGCAGGAGGTGGCCCACCCTCTCCATGTCTTACCACCCTACAGTCTCCTCCGGACTTCCTTCTGCTCCTTGGTTCAATATTTCGGATCAGCTACCCTTCAACTGCTTTTCGAGCTGGCTGCTCTCTGAGTTAGCTGCAGGTGTGGTCAGGGCGGGCGAGGAAGGAGCCCCAGCTGCGCTGCAGCCATCGCGGCATCGCCTCCACGAAGACTCCACGCCAGCGCTGCCTTTCACACGGCCGCCTGGCAGCACTGTGCTCAGCGTCCTGAGGCAGTGAGGCTCAGAGGGATGTGCTGTGGTCAGCGAGCACTGCCAGTCCTGCAGGAGGAAAGAGCGAACTGGGTCTTCTTTGCTGCAGGCCAGCGGAGAAACCTGTGCTGACCACATCCATCTGCCCCTGTCTGTTCTCCACATCTCACAGGCAGTGTCTTTCTGGACACGTGCATTTCGTTTTGTTCTCCCTGAGACTTTAGAAATACTGCCACTTAAATCCAAGCCTCTTGTGGGTTTGCGTGGGGCCAGAGGTGAGGTTGCAGCTTCTCCGTCTGATTTCCTTATTTGGGTTGAGGGCACATCCCGATTGAATCTGAGTCCGAAGCTGGGTCACTAGGAAGTTGTTTGGACTGGGTGCACACTTCTGTGCATTTCTTTATCACCGACTCTCAGCTGCCGTCCCCGCTTAGGGCTGCGGCGGCCACTGGGCTCCATGGCCAGCCCTCCTGACGGGCTTACAGGCACCTGGTGTCTCCACTTCGAGGTTTCCACTTCTTCCGGTTCCAAAGCCACACTCCCTCTGAGCTGGCGTGAGCTCTCTGTTCCCAGCTCCAGGTCTTTCTAATAGCTCGTTACAAAGCAGAGGGCGCACCGCTCTGGACTGGCCGCTCAGGGCCCTCAGGCCGCCCTCGGCCACTCCCCTGGGGCTCCCGAGCCTCACAGGCTGAGTGTGGTCTCCTCAGCTTGGCCATTCACTGCACCGAGACCCCTGGCTGCACAGTCAGGGTTCCCAGAACAGAGCCTTCCGAAGGGAGGGGCCTCGGCGTCCCAAGACCTGGAAAAGGGCAGAGACGCTGAGGTGGAAGGAAGGCAGCAGCATGGAGTCTGAGAAAGGAGGGGCTCAAAGAAGTGGTCAGGCTCAGCTGGTCAGTCTCTGCTGGCTGGGCTGGGGTGGAGTTCATGGGGGCCCCTGTGGTGACAGTCTGTTTCCAGATGCCGCCTGCCTGGGCCCCGCACTCAGGCCCGCGGTGGAGGCGGAGGCGGTGGAGGCTGGGCAGGTCCGGGCCTCCGAGTGCTGGCAGGCATGGCCTCAGCCCTCTAGCGGAAAGTGCTCTGGAAGTTCAGAGAGCGAATTCCTCCCTCCCTCGCATCCTTCTTTGGGGACTGGCGGTGGGGAAGGCCTGGAGGAAGTGGGTGTGGGAGGGCCCCAGAATGAGGGGGTTTCTCTCCTGGCCTCCACCCTGGTCTTCCTCTGTCCTGGGAGCCGCCTCCGTTGGCAGCACAGGACTGGCTGTGGTGAGGACGCAGCGGTTCCTCTGGTCCGGGACCGGGGAGCGTGTTTCTGTGCACACGTCCAGGCGGCCGCTCTGCTCCCGTCAGGCCTGCCGCAGCTCTTCCCACCCTGCCCCCTCCGCAGGGAGCTCTCAGGAGCGCGGCACGCCCGCCCTCAGGGGCACTGACCCCGGAGGCTGGGGGCTGACCCCAGAGGCAGGGGGCTGACCCCGGAGGCTGGGCACTGACCCCCTGAGGCTGGGGGCTGACCCCCAGAGGCTGGGGCGCTGACCCCCTGAGGCTGGGGGCTGGGGCCTGACCCCGGAGGCTGGGGGGCTGACCCCGGAGGCTGGGGCGCTGACCCCCTGAGGCTGGGGGCTGGGGCCTGACCCCGGAGGCTGGGTGCTGACCCGGAGGCTGGGGGGCTGACCCCCGAGGCTGAGGGCTGACCCGGAGGCTGGGGGTGACCCCGGAGGCTGGGGGCTGACCCGGAGGCTGGGGTGCTGACCCGGAGGCTGGGCGCTGACCTGGAGGCTGGGCACTGACCCAGAGGCTGGGGGCTGACCCGGAGGCTGGGCGCTGACCCGGAGGCTGGGGGGCTGACCCGGAGGCTGGGCGCTGACCCGGAGGCTGGGGCTGACCCGGAGGCTGGGCGCTGACCCCGGAGGCTGGGGGTGACCCGGAGGCTGGGGGCTGACCCGGAGGCTGGGGTGCTGACCCCGGAGGCTGGGGGGCTGACCCCGGAGGCTGGGGGCTGACCCCGGAGGCTGGGCGCTGACCCGGAGGCTGGGGGTGACCCGGAGGCTGGGGGCTGACCCGGAGGCTGGGGTGCTGACCCCGGAGGCTCGGGGCTGACCCCGGAGGCTGGGGGGCTGACCCGGAGGCTGGGGGCTGACCCGGAGGCTGGGGGCTGACCCGGAGGCTCGGGGCTGACCCGGAGGCTCGGGGCTGACCCCGGAGGCTGGGCACTGACCCCGGAGGCCGGGGGGCTGACCCGGAGGCTGGGCGCTGACCCCGGAGGCTGGGCGCTGACCCCGGAGGCTGGGGGGCTGACCCCGGAGGCTGGGGGGCTGACCCGGAGGCTGGGGGCTGACCTGGAGGCTGGGGCTGACCCCGGAGGCTGGGGGCTGACCCGGAGGCTGGGCCGCTGACCCCGGAGACTGGGGGCTGACCCGGAGGCTGGGCCGTGCGCTGGCTCCGGGCCAGGCTGTGGAGCCAAGAGGTGGCTCGGGGCACCTGAGGCTCTGTGTATGGCACCTGTCCTGCTCCATGGTGAGCAGCCGTTGTGGCAACATTATAGTCAGGAAGGTGTGGCAGTGCCAGCTGGGGCTCTCCAGCACTGTCTCCTCTCGTCTGGAGGCTGACGGTGGGCCAGCCTGCGGGGGGGCATCCTCATGCGGGGGAGCCTCCTGGGCGGTAAGTCCTCATGCAGGGGAGGGGGTGTCCTCACGTGGGGGAGAGCGTCCTCCTGGGGCGGGGCGTCCTCATGGGGCGGCGTCCTCCTGCATCGGGCCGCAGCCCCCCCCCCCCCCGGGGGGCTCAGGGTCAGACCAGCCCGGCTCCGGCCTATGACTAAGGAGGAAGGGAGGGGAGCACGCTCCCCCTCACTGACCTGGACGCACGCCCGGGGCCTGCACGGCGGGTCTGCAGGACACGGGACTGACAGGCCTGTCCTCCGCTCTCCTCGCAGCGCCGGACGGACGAGCGTACCTGATGGGCGGGCTGCTGGCCTTCGTGGGCGCGGCTGCGCTCGTCCTGTGCGTATCCAGGAGGTTCAGGATCGACGTTGTGCTTTGGTATCGAAGTGCCTTCCGCTCCACCGGGACCCTAGCAGGTAAGTGCAGGAGCCTGCGAGGCCTCTTGGTGTGCACCAGTGGTGTGGCCGCTGGCTGCCTCAGGCCCTTGGCACCTTCGGAGGCAGGCCTCTCCCGGACATTCATGCTGAGAAACGCCATCCCGTGCCAGCACTGTCGGCCACACCCGCCTGAGCCGCAGCGGCCAGGGGGCAGATGCCCCAGGAACCCAGCCAAGCCTTTAGGAGGGACCTCACAGCCACTGGTGGAGCCAAGTGCTCTTCACCCAGGAACCGCCCTCAGCATGGTGGGTGTGTGCAGAACAGGTGTGTGGACAGGATGGGGGTGGGCAGGACGGGTGTGGGCAGAATGGGGGTGTGGACAGGACAGGGGTGTGTGCAGAACAGGGGTGTGGACAGGATGGGGGTATGGGCAGGACGGGGGCGTGGGCAGGACGGGGGTGTGGACAGGATGGGGGTGTGGGCAGGACGGGGGTGGGCAGAATGGAGGTGTGGACAGGACAGGGGTGTGTGCAGAACAGGGGTGTGGACAGGATGGGGGTATGGGCAGGACGGGGGCGTGGGCAGGACGGGGGTGTGGGCAGGACGGGGGTGTGGGCAGGACGGGTGTGGGCAGAATGGGGGTGTGGGCAGGACGGGGGTGTGGACAGGATGGGGGTGTGGGCAGGACGGGGGTGGGCAGAATGGGGGTGTGGACAGGACAGGGGTGTGTGCAGAACAGGGGTGTGGACAGGATGGGGGTATGGGCAGGACGGGGGCGTGGGCAGGACGGGGGTGTGGGCAGGATGGGGGTGTGGACAGGATGGGGGTGTGGACAGGATGGGTGTGGACAGGACGGGGGTGTGGGCAGGATGGGTGTGGACAGGACGGGGGTGTGGGCAGGATGGGTATGGACAGGACGGGGGTGTGGGCAGGATGGGGGTGTGGGCAGGACAGGGGTGTGGGCAGGATGGGGGTGTGGGCAGGACAGGGGTGTGGGCAGGATGGGTGTGGACAGGACGGGGGTGTGGGCAGGACGGGGCTGTGGGCAGGATGGGTGTGGACAGGACGGGGGTGTGGGCAGGATGGGTATGGACAGGACGGGGGTGTGGGCAGGATGGGGGTGTGGGCAGGACAGGGGTGTGGGCAGGATGGGGGTGTGGGCAGGACAGGGGTGTGGGCAGGATGGGGGTGGACAGGACGGGGGTGTGGGCAGGATGGGGTGTGGGCAGGATGGGGGTGTGGGCAGGATGGGGGTGTGGGCAGGATGGGGGTGTGGGCAGGATGGGGGTGGACAGGATGGGGGTGTGGGCAGAATGGGGGTGTGGACAGGACGGGTGTGGACAGGACGGGGGTGTGGGCAGGACGGGGGTGGACAGGACGGGGGTGTGGGCAGGACGGGGGTGTGGGCAGGACAGGGGTGTGGGCAGGATGGGGGTGGACAGGACGGGGGTGTGGGCAGGACGGGGGTGTGGACAGGATGGGTGTGGACAGGACGGGTGTGGACAGGACGGGGCTGTGGGCAGGATGGGTGTGGACAGGACGGGGGTGTGGGCAGGACGGGGCTGTGGGCAGGATGGGTGTGGACAGGACGGGACTGTGGGCAGGATGGGGGTGGACAGGACGGGGGTGTGGGCAGGATGGGGGTGTGGACAGGACGGGTGTGGACAGGACGGGGGTGTGGACAGGACGGGGGTGTGGGCAGGATGGGGTGTGGGCAGGATGGGGGTGTGGGCAGGATGGGGGTGTGGGCAGGATGGGGGTGGACAGGATGGGGGTGTGGGCAGAATGGGGGTGTGGACAGGACGGGTGTGGACAGGACGGGGGTGTGGGCAGGACGGGGGTGGACAGGACGGGGGTGTGGGCAGGACGGGGGTGTGGGCAGGACAGGGGTGTGGGCAGGATGGGGGTGGACAGGACGGGGGTGTGGGC
The DNA here is from genome assembly GCA_963924515.1 of Vespertilio murinus. Taxonomy (NCBI): domain Eukaryota; kingdom Metazoa; phylum Chordata; class Mammalia; order Chiroptera; family Vespertilionidae; genus Vespertilio; species Vespertilio murinus. The sequence goes on from OZ004713.1 coordinate 7,352,180, forward strand.
AGGACGGGGGTGTGGACAGGATGGGTGTGGACAGGACGGGTGTGGACAGGACGGGGCTGTGGGCAGGATGGGTGTGGACAGGACGGGGGTGTGGGCAGGACGGGGCTGTGGGCAGGATGGGTGTGGACAGGACGGGACTGTGGGCAGGATGGGGGTGGACAGGACGGGGGTGTGGGCAGGATGGGGGTGTGGACAGGATGGGGGTGTGGACAGGATGGGGGTGTGGACAGGACGGGTGTGGACAGGACGGGGGTGTGGACAGCACAGGGGTGTGGACAGGACAGGTGTGGACAGCACGGGGGTGTGGACAGGACGGGGGTGTGGGCAGGATGGGGTGTGGGCAGGATGGGGGTGTGGGCAGGACGGGGGTGTGGGCAGGACGGGGGTAGACAGGACGGGGGTGTGGGCAGGACGGGGGTGGACAGGACGGGGGTGTGGGCAGGACGGGGGTGTGGGCAGGACGGGGGTGTGGGCAGGACGGGGGTGTGGACAGGACGGGGGTGTGGACAGGACGGGGGTGTGGGCAGGATGGGGTGTGGGCAGGATGGGGGTGTGGGCAGGATGGGGGTGGACAGGATGGGGGTGTGGACAGGACGGGGGTGTGGACAGCACGGGGGTGTGGGCAGGACGGGGGTGTGGACAGGACGGGGGTGGACAGGACGGGGGTGTGGGCAGGACGGGGGTGTGGACAGGACGGGGGTGTGGGCAGGACGGGGGTGTGGACAGGACGGGGGTGTGGGCAGGACGGGGGTGTGGGCAGGACGGGGGTGTGGGCAGGACGGGGGTGTGGACAGGACTGGGGTGTGGGCATCCCCATCAGTGTGGTATTAATTGTGCTATTCAGGGTGCAGCAAAAGTAGGTCTACAGCTGTGAGTACAGAAAACAGCTTATTCTTGTATTAATATTTATTAATTACTAGAGACCCCTTGCATGAAAATTCATGCCCTGAAGGGGGGTCCCTCAGCCCAGCCTGGCCTTCTCACAGTCTGGGAGCCCTCAGGCATGGGAGGTGATGCCTCATCACAGCTCTGCTGCTGCCACTGCCAGCAGCACAAGCCTTGGCTGGTCCTGGTTACCTTGAGCCTGAGGTGGCCCTGGGGGACTGGGGGGCTGGAGGGACTGAGGTATTCCAGAAGCAGGCATGCACCACAGCCGGGCCTACCCCCTTGCCACATGCCTGCTGCCCAGGCAAGGCTGAGGCGACTGTGTGCTGCCATCTTTGAGGGTGGGGTAGTCAGTTAGCATATTCCCTCCTTATTGGCTGTCGGTGCTGCCATCTTTGTGAGGGTGTGACGGTCACGTAGCATTTTCCTCTTTATTAAATAGGATTGTATTATTTTCCTTACAAATAACTATAAACCTACTTTGCCGCACCCTGCATACTTGTCTCAGAATGGACATGGCCCATTCCAACCTCGAGTAAAGTAATAAACCTGCTTCCAGTCCCCTGACTGGGTGGAAAGATTACTAGAAGACTGCAGGACTGTGTGCATCTCACGTGCATGAAGAGACATGGGTTTGTCTTTCTGGTCCAGACCCTCACAATGTGCACAAGAGCAGGGGCGCAGGAAGGCAGGCGTGGGCTGCGTCTTTCAAGTCCCTGTTTGGAGACAGCATCAATTACTCTAAGTGCCTGCTCTGCATGGAGAATCACATAGGCAGAGCTGCCCACATGCCCAGGTTACATGTCCTAACTTAGACTTCATTCTACATGATAGTTTTGCTGGGTAGAGTAATCTTGGTTGTCGGTTCTTGCTATTCACCATTGATGTTTCTTGCCACTCCCTTCTGGCCTGCAGTTTCTATTGAGAAATCATTTGATAGTCATATGGGCTCTCCCTTGTAGGTAACTAACTGCTTTTCTCTTGCTGCTTTTAAGATTCTCTCTTTTTCTTTAACACTTGGCATTTTAGTTATGATGTGTCTTGGTGTGGTCCTTTTTGGATTCCTCTTATTTGGGACTCTATGCTTCCTGTACTTGCAAGTCTATTTCTTTCACCAGTAAAGGAAGTTTTCTGTCATTATTACTTCAAATAGTTTTTCAATATCTTGCTCTCTTCTCTTTATGACACCCCCATAATCAAATGTTAGTACACTTGAAGTTGTCCCAGAGGCTCCTTACACCATCTTCATATTTTTGGATTTGTTTTCTTTTTGCTGTTCTGAATAGTTTTTTGTTGTTGTTGTTTTTTGTTTTTTTGATTTTTGCTTCCTCATATTCCAAACCAGGGGTGGGCAAACTTTTTGACTCAAGGGCCACAATGATCTCTTAAACTGGACTGGAGGGCCAGAACAAAAGCATGGATGGAGTGTTTGTGTGAACTAATACAAATTCAAAGTAAACATCATTACATAAAAGAGTATGGTCTTTTTCTTTTTTAAAAAAATTCAATAGTTTTATTCATTGGATCTGGCCTGCGGGCCGTAGTTTGCTCAGCCCTGTTCCAACCTGTTGATTTGATTCTCAGAATCCTGTACTCTACTGTTGAGTCCCTGTAAATTATTCTTTATTTTAGTTAGTATATGCTTAATTTCTGACTGGCTCTTTTTTTGTGTTTGAAATTCTCACTAAGATTCTTGAAAGTCTCACTAAGTCCCTTGAAGCTCTCATGAATGCCCTTGAGTAACCTTATAACCATGTTTTTGAACTCAGTATCTAGTAATTTGCTTGCTTTTACTTAATTTATTTATGTTTCTGGAGATTTATTCTGTTCTTTCATTTGTAACATGTTTATTTGTCTCCTCATTTTGTTTCCCTGTGTTTGTTTCTATATATTAGGTAGAGCTGCTGTGTCTCCTGGAATTGGCAGAGTGGACTTGTATAGTAGGTGTCCTGTAGGACCTAGTGGCTCAGCCTCCCTAGTCACCTGAGCTGGGCACTCTAGGTATGATTTGTGAACACAGTCTTGTTGTAGTTGAGCCTTGATTGCTATTGTTATCTCTGGGAGGACTTGACTTCCAGACCAGTTGGGTGTGAGGACCAATTGTGACTACAGTGGAAGAGCTGCTGTGCAGCAGACACCCTTCTGGAGCAGGACTTGCTTCAGTTGGGATTTGGTGCTCACTGAGTCTTCTCCTTAAGTGTGTTGCTTATGGATGTGTACAGTTGTAATCTAGTGTGGTCTGAAGCTGCCCACTGGGTGCACTAGTTCTAGGACCACAAATTCAGCCACTGCCTGGGGCCACCCATCAGGAGCTACAGAGAGATCTGCAGATGGAGGCTACTTATATTGGGCTTGGAAGTGCCCAGGTGAGGCGAAGCTGTGAAGCAAGGCAGGCTGGTGCTAATGCCAAGTCTTGGGCCTTTTATTGATAGTCTGGGGCCTTTTATTAGGAAATGCTGATGCCACCGTCTCCTTGTTTGAGAAAATTTAGCCAAGTCTGAAGCCCGAGACAGGACAGGCCATTCATATGGAAAAACCTCTGGGAACAGCTTGGGTTGGCCTGCAAGTTGGACAAGGCAGGATCTCAGGAATTACCAGGATGGGGCAAACAGTATGGGCCACGCTGATGAAAACTCAGATTTGGCTGCCAGTCAACTCTGAGATGGGGCATAATGACACCTATGAGCACCCCTTCCTGCAAGAAAGCCACTCCGGAGTTCCTGCCCCAATGCCTGATAATCCAGTTGCTCCTCATATGTCCCGGGATCCCCCAAAGCTGCCACCCAAAGCTGGTGCTCAGGAGAAGTGGAACTGTGTTACTTTGTGTAATTAGCCCTTCAAGAGGAACTGCTGGGTCTCTTCTGTTCACTCAGCCATTTGCTTACTTACAGTGCTGCATGCTGTTTATTTCTGCATTTATGAATGGCCTTCTGATTATATTTGGGTCTTTTTCATCTGTACACTGTGAGCACAGTGGCTGTGGCCTGTGGTGGTCAGTACACACTGGCTCACTCTGATATGGTGACATGCTATGGTGTTTGAGTTCTTAGCATGGCACAGCCAATTCCGAGAGTCTGATGTTTGGCTTCCTGGTAGAGTGGTGTGCAGCTTCAGTGAATGAGTGATGGGATTTGCCGAGGGGCTGAGTTGTGAGTATGTGGGTGGGATTCGCCCTGGGGCTGAGTTGTGAGTGTGTGGCCCCTGCACCTGGTGCCGCAGGGCAGCGCTCTGTCTGCTGCCAGGACCCGTCAGCAGTGGTATTGACAGAGAGTCTTGCATCCAGTTCTCCTTTCAGCTGCATACCACAGGGACTAGTATCACAAAAATGAAGGCTGCCTCTGAGGGGCTTGTTAGATAGGCCATGGCCATCAAAGAGTTTCTGAGTTTGATGACAACTAAGTAGAAACCCCCCCAAACTGAAAAGTAAAGAGAACAAAGACTGTCAAATAAAACAAAGCTAAAGTAAACATAAAATGAATGTGGTACAACCACAGAAGGGGTGAAATCTAATTGGAGTCCTGGAAGAAGAAAGAGAGAAAGGAATAGATATGTTTGAAACAGTAATGAATGAGAATTGCCCCAAATTAATGTAAGACACCAAACCACACACCTAGCATGATAAATATTTTTAACCCCCCCCCCCACACACACAAAAAAAAAAAACCAACAAAACTCACATACACTTAAGCACATTATTTTCAAACTACAGAAAATCAAAGATAAGAAAAAATATCCCAAAAGAAGTCAGAGACAAAAAGTCGTCTTAACCATAGAGAAACAAAGATATAAATTATGCTCAATTCTCAGACACCATGCAAGCATGAAGCCAGTGAAGTGAGATGTTTAGATGTTAAAGGAATGAGATGCTGAGAGCAGCAATGCTTGGCACCAGGTCAGCCAGCTGGGCACTCTGAAGCCGACAGACCTGAGGGAAGATGACAGCATGGTAGCAACTCCGATCTCCACCTTGTTCATGTAGGAGGACTTGGTAGGAATCATCCCATGAGCTCGCCACGTTTCTCTTTCAGACGGGAAGCTGTATGATGCATACGTCTTGTACCCCAAGACTCCCCATGACTGCCGGAGCTCTGATGTGGACACGCTGGTTCTGAGAGCTCTGCCCGAGGTGCTGGAGAGGCAGTGTGGATATAAGCTATTTATATTTGGCAGGGATGAATTTCCTGGACAAGGTATGTGTTAACTGAGGTAGAAAAAACAACAACAAATGAATAAAAAAATTAAAGGAAACTTTCCCTTCCTTTACAAATAGTAGGGACTCTGCTTGCCTTCCCTACCAAACCACAGGTAGTCTTCTACCTCCCAGCTCTCAACCCTGAGCTGGGAGCTCAGAACCCAACCCTCTTCTCCCGTTCATCTCATTCCTTCAACAGGTTAACAGAGACCCTGATTGAAACACCGTGACTCTCACACTGAGCAAGGATATGGCTAGACCACCCATGTGCACAGGTGGGGGGCGGCATAGGCTTGGACCCTTCCATGTGCACAGGTGGGGGGTGGCATAGGCTTGGACCCTTCCATGTGCACAGGTGGGGGGTGGCATAGGTTTGGACCCTTCCATGTGCACAGGTGGGGGGTGGCACAGAGACTGAAAGTGGTTGCTTGCCCTGATGTCCTTGAGACTAACTGCTGAGTATTTTTTTCAGTTTGAACATGTAAATGAGCGCATGTTTAAAGTGGATTTTCTAATCCTCAACCCCTGTCCATCCCCTACCTAAATAGAATAGGTATTTACTTCTTTCATTTACTAATAGCATTATAGCTTTGAGCTGTGTAGCTGACATCTCTGAACCTCAGTTGGCTCATGTGTCAAATGGGGATAAGAATACTTCTCTGACTTGGTTGAGAGAATTAAATGAGTTTAAACCTAAGCAGTACTGATTAGACACTTGGTGGACAAAGATCCCTCCTTTCATGGCTATAAAGTCAGTGGCTGAAATTTGAAATAAGTCTCATTTTCTACTCACCAGGAAATCAAGATTACTACTTTATTGCACTCGATAGTGGCTTATTCTGGGCTGCTTTAAAAGGTTTCTAACTTCTTTGGATTTATAGGCTACTTATACCCACAGAGCAACCATAGCTATATCTCCGCCCAGAACTTTCCATGTTCTGACATCACCCTCTCTGAGAAAATGAAAATTCAGTCCAGTTCTTTTGGTAAACATGTGGAAGAGCTCTCATTTCATAAGCGGATTAATCTTCATTCACTCACTTTATTCAGCAAATATTTATTGAGAACTTGCTATGTGCCAGGTAGTGTTCTAGGCTCTAGAAATGCTAAAACTAACTAAAACTAAAAAGTCTCCTTTTGGAGAAGTTGTTATCTATTCATATATTCTACGAATAAGGAGGATATAAAACTTGATCTTTATTCTGAAAAAGACCAACTTATTTCAGGAACTCTCCCCTCCCTGCCACCAGAACCAATCAGGTTATATAAATCCTGGTCATTTAAATAGCTATAAAGTACCCAGGGGGCCGTATTCCCCCAGGGTGAGCCGTGTGTCCCAGTGGGCCATGTGCCCCGGGTGAGCTGTGTGCCCCAGGGGGCATATGCTCCGGGAGAGCTGTGTAAAAAAAAAAAAAATAGCTATAAAGTATGAGGGAAACATGAATAAAGATTAAAATGACATTAGAGCTAACTTCTTATTCTTTTAAAATATATTTATTTTTAAAAAATATGTTCATCATCTTATACCAGACCTTCAGCTAAGTCTGGCAAAACTAGGCATGATCAGATCCTGTTCTGAGCAGTTCGTGCCTGTGTGAGCCGAGGAAAGTGACATTCCAACAACTACTATCAAAACACGTGGCTCGTGAGTGTAAAGGACCAGTGTTTCAGGGGAGTGGGGAAGCTCTCACGGAGAAGGTGAAGCGTGTCAAAGACAGCTCTCGTTAATTCATTGCTAAGTCATGTCTGTTGTCATGTCCATTCGGAGGGTCCGGTTCTCAGACTCTCGGGAGCATTAAGATCCAGGCTGCTTTACTCATGAGGTCTTCTGCTTCCTCTCCTCTGGGTGCAGCTGTGGCCAGTGTCATCGATGAGAACGTTAAGCTGTGCAGGCGGCTGGTCGTTGTCTTAGCTCCTGAGCCGCTGGGCTGCGGCCTGTTGGAGAACATGTCAGAAGAACAGATTGCCATCTACAACGCTCTCATCCAGGACGGGATGAAGGCCATTCTGATCGAGGTGGGCAAAGTCCAGAGCTATGCCTCCATGCCAGAGTCGATCCGGTATCTCAGACAGAAGCATGGGTCCGTGCAGTGGAGCGGGGAGGCCGCAGCGGGGACCCCGTGTGCAAAGGCCCGGTTCTGGAAAGCAGTGAGGTACCGCATGCCGCCCAAAAGGTTTCCACCACCTTCCGCGGCCAGCTGCTGACCTCAGAGCTGGCAAGCGGGAGGCCGCCTGGGAGGCCTTTACCCCACCATGGAGAGTCGGCCCTCAGGAGGAGGCTCCCAGCTGGACAAGGTGCACTGCAGTCAACCCACCAGAACTTGGAGTCTGTCATTTTGGACTTGTGAGAGACTGTGTTTATTTTTGTGTTTTGTATTTGTTTTAAAAATATGTTTTTATTGATTTCAGAGAGAAAGGGAGAAAAGAGACAGAAACATCAATGGTGAAAGAAAATCATTGATTGGCTGCCCCCGGCATGTCCCACACTGGGGATCTAGCCTGCCATCAGGTACATGCCCTGATGGGGAATCGACCGTCATTTCCGGTTCATAGGTCGGTGCTCAGCCAGTGAGCCACACCAGTCGGGCGTGAGGGCCTGTGTGTGGGTTTGTTTTGGGCAGAAATGCTTCGTTAGGGAAAGACATCCCCTCTCTAGAAGGACCTCAGTAACTCATTGGCTCTGAGCCCGTGAACACTTGCTGAACACGGAGTGGACTTGAGCCCCTGAGAAACGGCACTGGGCGCTGTGGGCTTGTAATTAGACGTCCGGAAACTGGCACAGGTGTGGCCCCTGCGAGACCAGAGCTGGGAGCCTGGTGGTCGGGGAGGGCAGGAGGCGGGGCGTGGGTTGGAGGGCTGGCAAGAATGTCAGATTTTACGCCTGACCAGTGTCCACAGGGCCCTGTTCTGAGGGGACATGTGCTGTCTGTGAAATATACAGCCATGATCACAAACTGAGCAGGTGATCCTGGAAGCAACTTAGAGGTCACCCAGATCAGTGGGGTTAACAGTGGTGACACTGTAATTGCCCATTAACCACCCTCTGGTGAGCCCCATGCTTTAAAAGACTTAATCTGTCAAACCAAAGTAAGTCACACTTCACTTGTTTTTCCAGCTGGCTCCGTCAGCCAGAATGCCGAGCAACACGTGAGAGGCATAGTTCCCACCCGAGACGGTGTCATTATGGTCCCATAAACAAGTGACCTTGTCGCAGGGCAGGCCACGATGTAACAAGTCACAAAGACTCTCGATACTAAAACTCAGCTGTCACTCTTATCACAGCTTTCTAAGACCCTATCTTGAGGAGCCCATTCTGTGGTAAATGACAGCCTTAAAAAGTGGCCTGCTAGGTGCACAATTATTATCCAGAAACTGGTGGCATTTAAAAAAATATATTTTATTGATATTTTACAGAGAGGAAGGGAGAGAGATAGAGAGCTAGAAACGTCAATGAGAGAGAAACATCGACCAGCTGCCTCTTGCACACCCCCCACTGGGGATGTGCCCGCAACCAATGTACATGCCCTTGACTGGAATCGAACCCGGGACCTTTCAGTCCGCAGACTGACGCTCTACCACTGAACCAAACCAGTTTTGACCAACTGGTGGCGTTTTTATACACCAATAATGAACTATGAGAAAGAGAAACTAAGAGAACAATCTCATTTACAACTGTAACAACAAAAATAAGATAACTAGGAATAAATTTAACCAAGGAGATTACCCAGAAAATTATAAGACACTGAAGAAAGAGATAGATGAAGATACACATAAGTGGAAGCATATACTATGTTCATAGATAGGAAGAATTAACATAATTAAAATGTCCATACTACACAAAGCAATCTACAGATTCAATGCAATTCCTATCAAAATACCACTGGTGTATTTCACAGAACTAGAACAAACATTCCAAAAAATTTATGTGGAACAACAAAAGGCCCTGAATAACCAAAGTAATCTTGAGAAAGAAGAACAAAGTTGAAGATACCTAATACCAAACTATACTGCAAGGCTGTAGAAATCAAACAGCAGGCATTGGCATAAAACCAGACACACAGACCAATGGAGAATAGAGAGCAGAGATCAACCATGGCTCTTTGTCAATATCTAACAAAGGAGACGAAGACTCACAATTGGGGAAAGACAGTCAATTCAATAAGTGGCATTGGGAAAATTGGACAGGTGCATGCAACAAACAAACAAACAAACAAACAAAAAACTAGCCCATCTCCTTACACCACACACAAGAATAAACTCAAAATGGGTTAAAGACTCAAATGTTAGACTCAAAACTATAAAAATCCCAGAAGAAAATACAGGCAGTGAAATCATGGATATCTCTTATAACAATTTTTTTTCTGATGTAACTCCTCAGGCAAGGGGAACAAAACAAACATAAACAACTGGGACCATATCAAACTAAAAGGTTTTGCAAAGCAAATGAAACTATCAACAAAATGGAGAGACAACCCCTGAACAGGAGAGCATATTCACCAATGATGCATCTCATATGGGGTTAATATCCAGAATATATAAAGTGCTCATACAACTCAACACCAAAAACAAAGAATTCAATTAAAAATGGGCAAAGAACATGAATAAATACTTCCCCAAAGAGGGCATGGAAAGATGCTCAATGTTACTAATGATCAGAAAAGTCCAAATGAAACCACACCTGTCCGAATGGCTATCATCAATAAATCCACAGCACCAAGTGCTGAGGATGTGGAGAAAAGGGAACCTTTGTTCGCTGCTGGTGGGTGTGCAGACTGCTGCGGCCTGTGAGGAAGACAGTGTGGAGTTTCCTCAGTGAATTAAAATGGAGCTACTTTATGACCATTCATCCCACTTCTGAGAATATCTCCAAAGAAATCCCCAAACACTGATTTGAAATATATGCACCCCAATGTGCATTGCTTATAACAGCCAAGATCTGGAAACAGCCCACGCGCCCCTCCATAGAGGAAGGGATGAAATAGCAGTGGCACATCTGCACCGTGGAATACTACATGGCCGTAGAAAAGAAGGAGCTCTCACCCTCTGACAGCACGGAGGGATCTGGAGGGTATTATGCTAAGTGAAATAAGCCAGTCAGAGAAAGACAAACACCATATGATCTCACTGATATGAGGAATCTAATGCACAAATAAACTAACAAAACAGAACAGACAGATACAGAGAACAGACTGACAGCTGTTGTGGGCCGGGTGAAATAGGGAAGGATTAAGTAAAAAACCAAAAGCTGGCTGCTCTGGCCAGAATGTGTGTCCCAGCCAATTCACCTGTTGGGATCCGAGCACCCAGTCGCCTGGTACGAGTTGGTGGGCCCTTGGCAGGTGATCGGGTCACAGAGGAGGAGCCCTGTTGGTGCCACAAAGGGGCCCGGGAGCTCGCTTGCCAGTCCTACGCGGAGGGCACACGAGGAGTTGGCCACCTGGAAGAGCCCCCGACTGTGCCTGCACCCTGGCCTCACCCCAGAGCAGTGAGGAGGCAGTTTCACCAGTGGGCACTCGCCCATTGGTATTTGCTCTACGGTGTAAGCAGGCCCTCGTCGTCACGGGGGCTGGAAGGGCATCCGCCACGGACAGGAGGGCTGAGGGGGACAGTGGCCCGGGAGGGCGGGCGGGCGGGCGGGTGGGGCAGGAGGTGTTCGCGGGGAGGGCCAGGCGGTCTGGCCTTGCCTCCCGGGCGGTGGGCGGTGTGGAGTGTCTGGGGAGCTTAAGGGATAAGAACACATCCTGGACGTCAGGGTTTATATTCTGAGTGACCTGATGTTGCATATTTCCCCCATCACGCTCAGGTCCTAACTCGACACCTAGCTGCTCTTTATTTTATTTAGTGTTTGCTCCTTAAAGAATTTTAAATAGTGACAATATATATATCAGGGCAGTTACCACCCCAGCTTGTAGGTACGGTTCAAGGTCATCAAGCACATGCCTGTGAGGCAGCGAGGTCCCAGCACCCGCCTCCCAAAGGGGAACCTCCCGGATCCTGGCCACGCTGCCTCCCGCGCCAGGGAGCTGGCTGCCCGGTGCGGCCCGGTGCCCGCACTGAGCCTGTGCCTCTGGCAGCCACACTGGGCCTGTGTCTCCCCGTGGCCTGTGTCTCCCCGTGGCCTGTGTCTCCCGGTGGCCTGTGCCTCCCCGTGGCCTGTACCTCCCGTGGCCTGTGCCTCCCCGTGGCCTGTGCCTCCCGGTGGCCTGTGTCTCCCCGTGGCCTGTGCCTCCCGGTGGCCTGTGTCTCCCCGTGGCCTGTGCCTCCCTGTGGCCTGTGCCTCCCGGTGGCCTGTGCCTCCCCGTGGCCTGTGTCTCCCCGTGGCCTGTGCCTCCCCGTGGCCTGTGTCTCCCCGTGGCCTGTGCCTCCCCGTGGCCTGTGCCTCCCGTGGCCTGTGCCTCCCCGTGGCCTGTGTCTCCCCGTGGCCTGTGCCTCCCCGTGGCCTGTGCCTCCCGTGGCCTGTGCCTCCCGTGGCCTGTGTCTCCCCGTGGCCTGTGCCTCCCGGTGGCCTGTGCCTCCCCGTGGCCTGTGCCTCCCCGTGGCCTGTGCCTCCCCGTGGCCTGTACCTCCCGGAGGCCTGTGCCTCCCGTGGCCTGTGTCTCCCCGTGGCCTGTGTCTCCCCGTGGCCTGTGCCTCCCGTGGCCTGTGTCTCCCCATGGCCTGTGCCTCCCGTGGCCTGTGTCTCCCAGTGGCCTGTGCCTCGCGTGGCCTGTGTCTCCCCAGGGCCTGTGTCTCCCAGAGGCCTGTGCCTCCCGTGGCCTGTGTCTCCCTGTGGCCTGTGCCTCCCCGTGGCCTGTGTCTCCCCGTGACCTGTGTCTCCTGGAGGCCGCACTGGGCCTGGGCCTGGCTCTCTGGGCAGCAGTGCCCAGGCTCCCTGATCTAGGCATTTCGGTTCCTTATTCCTAGCTGTTCCCCCACCTCCCCCCTTCCTCTCTTCCCGCCTGGCATGAGTGGTGAGACCCAACAGGAAGGCTGGGGTCCTCAGCAGGCAGGAGCCAGCGGCGCCCCCTGGGGGCCTCAATGACCTGTGTGTAAATCTCGGCACCTGGTTCCTCTCTGACGGGCATCACAGCGCCTCCCAGAGGACAGGAGGTGGGTAAGATGACCATTCTCTCATGGTGGGCAAGGTGCTGGCCAGGCCTCCCTGCTCCCCCATGGGGCTGGGGAGCACACCGCAGAGGAAGAGGAAGGATGGGGAGCACACCGTGGAGGAGGAGGAAGGACGGGGAGCACACCGTGGAGGAGGAGGAAGGATGGGGAGCACACCGTGGAGGAGGAAGGACGGGGAGCACACCGTGGAGGAGGAGGAAGGATGGGGAGCACACCGTGGAGGAGGAAGGACGGGGAGCACACCGTGGAGGAGGAGGAAGGACGGGGAGCACACCATGGAGGAGGAGGAAGGATGGGGAGCACACCGTGGAGGAGGAAGGACGGGGAGCACACCTTGGAGGAGGAGGAAGGACGGGGAGCACACCTTGGAGGAGGAGGAAGGATGGGGAGCACACCGTGGAGGAGGAAGGACGGGGAGCACACCGTGGAGGAGGAGGAAGGATGGGGAGCACACCGTGGAGGAGGAAGGACGGGGAGCACACCGTGGAGGAGGAGGAAGGACGGGGAGCACACCATGGAGGAGGAGGAAGGACGGGGAGCACACCTTGGAGGAGGAGGAAGGACGGGGAGCACACCGTGGAGGAGGAAGGACGGGGAGCACACCGTGGAGGAGGAGGAAGGACGGGGAGCACACCATGGAGGAGGAGGAAGGACGGGGAGCACACCTTGGAGGAGGAGGAAGGACGGGGAGCACACCGTGGAGGAGGAGGAAGGACGGGGAGCACACTAAGGAGGAGGAAGGATGGGGAGCACACCGTGGAGGAGGAAGGACAGGGAGCATCTGGAAAATAAAGGCCTGAAGACTTGTTTCTAGTGCCACCAAGCAACCAGGTGTTGCGATTCTAATAACCATCGGGAGTTACCCTCCCTGGGGTCGGCTAGGCGCAAAGCAGCCTGGGATGCAGTGACAGGGTGAGGCCCGACTGTGTGTGTTACTCAGCGGGTGTGTTTGGGATCCATCGGTGTTTGAGTTAGTTTATGCCTTGTCTCTTCACTGACCTGAGCCCTGGAGAAGGGAGGTTCTTACGGGGTGCTGCCTCCGGCACCTGAGCTCAGCCCCCCACTTCCCTCCTTCCTTGGATTGGCAGTTTGCTTGTTCCCTGCCCCCTCCCGCCTCCGCCCCCTCCTCCGCAGGAAGGAGACCCTCAGAAGGCGGTGTCTGGGCAGCCCTGTGCAGCCACTGTTCCCACCTCCGCCTGGGGCTGAGCCTCCTGCAGGAAGAGGCCAGGGTTCGCTCAAGCGCTGCCAATGGCTTGCATGTTTTGTTTTTGTTTTGTTTTGTTTTTGTTTTTTAACTAAAGCAACAGAATTACATGGCAACTCAGGACTCATATACACACAGGATGAAAAATGCGTTCTACACCATTTTTCCTGCTTTATTCCAGACTTCTCCACTTTTTCCATGTGGGGCACAGACCACCCATTAGCTTCATGACCATCGAGTGTTCTAAGCATGTGACACAGCTCCCGCCTCAAAGCTGTGGCCACTCGCTGCCCAGGCTCCGTCCCTGCCGTCCACGTCTGTCCCTGGCGTCCACGTCTGACCCTGCCGTCCACGTCTGACCCTGCCGTCCACGTCTGACCCTGCCGTCCAGCTCTGTCCCTGCCTTCCAGGTCTGTCCCTGCCGTCCACGTCTGTCCCTGCCGTCCACGTCTGTCCCTGGCGTCCACGTCTGACCCTGCCGTCCACGTCTGACCCTGCCGTCTAGGTCTGTCCCTGCCGTCCAGGTCTGACCCTGCCGTCCACGTCTGTCCTTGCCGTCCACGTCTGACCCTGCCGTCCACGTCTGTCCCTGCCGTCCACGTATGTCCCTGCCGTCCACGTCTGTCCCTGCCATCCACGTCTGACCCTGGCGTCCACGTCTGTCCCTGCCATCCAGCTCTGTCCCTGCCGTCCAGCTCCGTCCCTGCCGTCCACGTCTGTCCCTGCCGTCCAGGCGTTTGCAGGCTGACTCCTCTGCCACCGGCCAGTTAGCGTCTCACTCCCCGTGAGCGGGGCGGCAGGCAGGTGAGTCTGTCAGAGGGCCCCGCAGGGAGGGGAGCAGCCCCTGGTGGCGGCCACCTAGGGGAGGAGAAAAGCACCTCCTCCACCAGACAGGGAGAAGCTGACCTCCAACCCGCAACTTGGCAAAAACCGCGCTGCTGCGCCCTCTGCTGGCCACCGAGGCCATCGCTCCCTCCTGCTCCCACAGCCTGGGCGCCAGGCCCTGAGGCCGGGACCTCTGAGCACAGAGAGGGTCTCTGCCTCCCTCCCCCACGCTGCATTTGTGGCCTGCACGGTGACTGCAGCCCGGTGAGGAGAGGAGAGGCCTGCTGGGTTTCTCTGTCTGCAGGCGGCGACCGCAGGCGCCCACAGGGCGCAGACTGGTCTCCCCCAGGACTTCCCCAGCGGGGCTCTGAGAGGGCTGCGGGGCTGCCCCTCCCAAAGGTGTGTCTGGGGCAGGATCCAACGGATGTGCTTTGCCTGGGTTTCCAGAAGCCCCCCTCCCCCCCTCGTCCCAGCTCCTTCCCCCCTCTCCCCCCCTCCCCCCGACCCTCGACACACACCTGCTCTAGCCCACCTTCCAAGCCCAGGGATAGCCCGGGCCGTGACCACGAGGAGGCCACAGGGAACACTGTGTGACAAACCCCCAGTTTTGTTGTCATCTTCTGCCACACAGACGAAGGGGCAGACGCAAGGGGAGAGGAGACACCGGGCAGAAAGCGGTAAGGAAACAAAGTCACAGAGGAGAACATGACAGACTGGAGAGCACCTGTCTGCAGTGCGTCCGTCCCCCCGTCTCTGTGTCCGCGCTCTGTTTTAACGCAGACCCGTCTCTGTGTCCGCGCTCTGTTTTAACGCAGACCCGTCTCTGTATCCGAGCTCTGTTTTAACGCAGCCACGGCCGTGGAAGATGCGGTTGCTGGAACGTGGCCCTGCTAAGTGCTGGCTGTTTGTGACCACGACCACCTGGCTAATGGCCTGGCTCCCCGGGCATCAGGCTGAGCAGGGGCAGCCACGGTCAGAGCATGGCATCGGACATGGCAGAACGGAGCTGTGCTTCCTGCCGCGTGGCTGGCTGTTACACCAGGCTAAGCTAAGCGCTTTGCCAGCATGCGTTATGGAAGCTGATTGTGGGGCAGGTGGAAGGTCATTTCCCCCGGCTTCCCTCCCTTCGCAGAGAAACGATGGGGAGAGCAGGCGGGGTCCCCGTGGGAGGGGCGGTGGCCTGGGGACGGGCGGGCCTGCTTTCCTGAGGGCAGAGCGGCCCGGAGGCAGTGGCTGTGCTCAGATGCCCTCGCCTCCTGAGCAGCCCCAGCACCCCGAGCCCGCCCGCTGGTGACTGCTCTCCAGAGCCTGCCCAGTCTGAGCCCGGCCAGCCTCCTGGGGGCACCTGCTTGTCTGACCGTGATGACAAGGAGACCTCTGGTCACCCCTGCAAATGCACAGCAGGACGTCCCGAAGCCTGAAACCCCGGAGGGGGAGCACCTGCAATGCCTGGAAATGTTCTGCAGGGGGCGGCCTAGCCCTTCCCCTTCTAGGTCAAAAGGCTTCTACAAATGGTTTCACACAAAATAATAAAAGCCTGCAGCTAATCACACACTGCGGAGACGTGGCAGCTACGGGCACGCCGGCCCTGCAGTCTTCCTTCTTGTCTCAGACAACAAACGTCCCCTCTGGACGCAGCACAGAGGAGGGGCCGTGGAGTGTCTCCTAGGGCTGTCCCCCGAGGGCCACGTCGGAGAGAACCCTCGGTCCCCAGCTCCGGCAGCCCGGCCGCTGTGCTGTGGGGGCCGCCAGGGGGCTCCACGCGGTGGCGGAGTTTTCCGGGTGCCGAGCCCCTCTCCCGCCAGGTGGGAGCCCCCTTAGCAATAACCTGCCAAGGGGTCACTTTTGGGTGTCTCGCTTCTTAAAAAAGGAAACAGAGAGGAGATCTGTGTTTGGGGAAGCTGTGTGGCAGGCCACGCATGTCCTTGCATCGTCCTCTGCGTGGTTTTATGCCCATGAAACACTTCATTGTAGAGAGCCATCTGGGAAGGCACGTGGACATTCTGAGCCCGAGGGCACTGGCAGAATCCCGCCACCAGTACTGATTGCTTATCTTTATCCATGTGCTTGGAATGAGGAACAAAAAGGACCTTAAATCTTGTACCAAAAATGAGGAGCTTCCGCAGATCCTCATTTTTGGTACAAGATTTAAGGTCCTTTTTTTTACAGGATCTGGGCACACCCGAAGCTCCTTTTGGCCTCGAACCCCCTTTGGAAACCAATAAATACGCCTTGTTGTCTGAGGTGGTCACGGTCTCTCCATCAGAGGACAGGAAGCCGCCTGGCACCCCACTTGAATCTATTTCTGCCTCTGGTCTCTCTCTCTAATTTCTTCATCCCCAGCTCCTCCCCTCGGGAACCTGTCTTTCTCCCTTTCCGTGCAGGACGAGGAAAAAGGAGAAACACCCCACCGTACTGTATTACCCACACATCTGTCCGGGCACAGTTTCCCCGGGGAAAGTGACATTCTGGAGATGGGGTGGGAGGAGGGTTGCACAACGATGGAATGCATTTAGTTGCACAGAACTGTACCTTTAAAAGTGGTGAACTCTACCTGCATAATTTACCATAAGGAAAAGCTTGAAATTGGTCCGACCCTGTGCCTTACACTCGTGTACCGTGCCGATGAGACAGAACAAAGGGCCATCCTGTTGTGTGATTGCCAGAACCCTCCCCAAGGCCAGCTCTGATGGGCACTTTTGGCTGTTGCATGTCTTCCTGGCTCAAGCATTTGAGACCAGTGTGTCCTGAGCAGACAACACCTTTGGTTCTATGTACCCCAAGAGCTTGTTTTGACTTGAGCGCCCTTGACACCTGTCACCTGGTCTTGTGTCTCCGTTAGATCTGGCCTCTGCACAGGCGGTTAGCGACCCGGTGCCCTGGCAGGCTTGGATACTGTGCTCCTCCACAGGCTGCTGCCACAGCGTTTCCCAAGCGGAACGAAAAGGCAGTGAGTGTGCACCACCCGGCAGACAGCTCCCTGACATAAGCACGTCCCGGGGTCACGCCCGCACTGCAGGGTGCGTGCAGCTGGTTGGTTATAACCTGGTGGTGAGCGGGGGGAGTGCAGGTGTGAAATGGAGGCCTCGGTCCAGGCACGCGGGGAAGGGCGGCCTGGTGTGGGCTGCGGGGAGACTGGCTGGGAAGGACCCGGGGGCAGTGACCAGGAGGACGCAGGACAGAGTGGACGGAATGTATGTGTAGATCTGCCAGAGGCAACATTTTGTCTCCCAGGTACAGCTGTGGTCAGAGTCGAGAGGGAGTCCCGGCCCAAATGGAGAGCTGTGGAGAAGCCGGCTCAGAGGACAGGGCGAGCTGGCGGAGCCCGGGGCCGAGGCCTAGGCTGCAGACGCGGCTCCGTGAACCCGAGCTTCCTTGGGATCCTCAAGTTCAGGAGCTGAAGCTTCCCCTTTCCACTTCAGTCGGGCCTCCGGGATTTCTGTTTGTTTTGCAGCTGAAGAACTGGCAGCGGTAAGCCTCCTCACTCAGCCTTCCTGCCTCACTGCTGTCCCCCGCCTTGTGCGTCTTCTCCAGCGTGACGCGCGGGCTTCTCCCCGGGGGAAGGGGCCAAAGAGCTGCACTGGGTTTGGGGCTCCTGTGATGAGTGTGTTTGGGTTCAGACTAGAAAATGGCTCGATGGCTGAGAAGCACCTTCTTATGTATCCACTGGGGTGACCTCGCCAAGTTAACGCTTTCGATGGCCGGCAAAGAAACTTAATGTTGAGCAGAAGGAGTGCTCCCTCTCCCGCCCGCTCCCCGCAAGTCTGAGGAGGAAGGCTGAGTGAGGTCGATCCTGCTTCCCCCGCGGCCGCCCCGCCGGGGCAGCAGAGCAGCGTGACCATGGTTTTCCGGGGGCGATGGCTGACGGGGACACGCCCAGGCCGATGGCACTGGGTTGTAGAAACATCAACAATTCTGCTGAACACACGCACTTGTTTCCTCCGGCCAGGAAACCCCGCTTTGCTCACCGTCTTACCACCATTACCACGTGTGACCTCGCATGTAAGAAGGCAAGTCTGTTTACTCCCAGTGGTTCCTCAACAAGAGACCTGATTTTTTTTAACTCCCGAGGCTGAGCTCATTACTAAGATAGCTTCATTGAAAGGGGGAAACAAAGAAATAAAACGGACAAGAGGATTCTTTACAAGGGGAGGAGGAGCCGAAGGTCTCATTGGGGAGGCCGAAAGGAAACGGGTGCCCAGGACGAGGAGAGGCCGTTGCTGCAGACGGCAGAGCAGCAGGGCCACCGGCCTCTGGACAAGAAAAGACACGGAAATGCCCGCGAAGGCCGCGGCGGGACCCCAGGCTGCCTCACAGGCCCCACCGAGGGCGGCTTAGAAAGCCTTCAAGCATCTGCTTGTTTTCAGATGATTGAAACAAACATCTCAGTGATAGCACCAATTTCTGTTTTAAAGGTGCTTTGAGTTGAGATCAGCATGCTGGGTTTGAGTCTAGGGTTAAAGAGGGCAGAATAGATCACCCCCAAATGCGTCTCTTCGGCACAGGGTCATTTTGAGGACACAGGGACGCAGGCGAGCCCTGCTGGCAGAGCACAAGTCCCTGTGCAGGGTGTGTGCCCTCGAAGAAGGCCCCATGACATCGGGAGGATGCTAAATCTCAGTGAGGAAGCTGCCACTTCACTCTGCGTCGCGGTCTTACCCTGTGCGCTCCGCTTCTCCCGGGACCGCCCCACAGGCCTCGCCGCCAGCACCTTCCTCTGCCTTTAGCTGGAGCTGGAATCTCCGTGGTGCTTGGGCCATTTGGGAGAGTCTTACTCCTTTTTCCTGGCCTCTCCCAGGTGTACGTGAGACACTCGTGTCATTACACTGGCGTTTCTCGTTATAAGGAGCGGGCACTCAGCTATGGAACCTAGATGGGCAGAGGGAAATGATGTGTTGTAGGGCCCCAAGATTGAGGAATTGACCTTCCCCACTGCCTGTTCCAGTATGTGACCTTTACGGTTAAAGATTAGACAGGAATGAGGTCAGTTCTTTACGGTTGAAGATTAGGCAAGAATGAAATCAGTCCCCAGAAACTCCCTACCCTGAGGACTTACCCAGAGGAATGGGAAGGGGAGAGGCAAAGGGGCTTGCAAGATTACCAGATGGGACTGTTGACTAAGCATAGACCCTGTCATAAAACATGTAATTAACGAGCCCAGCTCCCCTTCTTGGAATTTCTTTGTTCCCTTCCTCCCCCTCCATGTGTAACCCCACCTGCCTGTGGTCTTTGCCTTTATAAACTCATGTTCTGCAGTTACTCGGTGCTCCCAGTCAGCCAGCACTGTTGCTGTCTGCCTGAGAAGCCCCTGCGCTGCGCTTGTATTAAAACCTCATGCTTTTTGCATCAAGTTTCGGTCTCGGCGTTTGACTTGGGGTCGTCGCCCACTT